>CAHIKZ030001636.1:302500-360000 GCA_903632075.3 Acanthosepion pharaonis | reverse complement strand
TCTCTAATAATAGTACAACAACTTTTTAAGATTAAGATAATTTTCCAGTTTTACAATCTTCGTAAGATATGGGTTGTACTGGTGAATATTTTTTCCGTTAATTTTCATTAGACAAGTTTTATCTGTTAATAGGGTTTTAAATGTGCTACTTTCTTCCTTTATCAGTCAACGTACTTTTATTACTAATTTAGAGTTTATTACTCTTTGATATTATCTGGCATTTAATGCAGTATTCTCTTTTGATATGATCTGGCATTTAATGCAGTATTCTCTTTTGATATGATTTGGTATTTAAAGCAGTATTCTCTTTTGATATGATCTGGTATTTAATGCAGTTTTCTCTTTAAATATGATCTGGCATTTAATGCAGCATTTTCTTTTGATATGATCTGGCATTTAATGCAGTATTCTCTTTGATATGATCTGGCATTTAATGCAGTATTCTCTTTTGATATGATCTGGCATTTAATGCAGTATTCTCTTTGATATGATCTGGCATTTAATGCAGTATTCTCTTTTGATATGATCTGGCATTTAATGCAGTATTCTCTTTTGATATGATCTGGCATTTAATGCAGTATTCTCTTTTGATATGATCTGGTATTTAAAGCAGTATTCTCTTTTGATATGATCTGGCATTTAATGCAGTTTTCTTTTTAATGATATGATCTGGCATTTAATGCAGTATTCTCTTTTGATATGATCTGGCATTTAATGCAGTATTCTCTTTTGATATGATCTGGCATTTAATGCAGTATTCTCTTTTGATATGATCTGGCATTTAATGCAATATTCTCTTTTGATATGATCTGGCATTTAATGCAGTATTCTCTTAAGTATGATCTGGCATTTAATGCAGTAATCTCTTTGATATGATCTGGCATTTAATGCAGTATTCTCTTTTGATATGATCTGGCATTTAATGCAGTATTCTCTTTTGATATGATCTGGCATTTAATGCAGTAATCTCTTTGATATGATCTGGCATTTAATGCAGTATTCTCTTTTGATATGATCTGGCATTTAATGCAGTATTCTCTTTTGATATGATCTAGTATTTAAAGCAGTATTCTCTTTTGATATGATCTGGTATTTAATGCAGTATTCTCTTTTGATATGATCTGGTATTTAATGCAGTATTCTCTTTTGATATGATCTGGTATTTAATGCAGTTTTCTCTTTTAATATGATCTGGCATTTAATGCAGTATTCTCTTTTGATATGATCTGGTATTAATGCAGTATTCTCTTTTGATATGATCTGGCATTTATGATCTCTCTTTTTTAATGCAGTTAATGCAGTATTCTCTTTTGATATGATCTGGCATTTAATGCAGTATTCTCTTTTTGATATGATCTGGCATTTAATGCAGTATTCTCTTTGATATGATCTGGCATTTAATGCAGTTTCTCTTTTCATATGATCTGGCATTTAATGCAGTTTTCTTGATTCTCTTTTGATATGATCTGGCATTTAATGCAGTATTCTCTTTTGATATGATCTGGTATTTAATGCAGTATTCTCTTTTGATATTATCTGGCATTTAAAGCAGTATTCTCTTTTGATATGATCTGGTATTTAATGCAGTATTCTCTTTTGATATGATCTGGTATTTAATGCAGTTTTCTCTTTTAATATGATCTGGCATTTAATGCAGTATTCTCTTTTGATATGATCTGGCAGTTAATGCAGTATTCTCTTTTGATATGATCTGGCATTTAATGCAGTATTCTCTTTTGATATGATCTGGCATTTAATGCAGTATTCTCTTTTGATATGATCTGGTATTTAATGCAGTATTCTCTTTTGATATGATCTGGCATTTAATGCAGTATTCTCTTTGATATGATCTGGCATTTAATGCAGTATTCTCTTTTGATATGATCTGGTATTTAATGCAGTATTCTCTTTTGATATGATCTGGCATTTAATGCAGTATTTAATGCAGTCTTTTGATATGATCTTTAATACATTTCTTTTGATGATCTGTATTTAATGCAGTATTTTTTGATATGATCTGGCATTTAATGCAGTATTCTCTTTCATATGATCTGGCATTTAATGCAGTATTCTCTTTGATATGATCTGGCATTTAATCCAGTATTCTCTTTTGATATGATCTGTTATTTAAAGCAGCATTCTCTTTTGATATGATCTGGTATTTAATGCAGTTTTCACTTTTAATATGATCTGGCATTTAATGCAGTATTCTCTTTTGATATGATCTTTAATGGTATTTAATGATCCTGGCAGTATTCTCTTTTGATATGATCTGGCATTAAATGCAGTATTCTCTTTTGATATGATCTGGCATTTAATGCAGTATTCTCTTTTGATATGATCTGGCATTTAATGCAGTATTCTCTTTTGATATGATCTGGCATTTAATGCAGTATTCTCTTTTGATATGATCTGGTATTTAAAGCAGTATTCTCTTTTGATATGATCTGGTATTTAATGCAGTTTTCTCTTTAAATATGATCTGGCATTTAATGCAGCATTTTCTTTTGATATGATCTGGCATTTAATGCAGTATTCTCTTTGATATGATCTGGCATTTAATGCAGTATTCTCTTTTGATATGATCTGGCATTTAATGCAGTATTCTCTTTGATATGATCTGGCATTTAATGCAGTATTCTCTTTTGATATGATCTGGTATTTAATGCATTATTCTTTTTGATATGATCTGGTATTTAATGCAGTTTCTCTTTTATATGATCTGGCATTTAATGCAGTATTCTCTTTTGATATGATCTGGCATTTAATGCAGTATTCTCTTTGATATGATCTGGCATTTAATGCAGTATTCTCTTTTGATATGATCTGGCATTTAATGCAGTATTCTCTTTTGATATGATCTGGCATTTAATGCAGTATTCTCTTTTGATATGATCTGGCATTTAATGCAGTATTCTCTTTGATATGATCTGGCATTTAATGCAGTATTCTCTTTGATATGATCTGGCATTTAATGCAGTATTCTCTTTTAATATGATCTGGCATTTAATGATCTGCAGTATTCTCTTTGATATGATCTGGTATTTAATGCAGTTTTCTTTTTGATATGATCTGGTATTTAATGCAGTTTCTCTTTGATATGATCTGGCATTTAATGCAGCATTTTCTTTTGATATGATCTGGCATTTAATGCAGTATTCTCTTTGATATGATCTGGCATTTAATGCAGTATTCTCTTTGATATGATCTGGCATTTAATGCATTCTCTTTGATATGATCTTTAATGCAGTATTCTTTTTGATATGATCTGGCATTTAATGCAGTAATTCTCTTTTAATCCAGATATGATCTGGTATTTAATGGTATTCTTTTGATATGATCTGGCATTTAATGCAGTATTCTCTTTGATATGATCTGGTAATTTAATGCAGTTTAATTATTCTTTTGATATGATCTGGCATTTAATGCAGTATTCTCTTTTGATATGATCTGGCATTTAATGCAGTATTCTTTTGATATGATCTGGCATTTAATGCAGTATTCTCTTTTGATATGATCTGGCATTTAATGCAATCTCTTTGATATGATCTGGCATTTAATGCAGTATTCTCTTTTGATATGATCTGGCATTTAATGCAGTATTCTCTTTGATATGATCTGGCATTTAATGCAGTATTCTCTTTTAATATGATCTGGCATTTAATGCAGTATTCTCTTTTGATATCTGATCTGGCATTTAATGCAGTCTTTTTGATAGATCTGGCATTTAATGCAGTATTGTTTTGATATGATCTGCATTTAATGCAGTATTCTCTTTGATATGATCTGGCATTTAATGCAGTTTTCTCTTTTGATATGATCTGGCATTTAATGCAGTATTCTCTTTTGATATGATTTGGCATTAATGCAGTTTTTTGATATGATCTGGCATTTAATGCAGTATTCTCATTTGATATGATCTGGCATTTAATGCAGTATTCTCTTTGATATGATCTGGCATTTAATGCAGTATTCTCTTTTTATGATCTGGCATTTAATGCAGTATTCTCTTTTGATATGATCTGGCATTTAATGCAGTATTCTCTTTGATATGATCTGGCATTTAATGCAGTATTCTCTTTGATATTTAATGCAGTATCTATGATTCTCATTTAATGCAGTATTCTCTTTTTGATATGATCTGGTTTATTTAATGCAGTATTCTCTTTTGATATGATCTGGCATTTAATGCAGTATTCTTTTGATATGATCTGGCATTTAATGCAGTATTCTCTTTGATATGATCTGCATTTAATGCAGTATTCTCTTTGATATGATCTGCTATTTAATGCAGTATTCTCTTTTGATATGATCTGGCATTTAATGCAGTATTCTCTTTTGATATGATCTGGCATTTAATGCAGTATTCTCTTTTGATATGATCTGGCATTTAATGCAGTATTCTCTTTTGATATGATCTGGTATTTAATGCAGTATTCTCTTTTGATATGATCTGGTATTTAATGCAGTATTCTCTTTTGATATGATCTGGTATTTAATGCAGTTTTCTCTTTTAATATGATCTGGCATTTAATGCAGTATTCTCTTTTGATATGATCTGGCATTTAATGCAGTATTCTCTTTTGATATGATCTGGCATTTAATGCAGTAATCTCTTTGATATGATCTGGCATTTAATGCAGTATTCTCTTTGAATGATCTGGCATTTATTTATATTCTCTTTGATATGATCTGGCATTTAATGCAGTATTCTCTTTTGATATGATCTGGCATTTGCAGTGTTCTCTTTGATATGATCTGGCATTTAATGCAGTATTCTCTTTGATATGATCTGGCATTTAATGCAGTATTCTCTTTATGATATTTAATGCAGTATCTCTTTGATATGATCTGGCATTAATGCAGTATTCTCTTTTGATATGATCTGGCATTTAATGCAGTATTCTCTTTTGATATGATCTGGCATTTAATGCAGTATTCTCTTTGATATGATCTGGCATTTAATGCAGTATTCTCTTTGATATGATCTGGCATTTAATGCAGTATTCTCTTTTGATATGATTTGGCATTTAATGCAGTATTCTCTTTTGATATGATCTGGCATTTATTGCAGTAATCTCTTTGATATGATCTGGCATTTAATGCAGTAATCTCTTTGATATGATCTGGCATTTAATGCAGTATTCTCTTTGATATGATCTGGCATTTAATGCAGTATTCTCTTTTGATATGATCTGGCATTTAATGCAGTATTCTCTTTTGATATGATCTGGCATTTAATGCAGTATTCTCTTTTGATATGATCTGGCATTTAATGCAGTATTCTCTTTTGATATGATCTGGCATTTAATGCAGTATTCTCTTTGATATGATCTGGCATTTAATGCAGTATTCTCTTTGATATGATCTGGCATTTAATGCAGTATTCTCTTTTTGATATGATCTGGCATTTAATGCAGTATTCTCTTTGATATGATCTGGCATTTAATGCAGTATTCTCTTTTAATATGATCTGGCATTTAATGCAGTATTCTCTTTGATATGATCTGGCATTTAATGCAGTATTCTCTTTGATATGATCTGGCATTTAATGCAGTATTCTCTTTGATATGATCTGGCATTTAATGCAGTGCAGTATTCTTTGATATGATCTGGCATTTAATGCAGTATTCTTGATATGATCTGGCATTTAATGCAGTATTCTCTTTGAATATGATCTGGCATTTAATGCAGTATTCTCTTTTTGATATGATCTGGCATTTAATGCAGTATTCTCTTTGATATGATCTGGCATTTAATGCAGTATTCTTTTGATATGATCTGGTATTTAATGCAGTATTCTCTTTTGATATGATCTGGCATTTAATGCAGTATTCTTTGATATGATCTGGCATTTAATGCAGTATTCTCTATATGATCAATATTTAATCAGTTTCTTTTGATATGATCTGGCATTTAATGCAGTATTCTCTTTGATATGATCTGGCATTTAATGCAGTATTCTTTGATATGATCTGGCATTTAATGCAGTATCTCTTTGATATGATCTGGCATTAATGCAGTATTCTCTTTGATATGATCTGGCATTTAATGCAGTATTCTCTTTAAATATGATCTGGCATTTAATGCAGTATTCTTTTTTATATGATCTGGCATTTAATGCAGTATTCTCTTTTGATATGATCTGGCATTTAATGCAGTATTCTCTTTTGATATGATCTGGCATTTAATGCAATGCTTTGAGTATCTGGCATTTTGATATGATCTGGCATTTAATGCAGTATTCTCTTTGATATGATCTGGCATTTAATGCAGTATTCTCTTTTGATATGATCTGGCATTTAATGCAGTATTCTCTTTGATTGATATTTAATGCAGTATTTTAATTTGATATGATCTCATTTTGATATGATATGATCTGGCATTTAATGCAGTATTCTCTTTTGATATGATCTGGCATTTAATGCAGTATTCTCTTTGATATGATCTGGCATTTAATGCAGTATTCTCTTTGATATGATCTGGCATTTAATGCAGTATTCTCTTTTGATATGATCTGGCATTTAATGCAGTATTCTCTTAAATATGATCTGGCATTTAATGCAGTATTCTCTTTTGATATGATCTGGCATTTAATGCAGTATTCTCTTTTGATATGATCTGGCATTGGCATTTAATGCAGTATTCTTTTGATATGATCTGGCATTTAATGCAGTATTCTCTTTTAATATGATCTGGCATTTAATGCAGTATTCTTTTTTGATATGATCTGGCATTTAATGCAGTATTCTTTGATATGATCTGGCATTAATGATATGATCTGGCATTTAATGCAGTATTCTCTTTTGATATGATCTGGCATTTAATGCAGTATTTCTTTGATATGATCTGGCATTTAATGCAGTATTCTCTTTTGATATGATCTGGCATTTAATGCAGTATTCTCTTTGATATGATCTGGCATTTAATGCAGTTTTGATATGATCTTTTGATTAATGCAGTATTCTCTTGATATGATCTGGCATTAATGCAGTATTCTTTTTCTGATATGATCTGGCATTTAATTAATGCAGTATTCTCTTTGATATGATCTGGCATTTAATGCAGTATTCTTTGATATGATCTGGCATTTAATGCAGTATTCTCTTTTGATATGATCTGGCATTTAATGCAGTATTCTCTTTTGATATGATCTGGCATTTAATGCAGTATTCTCTTTGATATGATTTGGCATTTAATGCATTCTTCTTTTGATATGATCTGGCATTTAATGCAGTATTCTCTTTTGATATGATCTGTATTCTTTAATGCTGGCATTTAATGCAGTATTCTTTGATATGATCTGGCATTTAATGCAGTATTCTTTTGATATGATCTGGCATTTAATGCAGTATTCTTTTGATATGATCTGGCATTTAATGCAGTATTCTCTTTTGATATGATCTGGCATTTAATGCAGTATTCTTTGATATGATCTGGCATTTAATGCAGTATTCTTTTGATATGATCTGGCATTTAATGCAGTATTCTCTTTTGATATGATCTTGGCATTTAATGCAGTATTCTCTTTGATATGATCTGGCATTTAATGCAGTATTCTCTTTGATATCATCTGGCATTTAATGCAGTATTCTCTTTTGATATGATCTGGCATTTAATGCAGTATTCTCTTTTGATATCATCTGGCATTTAATGCAGTATTCTTTTGATTGATATGATTTAATGCATTTATTTATTCATTTTTGATATGATCTGGCATTTAATGCAGTATTCTTTGATATGATCTGGCATTTAATGCAGTATTCTCTTTTGATATGATCTGGCATTTAATGCAGTATTCTCTTTTTGATATGATCTGGCATTTAATGCAGTATTCTTTTTGATATGATCTGGCATTTAATGCAGTATTCTCTTTTGATATCATCTGGCATTTAATGCAGTATTCTTTTTTGATATGATCTGGCATTTAATGCAGTATTCTCTTTTTGATATGATCTGCATTTAATGCAGTATTCTCTTTTGATATGATCTGGCATTTAATGCAGTATTCTTTTTGATATGATCTGGCATTTAATGCAGTATTCTCTTTAATATGATCTGGCATTTAATGCAGTGATCTGGCATTTAATGATATCATCTGGCATTTAATGCAGTATTCTCTTTTGATATCATCTGGCATTTAATGCAGTATTCTCTTTTGATATGATCTGGCATTTAATGCAGTATTCTCTTTTGATATGATCTGGCATTTAATGCAGTATTCTCTTTTTGATATGATCTGGCATTTAATGCAGTATTCTCTTTGATATGATCTGGCATTTAATGCAGTATTATATCATCTGCAATGCAGTATTCTCTTTGATATGATCTGGCATTTAATGCAGTATTCTCTTTTGATATCATCTGGCATTTAATGCAGTATTCTTTTTGATATGATCTGGCATTTAATGCAGTATTCTTTTTTTTGATATGATCTGGCATTTAATGCAGTATTCTTCGTTGATATGATTTAATGCGCATTTCTTTTTGATATGATCTGGCATTTAATGATATCTCTGATATCATCTTAATTTAAGTATTCTTCTTTTGATATCATCTGGCATTTAAAGTATTCTCTTTTGATATGATTCTGGCATTTAATGCAGTATTCTTTTGATATGATCTGGCATTTAATGCAGTATTCTTTTGATATCATCTGGCATTTAATGCAGTATTCTTTTTGATATGATCTGGCATTTAATGCAGTATTCTCTTTGATATGATTTAATGGTATTCTCTTTTTGATATGATCTGGCATTTAATGCAGTTTCTCTTTTGATATCATCTGGCATTTAATGCAGTATTCTCTTTTGATATCATCTGGCATTTAATGCAGTATTCTTTTGATATGATCTGGCATTTAATGCAGTATTCTCTTTTGATATCATCTGGCATTTAATGCAGTATTCTCTTTTGATATGATCTGGCATTTAATGCAGTATTCTCTTTTGATATGATCTGGCATTTAATGCAGTATTCTCTTTGATATCATCTGGCTTTTAATGCAGTATTTAATGCAGTCTCTTTTGATATGATCTGGCATTTAATGCAGTATTTTCTTTGATATCATCTGGCATTTAATGTATTCTCTTTTATTCTGGCATTTAATGCATATTCTTTTGATATCATCTGGCATTTAATGCAGTATTCTCTTTTGATATGATCTGGTATTTAATGCAGTATTCTCTTTGATATGATCTGGCATTTAATGCAGTATTCTCTTTTGATATGATCTGGCATTTAATGCAGTATTCTCTTTAATATGATCTGGCATTTAATGCAGTATTCTCTTTGATATGATCTGGCATTTAATGCAGTAATTCTTTTGATATGATCTGGCATTTAATGCAGTATTCTCTTTTTGATATGATCTGGCATTTAATGCAGTATTCTCTTTTTGATATGATCTGGCATTTAATGCAGTATTCTCTTTGATATGATCTGGCATTTAATGCAGTATTCTCTTTAATATGATCTGGCATTTAATGCAGTATTCTCTTTTGATATGATCTGGCATTTAATGCAGTATTCTCTTTGATATCATCTGGCATTTAATGCAGTATTCTCTTTGATATGATCTGGCATTTAATGCAGTATTCTCTTTGATATGATCTGGCATTTAATGCAGTATTCTCTTTTGATATCATCTGGCATTTAATGCAGTATTCTCTTTTGATATGATCTGGCATTTAATGCAGTATTCTTTTATGATCTGGCATTTATGATTCTGGCATTTAATGCAGTTATTCTCTTTTTTGATATGATCTGGCATTTAATGCAGTATTCTTTAAATATCATCTGGCATTTAATGCAGTATTCTCTTTTGATATGATCTGGCATTTAATGCAGTATTCTCTTTTTGATATGATCTGGCATTTAATGCAGTATTCTTTTGATATGATCTGGCATTTAATGCAGTATTTTCTTTTTGATATCATCTGGCATTTAATGCAGTATTCTCTTTTGATATGATCTGGCATTTAATGCAGTATTCTCTTTGATATGATCTGGCATTTAATGCAGTATTCTCTTTTGATATGATCTGGCATTTAATGCAGTATTCTTTTGATATGATCTGGCATTTAATGCAGTATTTCTTTTAATTATTCTCTTTAATATGATCTGGCATTTAATGCATTTCTCTTTTGATATGATCTGGCATTTAATGCAGTATTCTCTTTTGATATGATCTGGCATTTAATGCAGTATTCTCTTTGATATGATCTGGCATTTAATGCAGTATTCTTTTGATATGATCTGGCATTTAATGCAGTATTCTCTTTTTGATATGATCTGGCATTTAATGCAGTATTCTTTTTGATATGATCTGGCATTTAATGCAGTATTCTCTTTGATATGATCTGGCATTTAATGCAGTATTCTCTTTTTGATATGATCTGGCATTTAATGCAGTATCTTTTTGATATGATCTGGCATTTAATGCAGTATTCTTTTGATATCATCTGGCATTTAATGATTATTCTCTTTGATATGATCTGGCATTTTGATTCTCTTTGATATGATCTGGCATTTAATGCAGTATTCTCTTTGATATGATCTGGCATTTAATGCAGTATTCTCTTTTGATATGATCTGGCATTTAATGCAGTATTCTCTTTTGATATCATCTGGCATTTAATGCAGTATGATTGGCATTTAATGGCATTTTGATATGATCTGGCATTTAATGCAGTATTCTTTGATATGATCTGGCATTTAATGCAGTTCTTCTTTTGATATGATCTGGCATTTAATGCATATTCTCTTTGATATGATCTGGCATTTAATGCAGTATTCTCTTTTTGATATGATCTGGCATTTAATGATATTCTCTTTGATATCATCTTTTAATGCAGTATTCTTTTGATATGATCTGGCATTTAATGCAGTATTCTCTTTGATATGATCTGGCATTTAATGCAGTATTCTTTTTTGATATGATCCTGGCATTTAATGCAGTATTCTTTTTTGATATGATCTGGCATTTAATGCAGTATTCTCTTTTGATATCATCTGGCATTTAATGCAGTATTCTCTTTGATATGATCTGGCATTTAATGCAGTATTCTTTGATTCATCTGGCATTTAATGATTCTCTTTGATATCATCTGGCATTTAATGCAGTATTCTTCTTTTGATATGATCTGGCATTTAATGCAGTATTCTCTTTTGATATGATCTGGCATTTAATGCAGTATTCTCTTTTGATATGATCTGGCATTTAATGCAGTATTCTCTTTGATATGATCTGCATTTAATGCAGTATTCTCTTTTTGATATCATCTGGCATTTAATGCAGTATTCTCTTTGATATGATCTGGCATTTATGCAGTATTCTCTTTTGATATGATCTGGCATTTAATGCAGTATTCTTTTTGATATCATCTGGCATTTAATGCAGTATTCTCTTTTGATATGATCTGGCATTTAATGCAGTATTCTCTTTTGATATCATCTGGCATTTAATGCAGTATTCTCTTTTGATATGATCTGGCATTTAATGCAGTATTCTATTTGATATCATCTGGCATTTAATGCATCTGATATGATCTGCATTTAATGCAGTATTCTCTTTTGATATGATCTGGCATTTAATGCAGTATTCTTTTTGATATCATCTGGCATTTAATGCAGTATTTCTTTTGATATGATCCTGGCATTTGATGGTATTCTTTTTGATATGATCTGGCATTTAATGCAGTATTCTCTTTTGATATATCATCTGGCATTTAATGCAGTATTCTCTTTTGATATGATCTGGCATTTAATGCAGTCTTCTTTTGATATCATCTGGCATTTAATGCAGTATTCTCTTTTGATATGATCTGGCATTTAATGCAGTATTCTCTTTTGATATGATCTGGCATTTAATGCAGTATTCTCTTTTTGATATGATCTGGCATTTAATGCAGTATTCTCTTTTGATATGATCTGGCATTTAATGCAGTATTCTCTTAAATATGATCTGGCATTTAATGCAGTATTCTCTTTAATATGATCTGGCATTTAATGCAGTATTCTCTTTTGATATGATCTGGCATTTAATGCAGTATTCTCTTTTGATATGATCTGGCATTTAATGCAGTATTCTCTTTTGATATGATCTGGCATTTAATGCAGTATTCTTTTTGATATGATCTGGCATTTAATGCAGTATTCTCTTTGATATCATCTGGCATTTAATGCAGTATTCTTTTGATATCATCTGGCATTTAATGCAGTATTTTCTTTGATATGATCTGGCATTTAATGCAGTAATTCTATTCTTTTTTGATATCATCTGGCATTTAATTCTTTGATATGATTCATTCTTTTGATATGATCTGGCATTTAATGCAGTATTCTTTGATATGATCTGGCATTTAATGCAGTATTCTTTTTGATATGATCTGGCATTTAATGCAGTATTCTCTTTTGATATGATCTGGCATTTAATGCAGTATTCTCTTTTGATATGATCTGGCATTTAATGCAGTATTCTCTTTGATATGATCTGGCATTTAATGCAGTATTCTCTTTTGATATGATCTGGCATTTAATGCAGTATTCTCTTTTGATATGATCTGGCATTTAATGCAGTATTCTCTTTTGATATCATCTGGCATTTAATGCAGTATTCTCTTTTGATATGATCTGGCATTTAATGCAGTATTCTCTTTTGATATGATCTGGCATTTAATGCAGTATTCTCTTTAATATGATCTGGCATTTAATGCAGTATTCTCTTTTGATATGATCTGGCATTTAATGCAGTATTCTCTTTTGATATGATCTGGCATTTAATGCAGTATTCTCTTTAATATGATCTGGCATTTAATGCAGTATTCTCTTTGATATGATCTGGCATTTAATGCAGTATTCTTTTTGATATGATCTGGCATTTAATGCAGTATTTTTTTGATATGATCTCATTTAATGATATTCTCTTTTGATATGATCTGGCATTTAATGCAGTATTCTTTTTGATATGATCTGGCATTTAATGCAGTATTCTTTTTGATATGATCTGGCATTTAATGCAGTATTCTCTTTTGATATGATCTGGCATTTAATGCAGTATTCTTTTTTATGATCTGGCATTTAATGCAGTATTCTCTTTTGATATGATCTGGCATTTAATGCAGTATTCTCTTTTTTTGATATGATCTGTCATTTAATGGTATTCTCTTTAATGTTATGATCTGGCATTTAATGCAGTATTCTCTTTTGATATGATCTGGCATTTAATGCAGTATTCTCTTTGATATGATCTGGCATTTAATGCAGTATTCTCTTTTGATATGATCTGGCATTTAATGCAGTATTCTCTTTGATATGATCTGGCATTTAATGCAGTATTCTCTTTTTGATATGATCTGGCATTTAATGCAGTATTCTTTTTGATATGATCTGGCATTAATGCAGTATTCTCTTTTGATATGATCTGGCATTTAATGCAGTATTCTCTTTGATATGATTGGCATTTAATGCAGTATTCTTTTGATATCATCTGGCATTTAATGCAGTATTCTCTTTATATCATCTGGCATTTAATGCAGTATTGTACTCTTTTTGATATGATCTGGCAATTGATCTGGCATTTTGATATGATCTGGCATTTAATGCAGTATTCTTTTGATATGATCTGGCATTTAATGCAGTATTCTTTGATATGATCTGGCATTTTGATTGATGATCTGGCATTTAATGCAGTATTCTCTTTGATATGATCTGGCATTTAATGCAGTATTCTTTGATATGATCCTGGCATTTAATGCAGTATTCTCTTTGATGATCTGATTTGGCATTTAATGCAGTATTCTCTTTTTTTGATATGATCTGTATTTAATGCAGTATTCTTTTGATATGATCTGGCATTTAATGCAGTATTCTCTTTTGATATCATCTGGCATTTAATGCAGTATTCTTCTTTGATATATCTGGCATTTAATGCAGTATTCTTTTTGATATGATCTGGCATTTAATGCAGTATTCTTTTTGATATCATCTGGCATTTAATGCAGTATTCTCTTTTTATATGATCTGGCATTTAATGCAGCATTCTTTTGATATCATCTGGCATTTAATGCAGTATTCTCTTTGATATGATCTGGCATTTAATGCAGTATTCTCTTTGATATCATCTGGCATTTAATGCAGCATTCTTTTTGATATGATCTATTTTTATGTATTCTCTTTTGATATGATCTGGCATTTAATGCAGTATTCTCTTTTTGATATGATCTGGCATTTAATGCAGTATTCTTTGATATGATCTGGCATTTAATGCAGTATTTTGATAGATCTGGCATTTTAATGATTTCTTTTATGATCATCATTTAATGCAGTATTCTCTTTTGATATGATCTGGCATTTAATGCAGTATTCTCTTTGATATCATCTGGCATTTAATGCAGTATTCTCTTTGATATCTGGCATTTAATGCAGTATTCTCTTTGATATGATCTGGCATTTAATGCAGTATTCTCTTTGATATGATCTGGCATTTAATGCAGTATTCTCTTTTGATATGATCTGGCATTAATGCAGTATTCTTTGATATCATCTGGCATTTAATGCAGTATTTTTTTGATATGATTCTGGCATTTAATGCAGTATTCTCTTTGATATCATCTGGCATTTAATGCAGTATTCTTTTTGATATGATCTGGCATTTAATGCAGTATTCTTTTTTATATGATTCTGGCATTTAATGCAGTATTCTCTTTTTGATATGATCTGGCATTTAATGCAGTATTCTCTTTTTGATATCATCTGGCATAGTATTTTCTTTTGATATGATCTGGCATTTAATGCAGTATTCTCTTTTTGATATGATCTGGCATTTAATGCAGTATTCTTTTGATATGATCTGGCATTTAATGCAGTATTCTTTTTGATGATCTGGCATTTAATGCAGTATTCTTTTTATATGATCTGGCATTTAATGCAGTATTCTCTTTGATATGATCTGGCATTTAATGCAGTATTTCTTTTGATATCATCTGGCATTTAATGCAGTATTCTCTTTGATATGATCTGGCATTTAATGCAGTATTCTTTTTGATATGATCTGGCATTTAATGCAGCATTTTTTTTTGATATGATCTGGCATTTAATGCAGTATTCTTTTGATATCATCTGCATATTTAATGCAGTATTTCTTTAATATGATCTGCATTTAATGCAGTATTCTCTTTGATATGATCTGGCATTTAATGCAGTATTCTCTTTTGATATCGATCTGCGGCATTTAATGCAGTATTCTCTTTTGATATCATCTGGCATTTAATGCAGTATTCTCTTTTGATATGATCTTTAATGCATTTAATGCAGTATTTATGCAGTATTCTTTTTGATATGATCTGCATTTAATGCATTATTCTTTTTGATGATCTGGCATTTAATGCAGTATTCTCTTTTTTATATCATCTGGCATTTAATGGTGCATTCTCTTTGATATGATCTGCATTTAATGCATTTATTTTTGATTTCTTTTGATATGATCTGGGCATTTAATGCAGTATTCTGTTTGATATGATCTGGCATTTAATGCAGTATTCTCTTTTTATATGATCTGGCATTTAATGCAGTATTCTTTTTTGATATGATCTGGCATTTAATGCAGTATTCTTCTTTGATATCATCTGGCATTTAATGCAGTATTCTCTTTTGATATGATCTGGCATTTAATGCAGTATTCTCTTTGATATGATCTGGCATTTAATGCAGTATTCTTTTTGATATGATCTGGCATTTAATGCAGTATTCTCTTTTGATATGATCTGGCATTTAATGCAGTATTCTTTTGATATCATCTGGCATTTAATGCAGTATTCTTTTGATATGATCAGTATTTAATGCAGTATTTTTTTGATATCATCTGGCATTTAATGCAGTATTCTCTTTTGATATGATCTGGCATTTAATGCAGTATTCTTTTTTGTATGATCTGGCATTTAATGCAGTATTCTCTTTGATATGATCTGGCATTTAATGCAGTATTCTCTTTTGATATCATCTGGCATTTAATGCAGTATTCTTTTGATATCATCTGTCATTTAATGCAGTATTCTTTTGATGGCATTTATCAGCAGTATTCTTTTTGATATCATCTGGCATTTAATGCAGTATTCTTTTTGATATGATCTGGCATTTAATGCAGCATTCTCTTTTGATATGATCTGGTATTTATGCAGTATTCTCTTTGATATGATCTGGCATTTAATGCAGTATTTCCATTCTTTTGATATCATCTGGCATTTAATGCAGTATTCTTTTTTGATATGATCTGGCATTTGATGCAGTATTCTTTTTGATATGATCTGGCATTTAATGCAGTATTCTCTTTTGATATGATCTGCATTTAATGCAGTATTCTCTTTTGATATGATCTGGCATTTAATGCAGTATTCTCTTTGATATCATCTGGTATTTAATGCAGTATTCTCTTTGATATGATTTACGGCATTTGATGATCTGGCATTTAATGCAGTATTTTGATATGATCCAGCATTTAATGCAGTATTCTCTTTTGATATCATCTGATTTTAATGCAGTATTCTCTTTTGATATGATCTGGCATTTATGCAGTATTCTCTTTGATATGATCTGGCATTTAATGCAGTATTCTCTTTTGATAATATCTGCATTTAATGCAGTATTCTCTTTGATATGATCTGGCATTTAATGCAGTATTTCTCTTTTTGATATGATCTGGCATTTAATGCAGTATTCTCTTTGATATATGATCTGGCATTTAATGCAGTATTCTCTTTTGATATGATCTGCATTTAATGCAGTATTCTCTTTGATATCATCTGGCATTTAATGCAGTATTCTCTTTGATATGATCTGGCATTAATGCAGTATTCTTTTGATATCATCTGGCATTTAATGCAGTATTCTCTTTTGATATCATTTGGCATTTAATGGTATTCTCTTTTGATATGATTGGCATTTAATGCAGTATTCTCTTTTGATATGATCTGGCATTTAATTATTTTGTTTTGATGATCTGTATTTAATGCATTACTTTGATTATATGATCTGGCATTTAATGCAGTATTCTTTTTTTTGATATGATCTTGGCATTTAATGCAGTATTCTCTTTGATATCATCTGGCATTTAATGCAGTATTTTCTTTGATATCATCTGGCATTTAATGCAGTATTCTGTTTGATATGATCTGGCATTTAATGCAGTATTCTCTTTTGATATGATCTGGCATTTAATGCAGTTCCTTTTTGATATGATCTGGTATTTAATACGTATTTTGATTTTGGCATTTAATGATATTCTTTTGAATCATTAATGCAGTATTCTCTTTGATATGATCTGCGCTTTAATGCAGTATTCTCTTTTGAAGTATGATCTGGCATTTAATGCAGTATTCTCTTTTGATATGATCTGGCATTTAATGCATTCTTTTTGATATGATCTGGCATTTAATGCAGTATTCTTTGATATCATCTGGCATTTAATGCAGTATTCTTTTTTGATATTATCTGGCATTTAATGGTATATTCTCTTTTGATATGATCTGGCATTTGATGGGTATTCTCTTTGATATGATCTGCATTTAATGCAGTATTATTCTAGTATCTTTTTGATATGATCTGGCATTTAATGCAGTATTCTCTTTGATATAATCTGGCATTTAATGCAGTATTCTCTTTTTGATATGATCTGGCATTTAATGCAGTATTCTGTTTTGATATAATCTGTCATTTAATGCAGTATTCTCTTTTTATATGATCTGGCATTTAATGCAGTATTCTCTTTGATATCATCTGGCATTTAATGCAGTATTCTCTTTTTGATATCATCTGGCATTTATATGCAGTATTCTCTTTTGATATCATCTGGCATTTAATGCAGTATTCTCTTTTGATGTGATCTGGCATTTAATGCAGTATTCTCTTTGATATGATCTGGCATTTAATGCAGTATTCTCTTTTGATATGATCTGGCATTTAATGCAGTATTCTCTTTGATGTGATCTGGCATTTAATGCAGTATTCTCTTTTTGATATCATCTGGCATTTAATGCAGTATTCTTTGATATCATCTGGCATTTAATGCATTATTCTTTTTTGATATGATCTGGCATTTGATGCAGTATTCTTTTGTTATCATCTGGCATTTAATGCAGTATGCTTTTGATATGATTCTTATTTTAATGCAGTATTCTCTTTTGATATCATCTGGCATTTAATGCAGTATTCTCTTGATATGATCTGGCATTTGATGCAGTATTCTTCTTTTGATAATATCTGGCATTTAATGCAGTATTCTCTTTTATGATCTGATTTAATGGTATTTTTTGATATGATCTGGCATTTAATGGTATTTTTGATGATCTGGCATTTAATGCAGTATTCTCTTTGATATCTGGCATTTAATGCAGTATTCTTTTTGATATCATCTGGCATTTAATGCAGTATTCTCTTTTGATATCATCTGGCATTTAATGCAGTATTCTCTTTTGATATCATCTGGCATTTAATGCAGTATTCTTTTGATATTATAATGGCACAGATATTTTTGAATATATTTAATGCAGTATTCTCTTTGATATGATCTGGCATTTAATGCAGTATTCTTTTTGATATCATCTGGCATTTAATGGCATTCTCTTTGATATGATCTGGCATTAATGCAGTATTCTTTTGATATGATCTGGCATTTAATGCAGTATTCTCCCCGATATGATCTGGCATTTAATGCAAAGTATTCTTTTTGATATCATCTGGCATTTAATGGCATTCTATATGATCTGGGCATTTAATGCAGTATTCTTTGATATCATCTGGCATTTAATGCGTATTCTCTTTGATATCATCTGGCATTTAATGCAGTATTCTTTTTTATGATCTGGCATTTAATGCAGTATTCTCTTTTGATATCATCTGGCATTTAATGCAGTATTCTCTTTTGATATGATCTGGCATTTAATGCAGTATTCTTTTTGATATCATCTGGCATTTAATGCAGTATTCTCTTTTGATATGATCTGGCATTTGTTGGTATTTTATTTTGATAATATCTGGCATTTAATGCAGTATTTTCTTTTTGATATCATCTGGCATTTAATGCAGTATTCTCTTTGATATGATCTGGCATTTAATGCAGTATTTTCTTTTGATATCATCTGGCATTTAATGCAGTATTCTCTTTTGATATGATCTGGCATTTAATGCAGTATTTAATATGATTCTTTTTGATTTCGGCAATAATCTGTCGTTTATCATCTGCATTTAATGCAGTATTCTCTTTTGATATCATCTGGCATTTAATGCAGTATTCTCTTTGATATGATCTGATGGCTGCAGTATTCTTTTTATGATTCAGCATTTAATGCAGTATTCTCTTTGATATGATCTGGCATTTAATGCAGTATTCTGTTTTGATCTGATTTATCAGTATTCTCTTTATGATCTGGCATTTAATGCAGTATACTCTTTTTGATATCATCTGGCATTTAATGCAGTATTCCTTTGATATGATCTGGCATTTAATGCAGTATTCTCTTTTAATATCATCTGGCATTTAATGCAGTATTCTCTTTGATATGATCTGGCATTTAATGCAGTATTCTCTTTGATATCATCTGGCATTTAATGCAGTATTCTCTTTGATATGATCTGGCATTTAATGCAGTATTCTTTTTGATATGATCTGCATTTAATGCAGTATTCTTTTGATATGATCCTTTAATGCAGTATTCTCTTTTGATATTATCTGGCATTTAATGCAGTCCTCTTTTGATATGATCTGGCATTTAATGCAGTATTCTCTTTTGATATGATTCGCATTTAATGGTATTCTCTTTAATAATATGATCCTGGCATTTAATGCAGTATTCTTTGATATGATCTGACATTTATGCAGTATTCTTTAATATGATCTGGCATTTAATGCAGTATTTATTTGATATGATCTGGCATTTAATGCAGTTATTCTATCTTTGATATGATCTGGCATTTAATGCAGTATTCTCTTTTTTGATATCATCTGGCATTTAATGCAGCATTCTTTTTGTTATGATCTGGCATTTAATGCAGTATTATCTGGCATTTAGCTTTTGATATGATCTGGCATTTTAATGCAGTATTCTTCGATATGATCTGGCATTTAATGCAGTATTCTTTTGATATGATCCACATTTAATGGTATTGTCTTTTGATATCATCTGGCATTTAATGCAGTATTCTCTTTGATATCATCTGGCATTTAATGCAGTATTCTCTTTTGATATCATCTGCATTTAATGCAGTATTCTCTTGATATGATCTGGCATTTTAATGCAGCATTTCTTTTTGATATGTTCTGGGCATTTAATGCAGTATTCTCTTTTGATATCATCTGGCATTTAATGCAGTATTCTTTTGATATGATATGGCATTTAATGCAGTATTCTCTTTGATATGATCTGGCATTTAATGCAGTATTTTTGATATGATCTGGCATTTAATGAGTATTTCTTTGTTATCATCGACATTTAATGCAGTATTCTTTTTGATATGATTCAAGCATTTAATGGCATTTCTTTTGATATCATCTGGCATTAATGCAGTATTCTCTTGATATGATCTGGCATTTAATGGTATTCTTTTTGATATCATCTGGCATTTAATGCAGTATTCTCTTTTTGATATGATCTGGCATTTAATGCAGTATTCTCTTTGATATGATCTGGCATTTAACGGTATTCTCTTTGATATGATCTGGCATTTAATGCAATTCTCTTTGATATGATCTGGCATTTAATGCAGTATTCTCTTTGATATGATCTGGCATTTAATGCAGTATTCTCTTTTGATATCATCTGGCATTTAATGCAGTATTATCTTTTGATATGATCTGGCATTTAATGCAGTATTCTCTTTTTGATATCATCTGGCATTTAATGCAGTATTCTTTGATATGATCCTGCATTAATGCAGCATTCTTTTTGATATGATCTGGCATTTAATGCAGTATTCTCTTTGATATGATCTGGCATTTAATGCAGTATTCCCTTTTGATATGATCTTGGCATTTAATGCAGTATTCTCTTTTGATATGATTCTCTTGATTTAATTTAGTATTCTCTTTTGATATCATCTGGCATTTAATTTGGTATTCTTTTGATATGATCTGGCATTTAATGCAGTATTCGTTTTGATTTTAATGCAGTATTCTCTTTTTGATATCACCTAATTTAATGCAGTATTCTCTTTATATGATCTGGCATTTAATGCAGTATTCTCTTAATATCATCTGGCATTTAATGATATGATATGATCTGGCATTTAATGCAGTATTCTCTTTTGATATGATCTGGCATTTAATGCAGTCTCTTTAATTGATTGATATCATCTCTTTGATATGCATTTAATGCATTTTCTTTTGATATCATCTGGCATTTAATGCAGTATTCTCTTTTTGATATGATCTGGCATTTAATGCGGTATTCTCTTTTGATATGATCTGGTATTTAATTGCAGTATTGTCTTTGATGTGATCTGCATTTAATGATCTGGCAGCATTCTCTTTTGATATCATCTGGCATTTAATGCAGTATTCTCTTTTTGATATGATCTTGCATTTAATGCAGTATTCTCTTTTTGATATGATCTGGCATTTAATGCAGTATTCTCTTTGATATCATCTGGCATTTAATGCAGTATTCTCTTTTGATATGATCTGGCATATAATGCATTCTCTTTTGATATTCTGATTTAATGCATTCTCTTTTGATATCATTGGCAATTAATGCAGTATTCTTTTGATATGATCTGGCATTTAATGCAGTATTCTCTTTTGATATGATCTGGCATTTAATGCAGTATTCTTTTTGATATCATCTGGCATTTAATGCAGTATTCTTTTGATATCATCTGGCATTTAATGCAGTATTCTCTTTTTGATATGATCTGCATTTAATGCAGTATTCTCTTTGTTATCATCTGGCATTTAATGCAGTATTCTCTTTGATATGATCTGGCATTTAATGCAGTATTCTCTTTGATATCATCTGCATTTAATGCATTTCTCTTTTGATATCATCTGACATTTAATGCAGTATTCTCTTTGATATTATCTGGCATTTAATGCAGTATTCTCTTTTTGATATGATCTCTGGCATTTAATGCATCTGGCATTCTTTGATATGATCTGGCATTTAATGCAGTATTCTCTTTTGATATGATCTGGCATTTAATGCAGTATTCTCTTTGATATCATCTGGCATTTAAAGTATTCTCTCTGATATCATCTGCATTTAATGGTATTTCTTTTGATCATCTGGTATTTAATGATATTCTTTTGATATGATCTGTCATTTAATGCGGTATTCTCTTTGATATCATCTGGCATTTAATACAGTATTCTCTTTGATATGATCTGGCATTTAATGCAGTATTCTCTTTTGATATCATCTGGCATTTAATGCAGTTTTCTTTTGATATCATCTGGCATTTAATGCAGTATTCTCTTGATTATGATCTCTATTTAACAGTATTCTCTTTTGATATGATCTGGCATTTAATGCAGCATTCCTTTGATATCATCTGTATTTAATGCAGTATTCTCTTTTGATATGATCTGGCATTTAATGCAGTATTCTCTTTGATATGATCCTTTTTGTTTAATGCATTTCTCTTTTGATATCATCTGGCATTTAATGCATTTCTCTTTGATATCATCTGGCATTTAATACAGTATTCTCTTTGATATGATCTGGCATTTATGCAGTATTCTCTTTTGATATCAGATCTGGCATTTAATGCAGTATTCTTCTTTTGATATCATCTGGCATTTAAAGCAGTATTCTCTTTTGATATGATCTGCTTTATTTATATTCTTTGATATCATCTGGCATTTAATGCAGTATTCTCTTTTGATATCATCTGGCATTTAATGCAGTATCTTTTTGATATCATCTGGCATTTAATGCAGTATTCTCTTTGATATGATCTGGCATTTAATACAGTATTCTTTTGATATGATCTGGCATTTAATGCAGTATTCTCTTTTACCCGATATGATCTGGCATTAATGCAGTATTCTCTTTGATATGATCTGGCATTTAATGCAGTATTCTCTTTTGATATCATCTGGCATTTAATGCAGTATTCTCTTTTTGATATCATCTGGTTTAATGCAGTATCTTCTTTGATATCATCTGGCGTTTAATGCAGTATTCCTCTTTTGATATAATCTGGCATTTAATGCAGTATTTCTTTTGATATCATCTGGCATTTAATGCAGTATTCTCTTTGATATCATCTGGCATTTACGGTATTCTCTTTGATATGATCTGGCATTTAATGCAGTATTCTCTTTGATATCATCTGGCATTTAATACGGTATTTCTTTTTTTGATATCATCTGGCATTTAATGCATTTTCTTTTGATATGATCTGGCATTTAATGCAGTATTCTTTTGATATCATCTGGTATTTAATGGGTATTCTCTTTTGATATGATCTGGCATTTAATGCAGTATTCTCTTTTGATATGATCTGGCATTTAATGCAGTATTCTCTTTTGATATCATCCTCGCATTTAATGGTATTCTCTTTGATATGATCTGGCATTTAATGGCATTCTCTTTGATATCATCTGACATTTAATGCAGTATTCTCTTTTGATATCATCTGGCATTTAATGCAGTATTCTCTTTTGATATGATCTGGCATTTAATGCAGTATTCTCCTGATATATCATCTGGCATTTAATGCAGGCCTCTTTTGATATGATCCGCATTTAATGCAGTATTCTCTTTTGATATCATCTGGCATTTAATGCAGTATTCTCTTTGATATGATCTGGCATTTAATGCAGTATTCTCTTTGATATGATCTGGCATTTAATGCAGTATTCTTTTTGATATCATCTGCATTTAATGATTCTCTTTTGATCTGGCATTTAATACAGTATTCTCTTTATATGATCTGGCATTTAATGCAGTATTCTCTTTGATATCATCTGGCATTTAATGCAGTATTCTCTTTGATATGATTCACATTTAATGTATTCTCTTTGATATCATCTGGCATTTAATGCAGTATTTTCTTTTTGATGTGATCTGGCATTTAATGCAGTATTCTCTTTGATATGATCTGGCATTAATGCAGTATTCTCTTTTGATATGATCTGGCATTTAATGCAGTATTCTTTGATATGATCTGGCATTTACGTATTCTCTTTTGATATCATCTGGCATTTAATGCAGTATTCTCTTTTGATATCATCTGGCATTTAATGCAGTATTCTCTTTGATATGATCTGGCATTTAATGCAGTATTCTTTGATATCATCTGGCATTTAATACATTATTCTTTTTTGATATGATCTTGGCATATAATGCAGTATTCTCTTTTTGATATGATCTGGCATTTAATGCTTTTTGATTTTCCGCATTTAATGCAGTATTCTTTTTTGATATGATCTGGCATTTAATAGCATTATTCTTTTTGATATAATCTGACATTTAATGGCATTTCTTTTGATATCATCTGGCATTTATTCAGTATTTTTGATATCATCTGGCATTTAATGCAGTATTCTCTTTTGATATGATCTGGCATTTAATGCAGTATTCTCTTTTATATGATCTGGCATTTAATGCAGTATTTTCTTTGATATCATCTCATTTAATGATATTTTCTTTTTCATCTGGCATTTAATGGCATTCTCTTTGATATGATCTGGCATTTAATGCGCATTCTCTTTTGATATGATTCGGCATTTAATTTTATTCTCTTTGATATCATCTGGCATTTAATGCAGTATTCTTTGATATCATCTGGCATTTAATGCAGTATTCTTTTTGATATGATCTGGCATTAATGCATTCTCTTTGATATGATCTGGCATTTAATAAGTATTCTTTGATATGATCTGGCATTTAATGCAGTATTCTCTTTTGATATCATCTGGCATTTAATGGTATTCTCTTTGATATGATCTGTCATTTAATGCAGTATTCTCTTTTGATATGATCTGGCATTTAATGATCTTTTTGATATGATCTGGCATTTAATGCAGTATTCTCTCTTTTGATATGATCTGGCATTTAATGCGTATTTTCTTTTGATATCATCTGGCATTTAATGCAGTATTCTTTTGATATGATCAGCATTTAATGCAGTATTCTCTTTGATATGATCTGGCATTTAATGCAGTATTCTCTTTTTGATATCATCTGGCATTTAATGCAGTATTCTCTTTTGATATCATCGAAAATTTAATGCAATATTCTCTTTGATGAATCTGGATTTAATACATCTCTTTTGTATCGGCATTTTAATGCAGTATTCTCTTGATATCATCTGGCATTAATGCAGTATTCTTTTTGATATGATCTGGCATTTAATGCAGTATTCTTTGATATCATCTGACATTTAATGCAGTATTCTCTTTTGATATGATCTGGCATTTAATGCAGTATTCTCTTTGATATGATCTGGCATTTAATGCAGTATTTCTTTGATATGATCTGGCATTTAATGCAGTATTCTCTTTTTGATATGATCTGGCATTTAATGCAGTATTCTCTTTTATTATGATCTGGCATTTAATGGTACTCTTTTTGATATGATCTGGCATTTAATGCAGTATTTTCTTTTGATATGATCTGGCATTTAATGCAGTATTCTTTTGATATGATCTGCATTTAATGCAGTATTCTCTTTTAATATGATCTGGCATTTAATGGTATTCTCTTTTGATATCATCTGGCATTTAATGCAGTATTCTCTTTTGATATGATCTGGCATTTAATGCAGTATTCTCTTTTGATATGATCTGGCATTTAATGCAGTATTCTCTTTGATATGATCTGGCAGTAATGTGCAGTATTCTCTTTTGATATGATCTGGCATTTAATGGTATTCTCTTTGATATGATCTGGCATTTAATGCAGTATTCTCTTTTGATATCATCTGGCATTTAATGCAGTATTCTCTTTGATATGATCTGGCATTTAATGCAGTATTCTCTTTTGATATGATCTGGCATTAATGCAGTATTCTTTTGATATGATCTGGCATTTAATGCAGCATTCTCTTTGATATGATGCTGGCATTTAATGCAGTATTCTTTTGATATGATCTGGCATATAATGCAGTATTCTCTTTGATATGATCTGGCATTTAATGCAGTATTCTCTTTTGATATGATCTGGCATTTAATGCAGTATTCTCTTTTGATATGATCTGGCATTTAATGCAGTATTCTCTTTTTTTGATCTGGCATTTAATGGTATTCTCTTTTGATATGATCTGGCATTTAATGCAGTATTCTTTGATATGATCGGTATTTAATGCAGTATTCTCTTTGATATGATCTGTATTTAATGCAGTATTCTCTTTTGATATCATCTTGAAATACGAATTTCTCGCAGTAATGCAGTATTCTCTTTGATATGATCAGTATTCTCTTTGATATAGTCTGGTATTTAATGCAGTATTCTCTTTTGATATTATCTGGCATTTAATGCAGTATTCTCTTTGATATGATCTGGCATTAATGCAGTATTCTTTGATATGATTCAGTATTTAATGGTATTTCGATATCATCTGGCATTTAATGCAGTATTCTTCTTTGATATCATTCAAGTATTTAATGGCATTCTTTTGATATCATCTGGCATTTAATACAGCATCTCTTTTGATATGATCTGCATTTAATGCAGTATTCTCTTTTTGATATCATCTGTATTTAACGGTATTCTCTTTTGATATCATCTGGCATTTAATGCAGTATTCCTTTTGATACCATCTGGCATTTAATGTATATTCTTTGATATCATACGCATTTAATGCAGTATTCTCTTTTGATATGGATCTGGCATTTGATGCAGTATTCTCTTTTGATATGATCTGCATTTGTTTGCATTCTCTTTGTTATCATCTGTAGTTTAATGCATTCTTTGATATGATCTGCATTTACCGGTATTCTTGATATCATCTGGCATTTAATGGCATTCTCTTTGATAGATCTAAGCATTTGATGGTATTCTATTTTGATATCATCTGGCATTTAATGCAGACTTTGATATGTGATCTACATTTACGGTATTCTTTGATATGATCTGGCATTTAATGCAGTATTCTCTTTGATATGATCTGGCATTTAATGCAGTATTCTCTTTGATATGATCTGGCATTTAATGCAGTATTCTCTTTTGATATGATCTGGCATTTAATGCATATCTTTTGATATGATCTGGCATTTAATGCAGTATTCTCTTTTGATATGATCTGGCATTTAATGCAGTATTCTCTTTTGATATGATCTGGCATTTAATGCAGTATTCTCTTTTGATATCATCTGGCATTTAATGCAGTATTCTCTTTTGATATCATCTGGCATTTAATGCAGTATTCTCTTTTGATATGATCTGGCATTTAATGCAGTATTCTCTTTTGATATCATCTGGCATTTAATGCAGTATTCTCTTTGATATGATCTGGCATTTAATGCAGTATTCTCTTTTGATATGATCTGGCATTTAATGCAGTATTCTCTTTTGATATGATCTGGCATTTAATGCAGTATTCTCTTTTGATATCATCTGGCATTTAATGCAGTATTCTTTTGATATGATCTGGCATTTAATGCAGTATTCTCTTTTGATATCATCTGGCATTTAATGCAGTATTCTCTTTGATATCATCTGGCATTTAATGCAGTATTCTTTTTGATATGATCTGGCATTTAATGCAGTATTCTCTTTTGATATGATCTGGCATTTAATGCAGTATTCTCTTTTGATATGATCTGGCATTTAATGCAGTATTCTCTTTGATATGATCTGGCATTTAATGCAGTATTCTCTTTTGATATCATCTGGCATTTAATGCAGTATTCTCTTTTGATATCATCTGGCATTTAATGCAGTATTCTCTTTTGATATGATCTGGCATTTAATGCAGTATTCTCTTTTGATATTTA
Source organism: Acanthosepion pharaonis (assembly GCA_903632075.3). NCBI lineage: Eukaryota > Metazoa > Mollusca > Cephalopoda > Sepiida > Sepiidae > Acanthosepion > Acanthosepion pharaonis. The sequence goes on along the minus strand of CAHIKZ030001636.1, from coordinate 332,072 downwards.
ATGCATTCTCTTTGATATCTGGCATTTAATGCAGTATTCTTTTGATATGATCTGGCATTTAATATCATCAGTATTCTCTTTGATATGATCTGGCATTTAATGCAGTATTCTCTTTGATATGATCTTTAATGGCATTTATATGCATTTAATGCTCTTTTTGATATCATCTGGCATTTAATGCAGTATTCTCTTTTGATATGATCTGGCATTTAATGCAGTATTCTCTTTGATATGATCTGATAATCATCTGGATCGGCATTTAATGCAGTATTCTCTTTGATATGATCTGGCATTTAATGCAGTATTCTCTTTTGATATGATCTGGCATTTAATGCAGTATTCTCTTTTGATATGATCTGGCATTTAGTGCAGTATTCTCTTTTGATATGATCTGGCATTTAATGCAGTATTCTCTTTGATATGATCTGGCATTTAATGCAGTATTCTCTTAAATATGATCTGGCATTTAATGCAGTATTCTCTTTTGATATGATCTGGCATTTAATGCAGTATTCTCTTTTGATATGATCTGGCATTTAATGCAGTATTCTCTTTTGATATGATCTGGCATTTAATGCAGTATTCTCTTTTGATATGATCTCTTTTGGGCATTTAATGCAGTATTCTCTTTGATATCATCTGGCATTTAATGCAGTTTTCTCTTTTGATATGATCTGGCATTTAATGCAGTATTCTCTTTTATGATCTGGCATTTAATAGTATTCTCTTTTGATATGATCTGGCATTTAATGCAGTATTCTCTTTGATATGATCTGGCATTTAATGCAGTATTCTTTTTTATATGATCTGGCATTTATTCTCTTTTGATATGATCTGGCATTTAATGCAGTATTCTCTTTTGATATCATCTGGCATTTAATGCAGTATTCTCTTTTGATATCATCTGGCATTTAATGCAGTATTCTCTTTTGATATGATCTGGCATTTAATGCAGTATTCTCTTTGATATCATCTGGCATTTAATGCAGTATTCTCTTTTGATATGATCTGGCATTTAATGCAGTATTCTTGATTTTCTGATAATGCAGTCTCTTTTGGCATTTAATGCAGTATTCTCTTTTGATATGATCTGGCATTTAATGCAGTATTCTCTTTGATATGATCTGGCATTTAATGCAGTATTCTCTTTTGATATCATCTGGCATTTAATGCAGCATTCTCTTTTGATATGATCTGGCATTTAATACAGTATTTTTTGATATCATCTGGCATTTAATGCAGGCATTGCAGTATTCTTTTGATATCTGGCATCTGGCATTTATATGCTGGCATATTCTATTTTGATATGATCTGGCATTTAATGCAGTATTCTCTTTTGATATGATCTGGCATTTAATGCAGTATTCTCTTTGATATGATCTGGCATTTAATGCAGTATTCTCTTTTGATATGATCTGGCATTTAATGCAGTATTCTCTTTGATATCATCTGGCATTTTAAATGCAGTATTCTTTGATATGATCTGGCATTTAATGCAGTATTCTCTTTTATCATCTGGCATTTAATGCAGTATTCTCTTTTTGATATGATCTGGCATTTAATGCAGTATTCTCTTTTTGATATGATCTGGCATTTAATGCAGATATGATCTGGCATTTAATGCAGTATTCTCTTTTGATTGATCTGGCTTTTAATACAGTATATGATCTGGCATTTAATGCAGTATTCTCTTTTTGGATCTGGCATTTAATGCAGTATTCTCTTTGATATGATCTGGCATTTAATGCAGTATTCTCTTTTTGATATGATCTGGCATTTAATGCAGTATTCTCTTTTGGCATATGCATCTGGCATTAATGATATTCTCTTTTGATATGATCTGGCATTTAATGCAGTATTCTCTTTTTGATATCATCTGGCATTTAATGCAGTATTCTCTTTTGATATCATCTGGCATTTAATGCAGTATTCTTTTTTGATATGATCTGGCATTTAATGCAGTATTCTTTTTGATATGATCTGGCATTTAATGCAGTATTCTCTTTTTGATATGATCTGGCATTTAATGCAGTATTCTCTTTTGATATGATCTGGCATTTAATGCAGTATTCTCTTTTGATATCATCTGGCATTCTCTTTTGATGCATCTGGCATTTAATGCAGTATTCTTTTTTGATATCATCTGGCATTTAATGCAGTTTCTTTTTGATATGATCTGGCATTTAATGCAGTATTCTCTTTGATATGATCTGGCATTTAATGCAGTATTCTCTTTTGATATGATCTGGCATTTAATGCAGTATTCTTTTGATATCTGGCATCTGGCATTTAATGCAGTATTTAATGCTCTTTTGATATGATCTGGCATTTAATGCAGTATTCTCTTTTGATATGATCTTTGATGCAGTATTTAATGCAGCATTCTCTTTTGATATGATCTGGCATTTAATGCAGTATTCTTTTGATATGATCTGGCATTTAATGCAGTATTCTCTTTTTTGATATCATCTGGCATTTAATGCAGTATTCTCTTTTGATATGATCTGGCATTTAATGCAGTATTCTCTTTTTGATATGATCTGGCATTTAATGCAGTATTCTCTTTTGATATGATCTGGCATTTAATGCAGTATTCTTTGATATGATTTTAATATATTCTCTTTAATCTGATCTGTCATTTAATGCAGTATTCTCTTTGATATGATCTGGCATTTAATGCAGTATTCTCTTTTATCATCTGGCATTTAATGCAGTATTCTCTTTTCTGGCATTTAATGCAGTATTCTCTTTTGATATGATCTGGCATTTAATGCAGTATTCTCTTTTGATATGATCTGGCATTTAATGCAGTATTCTCTTTGATATGATCTGGCATTTAATGCAGTATTCTCTTTGATATGATCTGGCATTTAATGCAGTATTCTCTTTTGATATGATCTGGCATTTAATGCAGTATTCTCTTTTGATATCATCTGGCATTTAATGCAGTATTCTCTTTGATATGATCTGGCATTTAATGCAGTATTCTCTTTTGATATGATCTGGCATTTAATGCAGTATTCTCTTTTGATATGATCTGGCATTTAATGCAGTATTCTCTTTTTGATATGATATTTAATGCATATTCTCTTTTATGATCTGGCATTTATTGCAGTATTCTCTTTTGATATGATCTGGCATTTAATGCAGTATTCTCTTTTGATATCATCTGGCATTTAATGCAGTATTCTCTTTTGATATGATCTGGCATTTAATGCAGTATTCTTTTTGATATGATCTGGCATTTAATGCAGTATTCTCTTTTGATATGATCTGGCATTTAATGCAGTATTCTCTTTTGATATGATCTGGCATTTAATGCAGTATTTTTTGATATGATCTGGCATTTAATGCAGTATTCTCTTTTGATATGATCTGGCATTTAATGCAGTATTCTCTTTTGATATGATCTGGCATTTAATGCAGTATTCTCTTTTGATATCATCTGGCATTTAATGCAGTATTCTCTTTTGATATGATCTGGCATTTAATGCAGTATTCTTTGATATCATCTTTTAATGATATATCATCTGGCATTTAATGCAGTATTCTCTTTTGATATGATCTGGCATTTAATGCAGTATTCATTTAATGCTTTTTGATATGATCTGGCATTTAATGCAGTATTCTCTTTATTCTGTTTGATATGATCTGGCATTTAATGATATTCTCTTTTATATGATCTGGCATTTAATGCAGTATTCTCTTTTACTGATTTATTTAATGCAGTATTCTCTTTTTGATGATCTTTTAATGATATTCTCTTGATATCATCTGGCATTTAATGCAGTATTCTCTTTTGATATGATCTGGCATTTAATGCAGTATTCTCTTTGATATGATCTGGCATTTAATGCAGTATTCTCTTTTGATATGATCTGGCATTTAATGCAGTATTCTCTTTTGATATGATCTGGCATTTAATGCAGTATTCTCTTTTGATATCTGGCATTTAATGCATATTCTCTTTTGAATGATCTGGCATTTCTCTTTTTGAATATTTCTCTTTTGATATGATCTGGCATTTATTAATGCAGTATTCTCTGGCATTTATCTGCAGTTTGATATGATCTGGCATTTAATGCAGTATTCTCTTTTGATATGATCTGGCATTTAATGCAGTATTCTCTTTGATATGATCTGGCATTTGATATATGATCTGGCATTTAATGCAGTATTCTCTTTTGATATGATCTGGCATTTAATGCAGTATTCTCTTTGATATGATCTGGCATTTAATGCAGTATTCTCTTTGATATCATCTGGCATTTAATGCAGTATTCTCTTTTTGATATGATCTTGCATTTAATGCAGTATTCTCTTTGATATCATCTGGCATTTAATGCAGTATTTTTTTGATATGATCTGGCATTTAATGCAGGTATTCTCTTTGATATGATCTGGCATTTAATGCAGTATTCTCTTTTGATATGATTTAATGGTATTTAATGCAGTATTCTTCTTTTGATATGATCTGGCATTTAATGCAGTATTCTCTTTGATATCATCTGGCATTTAATGCAGTATTCTCTTTTGATATGATCTGGCATTTAATGCAGTATTCTCTTTGATATGATCTGGCATTTAATGCAGTATTCTTTTGCAGTATTCTCATTGATATCATCTGGCATTTAATGCAGTATTCTCTTTTGATATGATCTGGCATTTAATGCAGTATTCTTTTTATATCATCGGCATTTAATGCTATTTTTTTTGATATGATCTGGCATTTAATTCTTTTGCATCTGGCATTTAATGCATTTCTCTTTTGATATGATCTGGCAATTGATATGATCTGGCATTTAATGCAGTATTCTCTTTTGCAGTGATATCATCTGGCATTTAATGCAGTATTCTCTTTGATATGATCTGGCATTTAATGCAGTATTCTCTTTTGATATCTCTTTTAATGCAGTATTCTTTTTGATATGATCTGGCATTTAATGCAGTATTCTCTTTGATATGATCTGGCATTTAATGCAGTATTCTCTTTAATATGATCTGGCATTTAATGCAGTATTCTCTTTGATATGATCTGGCATTTAATGCAGTATTCTCTTTTGATATCATCTGGCATTTAATGCAGTATTCTCTTTTGATATGATCTGGCATTTAATGCAGTATTCTCTTTAATATGATCTGGCATTTAATGCAGTATTCTCTTTTGATATGATCTGGCATTTAATGCAGTATTCTCTTTTTGATATGATCTGATTTAATGCAGTATTCTCTTTTGATTCTGGCATTTAATGCAGTATTCTCTTTTGATATGATCTGGCATTTAATGCAGTATTCTCTTTTGATATCATCTGGCATTTAATGCAGTATTCTCTTTTGATATGATCTGGCATTTAATGCAGATATGATCTGGCATTTAATGCAGTTTCTCTTTGATATGATCTGGCATTTAATGCAGTATTCTCTTTGATTCATCTGGCATTTAATGCAGTATTCTCTTTTGATATGATTTGGCATTTAATGCAGTATTCTCTTTTGATATGATCTGGCATTTAATGCAGTATTCTCTTTGATATGATCTGGCATTTAATGCATTTAATGTATTCTTTTTGATATGATCTGGCATTTAATGCAGTATTCTCTTTTGATATGATCTGGCATTTAATGCAGTATTTTTTGATATGATCTGGCATTTAATGCAGTATTCTGGCATTTGATATGATATCATCTGGCATTTAATGCAGTAATCTTTTTGATATGATCTGGCATTTAATGCAGTATACTCTTTGATATGATCTGGCATTTAATGCAGTATTCTCTTTTGATATGATCTGGCATTTAATGCAGTATTCTCTTAAATATGATGTGGCATTAATGCAGTATTTTCTTTTGATATGATCTGGCATGTAATGCAGTATTCTCTTTGATATGATCTGGCATTTAATGCAGTATTCTCATCTGTTCTGGCATTTAATGCAGTATTCTTTTTGATATGATCTGGCATTTAATGCAGTATTCTCTTTTGATATGATCTGGCATTTAATGCAGTATTCTCTTTGATTCTGGCATTTAATGCAGTATTCTCTTTGATATGATCTGGCATTTAATGCAGTATTCTCTTTATGATATCATCTGACATTTAATGCAGTATTCTTTTTGATATGATCTGGCATTTAATGCAGTATTCTCTTTTTATATGATCTGGCATTTAATGCAGTATTCTCTTTGATATGATCTGGCATTTAATGCAGTATTCTCTTTTTGATATCATCTGGCATTTAATGCAGTATTCTCTTTTGATATGATCTGGCATTTAATGCAGTATTCTCTTTTTGATATGATCTGGCATTTTAAGTATTCTTTTTGATATGATCTGGCATTTAATGCAGTATTCTCTTTGATATGATCTGGCATTTAATGCAGTATTCTCTTTTGATATCATCTGGCATTTAATGCAGTATTCTCTTTTTGATATCTCTGGCATTTTGATATCATCTGGCATTTAATGCAGTATTCTCTTTTGATATCATCTGGCATTTAATGGCTTTTGATTTGGCATTTAATGCAGTATTCTCTTTTGATATGATCTGGCATTTAATGCAGTATTCTCTTTTTGATATCATCTGGCATTTAATGCAGTATTATATCATCTGGCATTTAATGCAGTATTCTCTTTTGATATGATCTGGCATTTAATGCAGTATTCTCTTTTGATATCATCTGGCATTTAATGCAGTATTCTCTTGATATGATCTGGCATTTAATGCAGTATTCTCTTTTTGATATGATCTGGCATTTAATGCAGTATTCTCTTTGATATGATCTGGCATTTAATGCAGTATTCTCTTTTGATATGATCTGGCATTTAATGCAGTATTCTCTTTTGATATGATCTGGCATTTAATGGTATTCTCTTTTTGATATCATCTGGCATTTAATGCAGTATTCTCTTTGATATGATTTAATGCAGGCATTTAATGCAGTATTCTCTTTTTGATCTGGATTTATGCATCTTCTCTTTGATATCATCTGGCATTTAATGCAGTATTCTCTTTTTGATATGATCTGGCATTTAATGCAGTATTCTCTTTTGATATGATCTGGCATTTAATGCAGTATTCTTTGATATGATCTGGCATTTAATGCAGTATTCTCTTTTGATATCCTGGCATTTATCTGGCTCTTTTGATTTAATGCAGTATTCTCTTTTGATATGATCTGGCATTTAATGCAGTATTCTCTTTTGATATAATCTGGCATTTAATGCAGTATTCTCTTTTGATATGATCTGGCATTTAATGCAGTATTCTGTTTTGATATGATCTGGCATTTAATGCAGTATTCTCTTTTTATATGATCTGGCATTTAATGCAGTATTCTCTTTTGATATGATCTGGCATTTAATGCAGTATTCTCTTTTGATATCATCTGGCATTTAATGCAGTATTCTCTTTTTGATATGATCTTGCATTTAATGCAGTTTCTTTTTAATATCATCTGGCATTTAATGCAGTATTCTCTTTTGATATGATCTGGCATTTAATGCAGTATTCTCTTTTGATATGATCTGGCATTTAATGCAGTATTCTCTTTTGATATGATCTGGCATTTAATGCAGTATTCTCTTTGATATGATCTGGCATTTAATGCAGTATTCTCTTTTGATATCATCTGGCATTTAATGCAGTATTCTCTTTTGATATGATCTGGCATTTAATGCAGTATTCTCTTTGATATGATCTGGCATTTAATGCAGTATTCTCTTTTGATATGATCTGGCATTTAATGCAGTATTCTCTTTTTGATATCATCTGGCATTTAATGGGTATTCTCTTTTGATATGATCTGGCATTTAATGCAGTATTCTCTTTTGATATCATCTGGCATTTAATGCAGTATTCTCTTTTGATATCATCTGGCATTTAATGCAGTATTCTCTCTTGATATCATCTGGCATTTAATGCAGTATTCTCTCTTGATATCATCTGGCATTTAATGCAGTATTTAATGATCTGGCATTTAATGTATTCTCTTTTGATATCATCTGGCATTTAATGCAGTATTCTCTTTTGATATGATCTGGCATTTAATGCATGCAGATATCATCTGGCATTTAATGCAGTATTCTCTTTGATATGATCTGGCATTTAATGCAGTATTCTCTTTGATATCATCTGGCATTTAATGCAGTATTCTCTTTTGATATCATCTGGCATTTAATGCAGTATTCTCTTTGATATGATCTGACATTTAATGCAGTATTCTCTTTGATATCATCTGGCATTTAATGCAGTATTCTCTTTGATATGATCTGGCATTTAATGCAGTATTCTTTTGATATCATCTGGCTTTAATGCAGTATTCTCTTTTTGATATCATCTGGCATTTAATGCAGTATTCTCTTTTTGATATGATCTGGCATTTAATGGTATTCAGATATCATCTGGCATTTAATGATATATGATCTGGCATTTAATGCAGTATTCTCTTTGATATGATCTGGCATTTAATGCAGTATTCTCTTTTGATATCTCTGGCATTTAATGCAGTATTCTCTTTTGATATGATCTGGCATTTAATGCAGTATTCTCTTTTGATATCATCTGGCATTTAATGCAGTATTCTCTTTGATATATCATCTGGCATTTAATGCAGTATTCTCTTTTGATATGATCTGGCATTTAATGCAGTATTCTTTTTTGATATCATCTGGCATTTAATGCAGTATTCTCTTTTGATATCATCTGGCATTTAATGCAGTATTCTTTTGATATGATCTTTTAATGATATTCTCTTTGATATGATCTGGCATTTAATGCAGTATTCTCTTTTTGATATGATCTGGCATTTAATGCAGTATTCTCTTTTGATATGATCTGGCATTTAATGCAGTATTCTCTTTGATATGATCTGGCATTTAATGCAGTATTCTCTTTTGATATCATCTGGCATTTAATGCAGTATTCTGGCTTTAATGATTCTTTTGATACATCTGGCATTTAATGCAGTATTCTCTTTTGATATCATCTGGCATTTAATGCAGTATTCTCTTTTGATATGATCTGGCATTTAATGCAGTATTCTCTTTGATATGATCTGGCATTTAATGCAGTATTCTCTTTTGATATCATCTGGCATTTAATGCAGTATTCTTATCATCTGGCATTTAATGATATTCTCTTTTGATATCATCTGGCATTTAATGCAGTATTCTCTTTTGATATCATCTGGCATTTAATGCAGTATTCTCTTTTTGGCATTTAATGCAATATTCTCTTTGATATGATCTGGCATTTAATGCAGTATTCTCTTTTGATATGATCTGGCATTTAATGCTTTATTCTCTTTTGATATCATCTGGCATTTAATGCAGTATTCTCTTTGATATGATCTGGCATTTTAATGCAGTATTCTCTTTTTGATATCATCTGGCATTTAATGCAGTATTCTTTTGATATGATCTGGCATTTAATGCAGTATTCTCTTTTGATATGATCTTTTTAATGATATTCTCTTTGATATCATCTGGCATTTAATGCAGTATGATCTCTTTTGCATATTCTTTGATATGATCTGGCATTTAATGCAGTATTTCTTTTGATATGATCTGGCATTTAATGCAGTATTCTCTTTTTGATATGATCTGGCATTTAATGCAGTATTCTCTTTTGATATGATCTGGCATTTAATGCAGTATTCTCTTTTATATCATCTGGCATTTAATGCAGTATTCTCTTTTGATATGATCTGGCATTTAATGCAATATTCTCTTTTGATATCATCTGGCATTTAATGCAGTATTCTCTTTTGATATGATCTGGCATCTGGCATTTAATGCAGTATTCTCTTTTATGATATGATCTCTTTTGCATTTAATGCAGTATTCTCTTTGATATGATCTGGCATTTAATGCAGTATTCTCTTTGATATCATCTGGCATTTAATGCAGTATTCTCTTTATGATCTGGCATTTAATGCAGTATTCTCTTTGATATGATCTGGCATTTAATGCAGTATTCTCTTTTATGATCTGGCATTTAATGCAGTATTCTCTTTTGATATGATCTGGCATTTAATGCAGTATTCTCTTTTGATATGATCTGGCATTTGATTCTCTTTTGATATCATCTGGCATTAATGCAGTATTCTCTTTGATATGATCTGGCATTTAATGCAGTATTCTCTTTTGATATCATCTGGCATTTAATGCAGTATTCTCTTTTGATATGATCTGGCATTTAATGCAGTATATTCTTTTTGATATGATCTGGCATTTAATGCAGTTTAATCTGGCATTTAATACGGTATTCTTTGATATCATCTGGCATTAATGCAGTATTCTCTTTGATATGATCTGGCATTTAATGCAGTATTCTCTTTGATATCATCTGGCATTTAATGCAGCATTCTTTTGATATCATCTGGCATTTAATGCAGTATTCTTTTTGATATCATCTGGCATTTAATGCAGTATTCTCTTTTGATATGATCTGGCATTTGGGCATTCTTTGATATGATCTGGCATTAATGCTGTATTCTCTTTGATATGATCTGGCATTTAATGCAGTATTCTCTTTTTGATATCATCTGGCATTTAATGCAGTATTCTCTTTTGATATGATCTGGCATTTAATGCTTCTTTTGATATGATCTGGCATTTAATGCAGTATTCTCTTTTAATGATATCATATCTGGCATTTAATGCAGTATTCTTTGATATGATCTTTTTAATGATATGATCTGGCATTTAATGCAGTATTCTTTGATATCATCTTTTAATGATATTCTTTGATATGATCTGGCATTTAATGCAGTATTCTCTTTGATATGATATTATCTGGCATTTAATGCAGCATTATTTTTGATGATCTGGCATTTAATGCAGTATATCATCTGGCATTTAATGCAGTATTCTCTTTTGATATGATCTGGCATTTAATGCAGTATTCTCTTTGATATGATCGGCAGTATTGTCTTTTGATGCGGTATTCTTTGATATGATTCTTTAATGCAATATGATATCATCTGGCATTTAATGCAGTATTCTTTTGATATGATCTGGCATTTAATGCAGTATTCTCTTTGATATGATCTGGCATTTAATGCAGTATTCTCTTTGATATGATCTGAGCATTTAATGCAGTATTCTCTTTTTGATATGATCTGTGGCATTTAATGCAGCATTCTCTTTTGATATGATCTGGCATTTAATGCATTATTCTCTTTTGATATGATCTGGCATTTAATGCAGTATTTTCTTTTGATATGATTTAATGCAGCATTCTCTTTAATATGATCTTTGGCATTTAATGCAGTATTCTCTTTTGATATGATCTGGCATTTAATGCAGTATTTTCTTTTGATATGATCTATTTAATGCAGTATTCTTTTGATATGATCTGGCATTTAATGCAGTATTTTCTTTTGATATAGATCTGGCATTTAATGCAGTATTGTTTTTGATATCATTCCAGCATTTAATGCAGTATTCTTTGATATGATCTTTGAATATTCTTTTGATATGATCTGGCTGTATTTCTTAAATATGATCTGCAGTATTCTTCTTTGATATGATCTGGCATTTAATGCAGTATTCTTTTTGATATGATCTGGCATTGTTTTAATGCAGTATTTCTTTGATATCAACTGGCATTTAATGCAGTATTCTCTTTTGATATGATCTGGCATTTAATGCATTATTGTCTTTTTCTTTTGATATGATCTGGCATTTAATGCAGTATTCTCTTTGATATGATCTGGCATTTAATGCAGTATTTTCTTTGATATGATCTGGCATTTAATGCAGTATTTCTTGATATGATCTGCATTAATGCATTTAAATATGCAGTATTATTCTCTTTTGATATGCAGTATTCCCTTTTTGATATGATCATTTAATGCAGTAGTTTTTTGTTATGATTCCAGTTTGATATGATCTGGCATTTAATGCAGTATTCCTATTTGATTGATATCATCTGGCATTTAATGTAGCATTATCTTTTGATATCATCTGGCATTTAATGCAGTATTCCCTTTTGATATGATTCGGTTTACCCAGTATTCTTGATATGATCTGGCATTAATGCAGTATTTCTTTATTGATCTGGTATTTAATGCAGTATTCTTCTTTTGATATGATCTGGCATTTACTTGCATTCTCTTTGATATGATCTGGCATTGACGGCATTTCTTTTGATATCATCTGGCATTTAATGCAGCATTTTCTTTGATATGATCTACATTAATGCAGTATTGTCTTTTGATATCATCTGGCATTTAATGCAGTATTCTCTTTTGATATGATCTAAGCATTTAATGCAATATTCTTTGATATGATCTGGCATTTAATGCTGTATTCCCCTTAAATATTATCTGGCAGTAATGCAGTATTCTCTTTTGATATGATCTGGCATGTAATGCAGCATTTTCTTTTGATATGATTCGGCATTTAATGCAAGTATTCTCTTTTGATATCAACTGGCATTTAATGCAGTATTCTTTTGATATGATCTGGCATTTAATGCAGTATTCTCTTTGATTGATCTCTTTTTGATATCATTTAATGCAGTATTCTCTTTGATATCATCTGCATTTAATGCAGTATTCTTTTGATATGATCTGGCATTTAATGCAGTATTCTCTTTGATATGATCTGGCATTTAATGCAGTATTCTCTTTTGATATGATCTGGCATTTAATGCAGTATTCTCTTTGATATCATCTGGCATTTAATGCAGTATTCTCTTTTGATATGATCTGGCATTTAATATTTTCTTTGATATCATCTGGCATTTAATGCAGTATTCTCTTTTGATATCTGGCATTTATTCCGGTATTCTTTTAATATGCATTTAATACCTCTTTTGATATGATCTGGCATTTAATGCAGTATTCTCTTTGATATGATCTGCATTTAATGCATGATATGATCTGGCATTTAATGCAGTATTCTCTTTGATATAATCTGGCATTTAATACAGCAGTATTCTTCTTTTGATATGATCTGGCATTTAATGCAGTATTCTCTTTGATATCATCTGGCATTTAATGCAGTATTCTTTGATATCATTTTTTTCTCGATATGATCTGGCATTTAATGCAGTATTCTCTTTTGATGATCTGGCATTTAATGTAGTATTTCTTTTTGATATGATCTGGCATTTAATGCAGCATTCTTTTGATATCATCTGGCATTTAATGGCGATTCTCTTTGATATGAGATCTGGCATTTAATGCAGTATTCTCTTTGATATCATCTGGCATTTAATGCAGTATTCTCTTTTTGATATGTTCTGGCATTTTAATGCGGTATTCTCTTTGATATCATCTGGCATTTAATGCAGTATTCTTTGATATGATCTGGCATTTAATGCAGTATTCTCTTTGATATCTGTCGGCATTTAATGAGTATTCTCTTCTGATATGATCTGGCATTAATGCAGTATTCTCTTTTGATATGATCTGGCATTTAATGCAGCATTTCTTGATATGATCTGGGCATTTAATGCAGGTATTCCTTCTTTGATATCATCTGGCATTTAATGCATATTCTCTTTTTGATCTGGCGCATTAATTTCTGCAGTATTTTCATATTGGCTTAATGCAGTATTCTTCTTTGATATGATCTGGCATTTAATGCAGTATTCTCTTTTGATATCTGGCATTTAATGCAGTATTCTCTTTTGATATCATCACATTTAATGCAGCATTCTTTTATATGATCTGGCATTTAATGCAGTATTCTTTTGATATGATCTGGCATTTAATGCAGTATTCTTTGATATCATCTGGCATTTAATGCAGTATTCTTTGATATGATCTTGCATTTAATGCAGCAATCATCTGGCATTTAATGGTATTCTTTTGATATGATCTGCATTTAATGTAGTATTCTCTTTGATATGATCTGGCATTTAATGCAGTATTCTCTTTATATGATTCAAGCATTTAATGCAGTATTCTATTTTTGATATCATCTGGCATTTAATGCAGTATTCTCTTTTGATGATCTGCATTTAATGCAGTGTTCTTTTTGATATCATCTGCATTTAATGCATTCTTTTGATATTCTGGCAGTTTGAGATGATCTGGCATTTAATGCAGTATTCTCTTTTGATATCATCTGGCATTTAATGGTATTGTTCTTTGATATGATCTTGCATTTAATGCAGTATTCTTTTGATATCATCTTGATATCATCTTGCATTTAATGCATTCTATTGATATCTTTGATATTCTCTTTTTTGATATCATCTGGCATTTAATGCAGTATTCTTTTTTTGATATCATCTGGCATTTAATGCAGTATTCTCTTTGATATGATATGACATTAATGCAGTATTCTTTCTTTGATTCATCCAAGTAATGCAGTATTCTTTTTGATATCATCTGGCATTTAATGGCATTCTCTTTGATATCATCTTTGATATGATCTGGCATTTAATGCAGTATTCTCTTGATGGCATTAATGGCATCTCTGATATCATCTGGCATTTAATGCAGTATTTCTTGATATGATCCAAGCCTTTAATGCAGTATTCTCTTGATATCATCTGGCATTTTAATGATATGATCATTAATGCAGTTTCTTTTGATATCATTTTAATGGCATTTTCTTTGATATGATCTGGCATTAATGCAGTATTTCTTTGATATGATTCATTTGATATGATCTGGTATTCATTTAATTTAATGCAGTATTTTCTTTGATTTATCATTTCTTTGATATGATCTGGCATTTAATGCAGTATTCTTTTTGATATCATCTTGGCATTTAATGCATTCTCTTTTGATATCATCTTTTTGATATCATCTGGCATTTAATACAGTATTCTTCTTTTGATAAGGGATCTGGGCATTTAATGCAGTATTCTCTTTGATATCATCTGGCATTTAATGCAGCATTCTTTTGATATCATCTTTGATGCACATTCTCTTTTGATGAGATCTGGCATTTAATGCAGTATCTCTTGATATCATCTACATTTAATGCAGTATTCTTTTGATATCATCTGGCATTTAATGCAGTATTCTTTTGATATGATATGATCTGCATTTGACTTTGATATGTTATCATGGCATTTAATGCAGTATTCTTTTTGATATGATGGCATTTAATGCAGCATTTATATGATCGGGCATTAATGCAGTTTCTCTTTGATATCATCTTGGCATTTAATGGCATTTCTTTGATATCATCTGGCATTTGATGCAGCATCTTTGATTTTGATTTAATGCAGTATCTTCTTGATATCATCTGACATTTAATTTCAGTATTCTTTGATATGATCTGCATTTAATGCAGTATTCTCTTTGATGATCTATATTTAATGGCATCTTTGAGATCATTGGCATTTAATGCAGTATTCTTTGATATGATCTGGCATTTAATGATATGATCTGGCATTTAATGGCATTCTCTTTTTGATATCATCTCATATTTTGATCTGGCATCATATTCTCTTTTGATATCATTTTTAATGCAGTATTCTTTTTTGATATCATCTGGCATTTAATGCAGTATCTATCTTGATTTTGATTTAATAATTCGATATCATCTGGCATTTAATGCAGTATTCTTTGATATGATCTGGCCTTTAATGCAGTATTCTCTTTGATATCATCTGGCATTTAATGCAGTATTCTTTTTGATATGATCTGCATTTAATGCAGTATTCTTGATATAATCTCATTTAATGCAGTATTCTCTTTTTGATATGATCTGGCATTTAATTCTCTCTTTTTGATAAGGATTCAGTATTTAATGGCTCCTTTGATATCATCTGGCATTTAATGCAGTATTCTTTTGATATGATCTGGCATTACCTTATATTCTCTTTGATATGATCTGACATCAATGCAGCATTTTCTTTGATATCATCTGGCATTTAATGCAGTATTCTCTTTGATATCATCTGCATTAGTGCAGCATTCTTCTTTTGATATCATCTGGCATTTAATGCATTATTCTTGTCATCATCTGGCATTTAATACAGTATTTCTTTTTGATATGATCTGGCATTTAATGCAGTATTCCTCTATTTGATATCATATCATTCGGCATTTAATGCAGTATTTCTTTGATGATATGATTTAATGGGTATTTTCTTGATTTGGATTTAATTCTATTTTTTGATAATATTCAAGTATTTAATGCATTCTCTTTGATATGATCTTTTGAGTATGATATGATCTGGCATTTAATGCAGTATTCTTTTGATATCAGATCTGGCATTTAATGCAGATCGGGCATTTAACTTTGAGATGATCTGGCATTTAATGCAGTATTCTCTTTGATATCATCTGGCATATTCTCTTTTGATATGATCTGGCATTTAATGGCATTCTTTTGATATCATCTGGCATTTAATGCAGTATTCTTTGATATCATTCTGGCATTTAATGCAGTATTTCTTTGATATAATCTGGCATTTAATGCAGTATTTTCTTTTGATATCTGGCATTTAATGGTATTCTTTTGATATGATTCAGCATTAATGCATATTCTCTTTTGATATGATCTGGCATTTAATGGTATTCTTTTTGATATCATCTGGCATATAATGCAGTATTTTCTTTGATATGATCTGGCATTTAATGGGTATTCTGTTTTGATATCATCTGGCATTTAATGCAGTATTCTTCTTTGATATGATCTTGACATTTAATGGTGCATTCTCTTTGATATCATCTGCATTTTGATATGATCTGCGTTTAATGGCATTCTCTTTTTGATATCATCATTTACGAATGCAGTATTCTCTTTTGATATCATCTGCATTTAATGCAGTATTCTCTTTGATATGATTCAAGGCATTTAATGCAGTATTCTTTGATATCATCTGGCATTTAATGCAGCATTCTCTTTTGATATGATTGGCATTTGCAGCATTCTTTTGATATGATCTGCATTTAATGCATTCTCTTTTCGATATGATCTGGCATTTAATGCAGTATTTCTTTTGATATCATCTGGCATTTAATGCAGTATTTTCTTTTGATATCATCTGGCATTTAATGCATTATTTTTTGATATGATCTGGCATTAATGCAGTATTCTTTTTTGATATGATCTGGCATTTAATGCAGTATTCTTTTGATTGATTTAATGGATCTTTGCATATTTAATGCAGTATTCTTTTAATATGATCTGGCATTTAATGCAGTATTCTTTGATATGATCTAAGCATTTAACGTAAAAACATTCTTTTGAAATGATCTGGTATTTAATGGTATTTCTTTGATATCATCTGATATTTAATGCAGTATTCTTTTGATATGATCTGCATTTAATGCAGTATACTCTTTTGATATCATCTGGCAGTTAATGCAGTATTGTCTTTTGATATGATTCAAGTATTTCTTTGATATGGATCTACATTAATGCAATTTTCTTTGATATCATCTGGCATTTAATGCATTGATATCATCTATCTGGCATTTAATGCAGTATTTCTTTGATATGATTCGCATTTAATGCAGTATTCTTTTTGATATGATCTGGCATTTAATGCAGTATTCTTTTGATTATCTTTTGATATCATCTGGCATTTAATGGTATTCTCTTTGATATGATCTGGCATTTAATGCAGTATTCTTTTTGATGTGATCTGGCATTTAATGCAGTATTCTTTATTACGCATTTAATGCAGTATTCTTTTGATATGATCTGGCATTTAATGCAGTATTCTTCTTTTGATATGATCTGGCATTTAATGCAGTTTCTTTGATATCATCTGGCATTTAATGCAGTATTCTCTTTGATATCATTTAATGCAGCATTGTCTTTTGATATCATCTTAATTTAATGCAGTATTCTTTTGATATGATCTGGCATTAATGCAATATTTTCTTTTGATATGATCTGGCATTTAATGCAGATATAATGCAGTTTGATATGATCTGGCATTTAATGATTCAGTATTTGAATTTAGTATTCTTTTTTGATATCAACTGGCATTTAATGCAGTATTCTCTTTTTGATATGATCTTCACTTTTTTCTCTTAAATATGATCTGGCAGTACGCAGTATTCTGTTGATATCTTGTAATGCAGCATCTTCTCTTTTACGATATGATCTGGCTCTTACTCACTTTTGATATCATTTAATGCAGCATTCTTTGATATGATCTGCAGTTAATGCAGTATTCTCTTTTTGATATCATCTTCACTATTTAATATAGTACTTTTCTTCTCTTTTTTGTTTCTTGTTTTCTTTTTCTTTTCTTTTTTTTTGATTTTGTCTCTTTTCTTCTCTTTTTTCTTATTTTTTTCTTTTTTTTTTTTGTTTTTATCTTTCTTTTTTCTTTTCTTTTTTCTTTTTTTCTTTCTTTTTTTTTTTCTTTTTTCTTTTCTTGTTTTTTTTTCTTTGTTTGTTTCTTTTTATTTGATTTTATCTTTTCTTCTCTTTTATTTCTTCTTTCTTTTCTTTCTTTTTCTTTTCTTTTTATTTGATTTTTTTTCTCTTTTCTTCTCTTTTATTTCTTGTTTCTTTTCTTTTTTGTTTCTTTTTTTTTGATTTTTGTCACTTTTCTTCTCTTTTTTTTCTTCTTTCTTTTCTTTTTTCTTTTTTTTTTTGATTTTTGTCCTTTCTCTTTTTTTTTATTTCTTGTTTTCTTTTCTTTGTTTGTTTCTTTTATTTTTTTGTCACTTTTCTTCTTTTTTTTCTTTTCTTTTCTTTTTTTTTCTTTTTTGCTTTTTGTTTTCTTTTTCTTTTGCTCTTTTTGTTTTTTGTTTCTTTTCTTTCTTTCTTTTTATTTCTTTTTTTTCCTTTTCTTCTCTTTTGTTTCTTTTTCTTTCTTTTTATTTTTTTTTATCAATTTTCTTCTCTTTTTTTTTCTCTTTTTTTTCTTTTTCTTTTTTGTTTCTTTCTTTTATTTGATTTTTCTCACTTTTCTTCTCTTTTACTTCTTCTTTCTTTTTTTTTCTTCTCTTTTTTTTTATTTTTTTTGTATCTTTTTTCTCTTTGTTTTTGTTTCTTCTTTTTTTCTTTTTTCTTTTTTTGTCCTTTTTCTATTCTCTTTTTGGTTTTTCTTTCTTCTCTTTTTATTTCTTTTGTATCTGTATTCTTGTCTTATGGTTCTTCTTCTCCTTTTTTTCTTCCTTTTCTTTTATCATCCTCTTGATTGTTCTCTTTGGTTTTGCTTTCTTCTTCTTTTTTGTCTTCTTTTGTATCTGTATAATTGTCATTTTTCTTCTTCTTTTTTCCTTCTTTTTTCTTTTCATCCTCTTGATTGTTTTTAGGGTTGGTTTTTTTTCTTCTTTTTTCTTCTTTCTTTTTTTATTTGTTTCTTTTTATTTCATTTTGTCTTTTTCTTCTTTTTTGTTTCCTTTTTCTTTCCATTTTTCTCTTTTTATTGTTTCTTTTTCTTTGCTTTTCTTCTCTTTTTTTTCTTCTTTTGTTTCTTTATAATTGTTTTCTTTTTTCTTCTCCTTTTCCTTCCTTTTTCTTTCCATCCTCTTTTTTTGTTTCTTTTGGTTTGCTTTCTTCTCTTTCCTTTCTTTTGTATCTGTTAATTTTTTTTCTTTTTCTTTTCTCCTTTTTTTCCTTTTCTTTCCATCCTCTTGATTTTGTCTTTTTGGTTTTGCTTTCTTCTCTTTTTCTTTTCTTTTTATCTGTATAATTGTCATTGCTTTTTCTCCTTTTCCTTCCTTTTCTTTCCATCCTTTTTTTTTTTTATTTGGTTTTTTTCTTCTTTTCTTCTTTTTTTTTTATCTGTATAATTGTTTTTTTTTTTCTTTTTCTTGATTTTTTTTCCTTTTCTTTTCTTTTTATCTTTGATTCTTTTTTTTTTTTTTTTTTTTTTTTTTTTTTTTTCCTCTTCTTTTTTTTTTTCTGTTTAATTTCTTTCTTTTTTGTTTTTTCTTTTTGATTTTCCTTTTTTTTCTTTTTCATCCTCTTTATTTCTTTGGTTGGTTTTTTTTCTTTCTTCTCTTTCCTCTTTTTTTATTTTTCTTTCTTTGTTATTTTTTTAATTGTTTTTTACTTTTCTTCTCTTTTTTTCTTCCTTTCTTTTCTTTTTTTTTTTCTTTTTTTTTCTATTTATGGTTTTTTTCTTTTTCTTTCTTGTTTCTTCTTTTCTTTCTTCTTTAATTTTCATTTTTCTTCTTCTTCTTTTTTTTTTTTTCTTTTCCATTTCTTTGGTCTTTTTTTTCTTTTGCTTTTTTCTCTTTTCTTCTCTTTTTTGTTAATTTTTTCTTTTCTTTCTTTTTTTCTTTTTTTTTCCTTTTTTTCCATCCTCTTTTTTTGTTTATTTGGTTTCTTTTTCTTTCCTTTCTTTTGTTTCTTTTTTGTGTCTTTTCTCTTCTTTTCCTTTTTCTTCTTTTCTTTCTTTTTTTTGATTGTTTTTTTTGCTTCTTCTCTTCTTTTTCTTTTTGTTTTCTGTTTTTGTTCTTTTTTTCTTCTTTTTTTTTCCTTCTTTTTCTTTTTCCTTTTCATTTAGGGTTGGTTTTTGATTCTTTTCTTTTCTTCTCTTTATTAATTTTTTTTCTTTTTTTTCTTTTTCTAATTGTCTTTTCTTTTTTTCTTTCTTTTTCCTTTTCTTTTTTTTTCTTTTTTCTTTCTTTTTTTTCTCTTTTTTTTCTTTTTTTCTTCTTTCTTTTCTTTTTTTTTTCTTTCTTTTCTTTATTTTTTGTTTCTTTTCTTTTCTTTTCTTCTTTTATCTTATTTTCATTTTTTTTGTTTTTTTCTGGGTTTTCTTTTTTGTTTTTTTGTTTTTTTTTTTTTTTTATTTTTTCTCTGTTTTTTCTCTTTTGTTTTTTTTTTTTTTTTCTTTTCTTTTCATCCTCTTTTTGCTTATTTTGTTGGTTTTCTCTTTTTCTTCTTGTTTCTTTTCTTTTGTTTCTTTTTTTTTGCTTTTGTCTTTTCTTTCCTTTTTGCTTCTTTTTTTTTTTGTCCTCTTTATTTTTTTTTATGGTTGGTTTTTTTCTCTTTTCTTCTTCTTTTTTTCTTTTTCTTCACTTTTTTCCTTTTCTTTCTTTTGGATTCTTTTTTCTTTCCTTTTCTTTCCATCCTCTTTTTATTTTTTCTTTTTTTTTTTTCTTCTCTTTTTTCTTCTTTTTTATCTTTTAATTTTTTTTCTTTTCTTCTTTTTTTTCCTTTTCTTTTCATTCTTTTATTTTTTTTTTTTTCTTTCTTCTCTTTTTTGCTTTTCTTTTTATCTTGTTTTTTTTCATTTTTTTTTCTTCTTTTTTCCTATTTTTCTTTTCATCCTCTTTTTTTTTATTTTTCTTTCTTTTGATTCTTTTCCTTTCTTTTTGTATTTTATAATTGTTTCTTTTCTTTTTTTCTTTTTTTCTTTTCTTTTTTTTTCTTGCTTTTTTTTTTTTATTTTGTTGTTTTCTTCCTTTTTGCTTTTTGTACTTTTCTTTTTTCATTTTTTTTTCTTTTTTCTTTCTTTTCTTTTTTTTTTTGTTTTTTTTTTCTTTTCTTTTTGCTTTTTTCTTTTCTTTTTTTTTCTTTTCTTCTTTTCTTTCTTTTCTTTTCTTTTTGTCCTTTTCTTCTCTTTTTTTTGTTTTTTCTTTCTTTTCTTTTTTTTTTTTTTTTTGTCCTTTCTTTTTTTTCTTTTCTTTTGCTTTTTTCTTTTATTTTTGCTTTCTTCTTTTTTATCTTTATAATTGTTTTGTCTTTTCTTTTCTCCTTTTTTTAACTTTTTTTTTTTTGCTTTTCCATCCTTTTGATTCTTTTCTTCTCTTTTTTTTTTTCTTTCCTCTTCTTTTTGTTTCTGTATAATTTCATTTGGATTCTTCTCCTTTTCTTCTCTTTTTTCTTTTCTTTCTTTTCACTTTTTGCTTGTTCTCTTGTTTGGTTTTTTCTTCTCTTTTTCTTCTTTTGTCTCTGTATAATTTTTGCTTATTTTCTTTTTCTTTTTTTTCTTCTTTTTCTTTCCATCCTTTTTTTTTTTTTGCTTGGTTTGCTTTCTTCTCTTTTTTCTTCTCTTTTTTATCTGTCTTTTGTTATTTTTTTTCTTTTTTTTTTTTTTTTTCAATTTCTCTTCCTTTTTGCTTCATGGTTTGAGTTTTCTTTTCTTTTTATTCTTTTTTCTTTTTTCTCCTTTTCTTTTCTTTTTTAATTGTTTCATTTCTTTTCTTTTGTTTTCTTTTTTTTTTTTATTTCCTCCTCTTTTTTTCTTGGTTTCTCTTTTCTTTCTTTTTTCTTTTTTCATTTTGTTTTTCTTCTTTTCTTCTTTTTTTTTTTTTTTTCTTTTTTTTCCATTCTTTTTATTTTCCTTTTTTCAACTGGTTTCTCTTTTTGGTTTTCTTGTTTCTTTTCTTTTTGTTTTTCACTTTTTCATACTTTTCTTTTTGCTTTTTTCTTTTTATTTCTTTCCATCCTCTTTTTCTTTTTTGCTTTTTTTTCTTTTTTCTCTTTCCTCTTCTTTTGTATCTGTATAATTTTCTTTTTCTTCTCCTTTTCCTTTTTTTTTTTTTTTCCTTTTTATTTCTTTTTTTCTTTGTTTCTTTTCTTTCTTTTCTTTTTTCTTCTTTTAATTGTCATTTTCACTTTTTTCTTCTCTTTTTTTTTTCCTTTTCTTTCTTTCCTCTTTTTTATTTTTTGGTTTGCTTTTCTTCTTTTTGCTTCTTTTTGTATCTGTTTTGGATTTCTTTCTTTTCTTCTTTTTTTTTTTTTCCTTTTCTTCTTTCACTTTTTTTTTCTTTTGTTTTTTTCTTCTCTTTTTCTTTTTTTCTTCTTTATTTGTTGTTTCTTTCTCTTTTTCCTTTTTCCTTCCTTTTCTTTCCATTTCTTTTTGTTTCTTTTCTTTTTATTTCTTCTCTTTCTTCTTCTTTTTTGTTTCTGTATAATTCTTTTGGATTCTTTTTCTTCTCTTTTTCCTTCCTTTTCTTCACTTTTTTCTCTTTTTTAGGTTTGTTTTCTTTCTTTTTTCTTTTCTTTTTTTTTTTTTTGTCTTTTATACACTTTTTCTCCTTTTTTCTTTTTTTTCTTTTTTTCTTCTTTTTTCTTTTTTTTTTTTTTTTTCACTTTTTTTTCTTTTTTATTCTTTTTGATTCTTTTTTCTTTTCTTTTTTTTTTTATTTTGTCCTCTTCTTTTTTTTTTATGGTACTTTCTTTTTTGTTCTTTTTTTTTTTTTTTTTCTTTTTTTTCATTTTTCTTCATATTTTTATTTTTTTCTTTTCTTTCTTTTTTTTTTTCCTCTTTTTTTTTGGTTTGGTTTCTTTTTTTTTTCTTTTTTTTTCTCTTTATAATTGTCTCTTCACTTTTTTCTCCTTTTCCTTCTTTTCTTTCTTTCTTTCTTCTTTTTTTTTTTGTTTTGCTTTTTTTTTTCATTTTCTTTTTTTTTGTATTCTTGTCATATTTTTTTCTTTTTTCTTTTTTCTTTCATCCTTTTTCTTTTTCTTGGTTTTTTTCTTCTTGTTTCTTTCTTTTTCTTTAATTTTTATTTCTCTTCTTTCTTTTTTTTCTTTTTTTGGTACTCTCTTTTGTTTCTTTTTCTTTTCTTCTTTTTTTAACTTTCTTCATCCTTTTTTTTTTTGTTTTTTCTTTTTTTTTTCTTTCTTTCTTTCTCTTTTTTTTAACTTTTCTTTTCACTTTTTGCTTTTGGTTTCTTTCTTTTTTTTTCTTTCTTGTCATTTTCTTCTCTTTTTTAACTTTTTCTTCACTTTTTTTCTTTTGGTTTCTTCTCTTTTTGGATTTTTGCTTTCTTTTCTTTTTCTTTTTTTGTTTTTTCTTTTTTTTATGGTACTCTCTTTTTTCTTGCTTTTTCTTTCCTTTTCTTTTGTCTCTTTTTTTTGCTTTCTTCTCTTTTTTCTTTTGTTTTTTCTTGTCTTTTATTTCTTCTCTTTTTCCTTTTTTTTCTTTCCATCTCTCTTTTTTGGATTTGCTTTTTTTCTTTTTTTTTTTCTTTGTCTCTTTTTTTTCTTTGGTAATTTCTTTTTTTCTTTCTTTTTTTTCTTTTCTTTTCTTTTCTTAACTCCTTTTTCTTTTTGCTTGGTTTTTTTCTCTTTTGATTCTTTTTTTCTTTTCTTTTTTCTTTCTCTTCTCCTTTTTTTTTATTTCTTTTTTCTCTCTTTTTTTTCTTTGTTTTTTTCTTCTTTTTTTTAACTCTTTTGTTTCTTTTTGCTTTTCATATACTTTTTGGATTCTTTTATTTTTCCTTTTTTTTTTTTTTTCTTTTTTTTTTATTTCTTGGTTTTCTTTTCTTTCTTTCTTTTTCTTTTATTTTATCTTTGTTCCTCTTTTTTTTGCTCATTTTTCCTTTCTTTTCTTTTTTTCCTCTTTTTTTTTCTTTTTGTCAACTTTTCTTCTCTTTTTTCTTCTTTTTTCTTTTTTTTTTTTCTTTTTTTTTTTCTCCTTTTATCACTTTCTCTTCTTTTTGCTCCATCTTTTCTTTTTTCTTTTTTTTTTTCTTTTTATTAACTGTTTCTTTCTGTTTTTTCTTTTTATGGTCTTCTCTTTTTGGATTCTTTTTTTTTTCTTTTAACTTTTCTTTTCACTTTTTTCCTTATGGTTTGCTTTCTTTTTGGATTCTTTCTTTTTTCTTTTTTTTAACTGCTCTTCTCTTTTTTTTTTTTTTCTCTTTGGTACTCTCTTTTGGATTCTTGCTTTCTTCTTTTTATTTATTAATTGTCTTTCACTTTTTTTCCTTTTTGTTTCTTCTTTTTTTGATTTCTTTCTTTTTTTTTTTTTTTTGCTTTTCTTTCACTTTTTTGTTTTTTTTTTTCATTTTCTTTTTTCTCTTTCTTCTTCTTTTTTAACTTTTCTTTTTTTCTTTTTTTCTTTTTTGGATTTTCTTTTTTTCTTTTATTTTTTTTTTTCACTTTTGTATCATTTACTCTCTTTTGGATTTTTTTTTTTTTTTTTTAATCCTTTTTTTTGCTTTGGTTTCTCTTCTTTTTCCTTTCTTGTTTTTTTCTTTTTTTTATTAACTTTCTCTTTTTTTTTTTCTTTTTCTCTTGATTTTTTCTTTTGGATTCTTTTTTTTCTCTTTTATCAACTGTCTCTTCTTTTTGCTTTGGTTTTCTCTTTTTGTTCTTTTCTTTTTCTTTTTATTTTCTTTCTCTTCACTTTTTTTGCTTTTGTTTTTTTTTTCTTTTTTTCAAATTTTCTTCTTTTTTTGCTCATCCTTTCTTTTTCTTCTTAATTTTTTCTCTTTTCTTTTTTTTTTTTTTTCTCATCCTTCTTTTTTTTTCTTTTTCTTTCTTCTTTTTTTAACTTTTTTCTTTTTTTATCTGTTTAATTGTCATCTTTTTTCTTTCTCTTTTTTAACTTCTCTTTTCTTTTTTTCCTGGTTACTCTCTTTTTGATTTTTGCTTTCTTCTCTTTTTATTAACTTTTTTTCACTTTTTTCTTTTTATTTTCTTTTTTCTTCTTTTTTCTTCTCTTTTTTTCTTGCTTTTTTCACTTTTGCTTCTTGGTTTTTTTTGTTTCTTGCTTTTGTTCTTTTTTATTAACTGTTTCTTCACTTTTTTTATTTTCTCTTTTTTTTTTTTTTTGCTTTTCTTCTCTTTTATCTTTTTTGTTTCTTCACTTTTTTCTTTTTTATTTCTTTTTTTTATTCTTGTTTCTTTTTTTATTAACTTCTTTTCACTTTTTTTGCTTTTACTTCTTTTTATTGCTTTCTTTTTTTATTTCTGTCTCTTTCTTTTTTTTGCTTTGGTACTCTCTTTTTTTCTTGCATTTTTTTCTTTTTTTTCTCTTTTTCTCTTCATTTTTTTCATTTTTACTCTCTTTTCTTCTCTTTTTTCTTTTTTCTTTTCTTTTTTTACTTTTTTTTCTCCTTTCTTTTCTTTTGGGTTGCTTTCTTTTCTTTTCTTTTTTTTTTCTCTTTATTAACTGTTTTTTCACTTTTTTCTCCTTTTTTTTTCTTTTTTTTCCATTTTTTTTCTTTTTTTTTTAACTTTTTTCTCTTCACTTTTGCTCTTTTATTTCTTTTTTCTTTTTTTTTTTTTTCTTTTCCTTTTATTTTGTTGGTTTTCTTTTTTTTCTTTCTTACTTCTTTTGATTCTTGTTTCTTCTCTTTTATCAACTTCTTTTTCCTTTTTTTTTTCATGGTATTCTTTTTTTGCTTTTTTTTTTTTCTTTTTTTATTAACTTTCTCTTTTTTTTTGCTCTTGGTACTTCTCTTTTTTTTGATTCTTTTCTTTCTTCTTTCTTTTTATTTGTATGGTTTCTTCACTTTTTTCTCTTTTTTATTTCTTTTTTCTTTTTTTTTTTCTTTCTTTTCTTTCTTTTTTTTCAACTTTTTTTCACTTTTTGCTTTTGTTTTTTTTTGATTTCTTTTTTTTCTTTTGTTCTTCTTTTGTCATGGTATTCTCTTTTCCTTTTCTTCCTTTTCTTTTCCTCTTATGGTTTCTTTTTTTTTGATTCTTGTCTTTCTTCTTTTTATTTCTGTTAATTCACTTTTTGCTTTTGGTTTTCTCTTTTTTGATTTTTGCTTTTTCTTCTCTTTTATTTCTGTCTCTTTTTTTTTTGTCTTTGGTACTCTCTTTTTGATTCTTGCTTTCTTTTCTTTTCAACTGTTCTTCTCCTTTTTTCTCTTTTTTTTTCTTTTTGATTCTTGCTTTTTCTCTTTTTTTTTTTCTTTCTTCTTTTGCTTTTGCTCTTTTCTTTTTCTTTTATAATTTTTTACTTTCTTCTCCTTTTTTTTTGTCTTTTCTTTTTGCATTTTTTTTTTCTTTTGGATTTTGTTTTCTTCTCTTTTTCTTCTTTTCTTCTTTTTTTTTGCCTTGGTACTTTCTTTTTTTTTTCTTGTTTCTTCTTCTTTTATTTAAGTTTTATTTCACTTTTTTGCTTTCTGGTTCTTTCTTTTGATTTTTTTGCTTTTCTTCTCTTTTATTAACTTCTTCTTCTTTTTTTGCTTTTGGTTTCTCTTTTTTTTTTTGTTTTTTTCTTTTATCTTTTTGTCTTTCTTTTTTCTTTCTGGTTTTTTTTTTTTTTTCTTTCTTCTTTTTATCAACTTTTTTTTTTCTTTCTTTTTGTACAAAATTTTTGATCTTGCTTTTTTCTTTCTTTTTTTCTCTTTTATAATTGTTTGGTTTTCTTTTTGATTTTTTTCTTTTCTTTTTTAACTGTCTCTTCATGGTTTTTGCTTATTTTTTTTTTTCTTCTTGCTTTTTCTTTTTTTTTCAACTGTTTCTTCAATTTTTTTTTGGTTTTCTCTTTTTTCTTTTGCTTTTCTTCTCTTTTTATTTCTGCCTCTTCACTTTTTTTGCTTATGGTTTTCTTTTGGATTCTTGTTTTTTTCTCTTTTATTTTTGTCTCTTCACTTTTTTTTTTTGGTACTCTTTTTCCATCTTTTTTTCTTTTCTTTTTTTCAACTGTCTTCTTTTCTTTTTTTTTTTTCATGGTCAATTTTTGCTTCTTTTTATTTCTTCTTTCTTTTTTTTTTATTTTTTCTTTCACTTTTTGCTTTTTCTGGTTCTTTTCTTCTTTTTTTTCTTTATTTTTCTTTTATTAACTGCTTCTCTTTTTCTTTTTGCTTTCTTTTCTTTCTTTTTGATTCTTGCTTTTTTTTCTTTTATCAACTGTTTCTTCTCTTTTTGCTTATTTTACTCTCTTTTTTGTTTCTTTTTTCTTCTCTTTTTATCAACTTCTTCTTCTCTTTTTTTCTTATGGTACTCTTTTTTCTTTCTTGCTTTTTCTTTTTATTAACTGTTCTTCACTTTTTGTTTATGGTTTCTTTTTCTTTCTTGCTTTCTTCTTTTTTATTTCCTGTCTCTTCACTTTTTGCTTCTCATTTTGGATTTTCTTTTTTTTTTTTTTCTTTCTTTTACTTTTGTCATGGTTTTCTTTTTTTATTTCTTTCTTTTTCTTTTATCAACTTCTTTTTTTTTGCTTATGGTACTCTTTTTTGGATTCTTTCTTTTCTTCTCTTTTTATCAACTGTCTTCATCTTTTTTTTTCTTTTGGTTTTCTCTTTTTTTTCTTCTTGCTTTCTTTTTCTTTTTTCTCAACTTTCTTTTCCTTTTTTGTTTATCACTCTCTTTTTTCTTTCTTTTTTCTTTTTTTTTAACTTCTTTTTTTTTTTGCTCATGGTTTCTCTCTTTTTTTCTTGCATTCTTCTCTTTTATTTCTGTCTCTTCACTTTTGCTTATGGTACTCTTTTTTTTTCTTCTTTTTTTTCTCTTTTATTTATTTTCTTCTTTTATTTTTTTTTCTCTTTTCTTTTAGTATCTTTTTTTTTTTTTTTTTTTCACTTTTTTTAACTCTCTTTTCTTTTTTGCTTTCTTCTATTTATCTTTTCTTTCTTTTTTTTTTGCTTTTTCCTTTTCTTTCTTTTTTCCTCTTTTTTTCAATCTTTTTTGTTTCTTTTATAATCTCTTTTTGGATTCTTTTTTCTTCTCTTTTATCAACTATCTCTTCTCTTTTTGCTTATGGTACTTTCTTTTTCTTTCTTTTTCTTTTTTATCAACTCCTTCTTCTCTTTTTTTTTTTGGTTTGTTTTCTTTTTTATTGTTTTTTTGCTTTCTTCTCTTTTTCTTCAACTGTTCTTTTCTTTTCTTTTTTTTGCTTATGGTACTTTTTTTCTATTTTGCTTTCTTTTTTTTTTCTTTATCTTTCTTTTTCACTTTTTGCTTTTGGTTCTCTTTTTCCTTGTTTTCTTTCTTTTTCAACTTATTTTCACTTTCTTTTTTTTCTTTCTTTGGTTTCTTCTTTCTTTTTTTTTCTTGTTTTTCTTTTTTTCTTTTATTTCTTCTTCTTTTCTTTTCTTTTTTTTTTATTCATCATCTTTCTTGATTCTTTTTTGGTCTCTTTTTTCTTTCTTTCTCTTTATTTTTTTATCATTTTTTGCTCTCTTTTTTTTCTTTCTTTTTTATTTTATTTTCTTTTCTTTCTTCACTTTTTGCTTATGGTACTCTCTTTTCTTTCTTTCTTTTCTTCTTTTTTTATCAACTTCTATCTCTTCATTTTTGCTTTTGGTACTCTTTTTTGGATTTTTGCTTTTTTTTTTTCTTCCTCTTTATCAGTTTTTCACTTTTTGCTTATGGTACTCTCTCTTTTTTTCTTTTTTTCTTTCTTTTTTTTTTCTCTTTGTCTCTTTTTTTTTTTTCTTTCTTCTTCTTTTTTTTTGATTCTTGTTTTCTTCTTTTTTATCAACTCTTTTTTCACTTTTTTTGTATTTACTCTTTTTTCTTTCTTGTTTCTTTTCTTTTATCAACTGTCTCTAGGTTTTTTTTTCTTTTCTTTCTTTTTCTTTTGGATTCTTTTCTTTCTTCTTTTCTTTATCAACTGTCTCTTCTTTTTTTGCTTATGGTATTCTTTTTTCTTTCTTGTTTCTTCTCTTTTATTTTGTTTCTTTCTTTTTTTTTTGCTTTTGGTTTTCTTTTGTATTCTTCATTCTTCTTTTTTTCTCTTTTTTTTTCTTCACTTTTTGCTTATGGTCCTCTTGATTTTTTTTTTTGTTTCTTTTTTTTTATTTTGTCTCTTTGTATTTTTTTCATTATGGTCTTTTTTTTCTTTTTATTTTTTCCTTTTTTTTTTTTTCTCCTTCTTTCTTTTTTTTTGCTTGGTTTCTTTCTTTCTTTTCTTTTTGTATTTTGTCTCTTTTTCTTTCTCTGTTTCTTCTTTTTTTTTTTTTCTTTATTTTTTTGGTTTTTCTCTTTTGGATTTCTTTTCTTTCTTCTCTTTTTCTTTTGTTCTTTCATTTTTTTTGCTTC
>CAHIKZ030001636.1:232500-300000 GCA_903632075.3 Acanthosepion pharaonis | reverse complement strand
TTTTTTGGTCATTCTTTTTTTGATTCTTGCTTTCTTCTATTTTATCAACTTTTTCTTTTTTTTCTTTTGGTACTTTCTTTTTTTTCTTGCTTTCTTTCACTTTTTATTCTCTTTTTTTCTTTTTCTTTTTATTTGTTTGTTATTTTTTTTTTGGATCTTTTCTTTCTTCTCTTTTTTCTTGTCTTCTTTTTTTTTTTTTTTTTTACTCTCTTTTTTTTTCTTTTTATTTTCATTTTTTTTCAACTTTCTTTCATCTTTTTTCTTTATGGTATTCTTTCTTTTTTTTTTTTTTTTTTTCTTTTTTTTTTTTCTTTTCCCTTTTTATTTATTTTGTATTTTTCTTTTCTTTCTTTTTTTTTTTTTTTTTTTTCTCTTTTTTCTTTTTCTTTTTTTTGTCTTTTTTCTTTTTGCTCATTTTCTTTTCTTTTTGATTTTTCTTTTTTCTTCTCTTTTCTTTATTAACTTTTTTTTTTTTTTTTTTTCTTTTTTTTTTTTATCTTTTTCTTTCTTGTCTTTTTTCTTTTTCTTTTTTCAACTTTTTTTTTTTCTTTTTTTTTTATCTTTTCTTTCTTTTTTTCTTTTTTTTTTTCTTTTATTTTGTTCTCTCTTCACTTTTCTTTATTTTATTTCTTTTTTTCTTTTCTTTCTTTCTTTCTTTTTTTTATTTGATTTTGTCACTTTTTGCTCATGGTATTCTCTTTTTTTCTTCTTGCTTTTCTTTTTATCAACTTCTCTTCACTTTTTGCTTATGGTTTTCTCTTTTTTTTTCTTTTTTTTATTTGAAAATTCAACTTCTCTTCTATTTTGCTTATGGTTTCTTTCTTTTGATTGTTTTTCTTTTTTCTTTTTTCTCTTTTTTCTTTTTTGTTTCTCTTTTTGGATTCTTTGTTTTCTTTTATTTTAACTGTCTTGTCACTTTTCTTCTCTTTTTTTCTTCTTTCTTTCTTTTATCATTTGTTTCTTCACTTTTTCTCTTTTGGTTCTCTTTCTTTTCTTTCTTTCTTTTCTTTCTTTTTATCAACTGTCTCTTCACTTTTTTCTTTTGTTTCTTTTTTTTTTCTTTTGTCATTTTCTTCTTTTTATCAACTGTCTCTTCAATTTTTTTTGCTTATGGTAATTTCTTTTTTGTTTCTTTCTTTTTTCTCTTTTATCAACTGTCTCTTTCTTTTTGCTTATGGTTTCTCTTTTGATTTTGTTCGTTCTTCTTTTTATCTGTTTTTTCATTTTTTTCTTATTTATCTTCTTTTGATTCTTGTTTTCTTTCTTTTATCTTCTTCTCTTTCTTATTTTTTTTCTTTTCTTTCTTTTTATTTGGATTTTTGTCACTTTTCTTCTCTTTTATCAACTGTCTTTTCACTTTTGCTTATCTATCTTTTTTGATTTTTTGCTTTCTTCTTTTTATCAACTGTCTCTTCATCCATTTGCTTATGGTACTCTCTTTGGATTTTTTCTTTCTCTTTTTATCAACTGTCTCTTTGTATTTTCTTATCAACTGTCTTTCCACATTTTGCTTATCTGTCCTTTTGTATTCTTGCATCCTTCGGTTTTAATCATATTTCTTTTTGCCTCAAGTTTCCTCTTCATCTTTTAGAATTTTTACAGATATTTTATTTACAAATTCTTCCACAAAGGTTGGATCAACCGTCATTCAGTTTTCAATTTATCAACGTCTCCTCACTTTTTGCTTATTTACTCAAAAGGAGTCTCGGTTTATTTAAAACTGTCTCTTGATTAAATTTGAATCACATTGATTTCATAACCCTTATCGACGAGAGCCACTTTTTTGCTTATGTAATATTTCTATTGATTCTTGTCCTCACTGAATCAACTGTCTCTCTTCACTCTTTTTGTTTATGGTAATTTCATTTGACCCTTCTTGCTTTCTTCTCTTTATCAACTAACTCTTCATGCTTTTTGCTCTTGTATACTTTAAGCTGCTTTTTTCTTCTCCTTTTACGTGATGCAATGGTCTTTTTGCTCATGGTAATTTCTTTTTGATTCTTGAGTTCGATTCTCACAACTGTCTTCATACTTTTTTGCTTATGTCCTATCTTGATTGCGCTTTGAAAATCAAAATCCTTTTTTGACGTGATAAATGAATTTGGATTCTTGCTCAATTACAACTAACTGCCCTATAAGTTCGATTCTCACTCTCTTTACATTCATATTTCTCCTTGTGTCATATCTAACTCTTTTCCTCATGGTACCCTTTGGATCTAATCGATGAAACTTCGACGTAATCAACTATCTTTCACTTTTGCGTATGCTACTCTCTTGGATTCATTACCACTTTATCAACCGTTTTCTCACTTGTACTTGCTCTGGTAGTGTTCTTTTGGATTTCCACCATCCTTTTATCAACTGGGTTCCTTTTTGCCTGAGAGAGGAACTTTTGAATTCGGGGGATATAGCAATTTACAACTACTACATTTTGTTTTGCTTTTGGTCTTCAGTCTCATTTGAATAAAGCCTTCTAAGACATCAACTGTCTTACTTCACATTTTGCTTATGGCAAAAAACTTTTTGATTCTGCTTTCTCGATTAAACTGTATATTCAAAGCTTGTATTCTCTTTTGATATGCATTTACATTTTTAAGATCAATGTTGAATAAGAAACTAAACCGGAATTCCCAAGCGAGAAGTGGGAGGAAAGTAACTGTTAGCATAGAACTTACAGTTTACATCTAACCTATTTACTACTACTTTACCGCCAATCTAATATTGATAAATGTATAAATTTCGGTACCATGGGAAAATTCATCAGAACCATGAAAATATTTATAGAAAATCGGTAAAAGATGGACAAATGTGCCTAATAAAACATTTTTCTTTACAATAAAGCTTGCCGAGAGTGAAGGTAGTTAAAAAGGCAGTGTGACGGAAAAACCCGTCCTTTGATACGCGCCGTCTTATTGCAGGCGTTTGTCCATGTTCTCAAAAATAACGCACCTACTGAAAAAAGTGGTCTAGTCACCCTTCACTGCTGAAGTCAAGTGGTCTGATCGTAAATCAAAAAAAAAAGAAAAAGATTTTTAATAAAAATATCCCTTTGTTATTTATTTTAAAGGTATTTTTTCCTAAATATATAAAACAATTCGTTTAAAACTGAGAAAATCTGTGAATTGTAAAAAAGAATAAAAATATTGGTATGCAGTTTATAAATAAAGGGCAGAGGATCAAAGTCAAGGATCAATTTAACACTGCATTTATCTTATGAAAAAAAGATAATTCAAAAGGTTTTTAAAAATTTCTATATTTTCCTTTGAAATATTGAGGCAGCTTCGAACCATTTCAAATGACATAAAAGCTTAGAGAACTATGCCTATTTTTAAAATATATATTTTTCTATTTTTATCTCCTTTTGATATGCAGAAGAACGAGGCTTAACCTCAACATCTCCCATAAATAGAAGATAATTCGTATGAACGATTTTTTTCACTTGATATAAATGGATATTACCAAATCGAATATATATTTGATATACGCGATAATACTGGCATTTTCTTGATATTATCCCCAGCATTTAATGCAGTATTCTCTTTTGATATGATCTGGCATTTAATGCAAGTATCTTCTTTGATATGATCTGGCATTTAATGAAGTATTCTCTTTGAAATCTGGCATTTAATGATATTCTCTTTGATATGATATTTTTAATGCAGTATCTCTTTTTGATGTCATCTGATTGTCTGGCTCTTAATCATCAGCATTGTTTGATGTTCTCTTTTGATATAATCTGTCATTTAATGCAGTATTCTCTTTTAGTATGATCTGGCATTTTAATGCAGTATTCTCTTTTGATATCATCAGCATTTTAATGCAGTATTCTCTTTAATATGATTTTTAATGCATATTCTCTTGATATAATCTGGCATTTAATGCGATATTCTCTTTTTGATATGATCTGGCATTTTAATGCAGTATTCTCTTTTGATATGATCTGGCATTTAATGCAGTATTCTCTTTTGATACAGACGGCGTTTAATGGAGGCTCGCTTTGAACTATTTCAAGTAACGAGCCACTTTTTACCCCCGTTGAACTGTTAGAACTCGTTCAAGGGAGAGATCATCTGCAAGTTAGTGATCATCTTGGCTTTTGAACAGTTTCAAGTAACGAGCCAGTTTTTACACCGTTGAACTGTTAGAACTCGTTCAAGGGAGAGATCAGCTGCTAGTTAGCGATCATCTTGGCTTTTGAACTATTTCAAGTAACGAGCCAGTTTTTTACCCCGTTGAACTGTTATAACTCGTTCAAGGGAGTGATCAGCTGTAAGTTAGTGATCATCTTGTCTTTTGAACAGATTCAAGTAACGAGCCAGTTTTACCGGCTTGAACTGTTAGATCTCGTTCAAGGGAAGATCAGCTGCAAGTTAATTCTAACCTTGGCTTTTGAACTATTTCAATAAACGAGCCAGTTTTACCCTGTTGAACTAGTTCGAGGAGAGATCAGCTGCTAGTTAGTGATCATCTTGGCTTTTGAACTATTTCAGGTAACGAGCCAGTTTTTACCCGTTGAACTAGTTCGAGGGAGAGATCAGCTTGCAATTTAGTGATCATCTTGGCTTTTGAACCGTTTCAAGTAACGAGCCAGTTTTTACCCCGTTGAACTGTTAGAACTCTCGTTCAAGGAGAGATCAGCTGCAAGTTAGTGATCATCTTGGCTTTTGAACTATTTCAAGTAACGAGCCAGTTTTTACCCTGTTGAACTGTTAGAACTCGTTCAAGGGAGATTCAGCCAGTTTTAACACTGTTTGAAATATTAGCACTCGTTCAAATATCATCTTTGCTAGTTAGAACTATTTCTTGGGCTTTGAACAGTTTTTAACGAGCCAGTTTTTACCCGTTGTACTGTTAGAACTCGTTCAAGGGAGAGATCAGCTGCAACTATTTCAAATATCACTTTTAATTTTTATCATCTTGAACTTTGAACAATTTCTCTGAACTATTTCAAATAACGAACCAGATTTACCCCGATGAACTGGAGGCTAGAACTCGTTCAAATATCTTCCATTTGATATTTAGAAGATCATCTTGAGGCTTGAACTATTTCAAAGTAACGAACCAGTTTTACCCTGTTGAACTGTTAGAACTCGTTCAAGGGAGAGAGATCAGCTGCTGATTTTATCATCTTGGAGGCTTTGAACTATTTCAAATAACGAGCCAGATTTTACCCTGTTCAACTGTTAGAACTCGTTCAACTGGAGATCAGCTATTTCAAATAGTGATCATCTTGGCTTTTGAACTATTTCAAGTAACGAGCCAGTTTTTACCCTGTTGAACTGTTAGAACTCGTTCAAGGAGAGATCAGCTGCAATATAGTGATCATCTTGGCTTTTGAACTATTTCAAATAACGAGCCAGGTTTTACCCCGTTGAACTGTTAGAACTCGTTCAAGGGAGAGATCAGCTGCTGTTAGTGATCATCTTGGCTTTTGAACTATTTCAAACTAACGAGCCAGATTTTACAGCGTTGAACTGTTAGAACTCGTTCAAATAGAGATCAGCTTTGAAGTAACAGAATTCTTGGCTTTTGAACTATTTTCAAATATCTTCCAGTTTTATATACAGAGATGAACTGTTAATTTGAACTCGTTCAAGGAGGGATCTCTCTTTGATATATTAGTGATAATCTGGAGCTTTTGAACTATTTTTAACGAGCCTTTTTTATACGGAACTGTTATAACTCGTTCGAGGGAGAGATCAGCTTCAAATTAGTGATCATCTTGTCTTTTGAACAGATTCAAATAACTGGCCAGTTTTTACCGGCGTTGAACTGTTAGAACTCGTTCAAGGAGAGATCAGGAGGCTAGTTAAATATCTCTATCATCTTGGCTTTTGAACTATTTCAAGTAACGAGCCAGTTTTTACCCCTGTTGAACTCGTTCAAGGGAGAGATCAGCTGCTAGTTAGTGATCATCTTGGCTTTTGAACAGTTTCAGGTAACGAGCCAGTTTTTACTCCGTTTTGACTAGTTCGAGTTGAACTGTTTCAAATCGTTCAAGGGAGATATCAGCGTTTACAGAAGATCATCTTGGGCTTTGAACTATTTAAAATTCAACTATAAGAAGATAAGTTTTTTACCCTTTGAACTGTTTCAAATATCTCTTCAAGGGAGAGATCAGCTGATAATTAGTGATCATCTTGGCTTTGAACTCCTTTCAATTAACGAGCCAACTTTTACAAATTTACCCCGTTGAACTGTTCAGGAGAGATCAGCTGGAAGTTAGTGATCATCTTGGCTTTTGAACAGTTTTCAACGAGCCAGTTTTTACATACAGAACTGTATTAGAACTCGTTCAAGGAGAGATCAGCTGCTAGATATACAGATCATCTTGGCTTTGAACTATTTCAAATAACGAGCCTTTTTTATATACAGAACTAATTGGAGGCTCTGAACTCAAGGGAATATCTTGCTTTTATATACAGAAGATAATTTGGAGGCTTTTGAACTATTTCAAATAACTCTCCTTTTTTTATATACAGAAGTTGAACTGTTTGAACTCGTTCAGAACTAATACTGGAGGCTCTGAACTAGTGATCATTTTATACTTTTGAAATAATTCAAGGTAAGAGAGATCAGCTGCAAAACTATTTTACCCTGAACCAATTTTAACCCGTGAACTTGACTATTCAGAAGATAATACTGGAGGCTTTGAGATCAGCTGCATACAGAAGATCATCTTGGCTTTTGAACTATTTCAAGTAACGAGCCACAGAAGATTACCCCGTTGAACTGTTAGAAATATCTTCAAGGGAGAGATCAGAAGATTAATACTGGAGGGCTTTTGAACTATTTCAAATATAACGAGCCAGTTTTTACCCCGTTGAACTGTTAGAGGGAGCAACTATTTCAAATCATCTTGGCTTTTGAACTATTTCAAGAAGATAACGAGGCAGTTTTACCCCGTTGAATTTTAGAAATATCTCAAGGGAGAGATCAGCAGAAGTTACTGATCATCTTGGCTTTTGAACTATTTCAAGTAACGAGATATTTTACCCGTTGAACTGTTAGAACTATTCAAATATCTCTCTTTTGATATACAGATCATCTTGAGGCTTTTGAACAGTCTTCTCCTTTTGATATACAGAAGATAATACTGGAGGCTTTGAACTTTTAAATATCTCTCAAATACAGATTTGAGGCTCGAACTATTTCAAATATCTCTCCCAAATTTTGATATAGAAGATAATACTTGAACTGTTGAACTCGTTCAAATATCTCCTTTGATATACAGAAGATAATACTGGGTTGAACTGTTTCAAAATTCGTTTTGATATACAGAGATCAGCTGGAGGTGATCATCTTGTTTTTTGAACAGTTTCAAAATAACGAGCCAGTTTTTACCCCGTTGAACTGTTAGAACTCGTTCAAAGGGAGATATCAGCCTTTTGATAGTGATCATCTTGGCTTTTGAACTATTTCAAATAACGAGCCAGTTTTGATATTGAACTGATAATACTCGTTCTGAACTATTTCAAAGATCAGCCTTTTTTGATTAGAAGATCATCTTGGGCTTTGAACTATTTCAAAACGAGCCATTTTTCCCCCGTTGAACTGTTAGAACTAATCAAGGGAGAGATCAGAACTATTTCAAATATCTTGGCTTTTGAACACAGAAAGATAACGAGCCAGTTTTTCAAATATCTCTCCTTTTGATATACAACTGTTATACTGGAGGCTCGAACTATTTCAAATAGCTCCTTTGATATACAGAAGATAATACTGGAGGCTTTGAACTATTTCAAATATCTCTCCTTTTGATATACAGAAGATAATACTGAGCCTTGAACTATTTCAAATATCTCTCTGTTTTGATATACAGAAGATCAAGGGGAGATTTGAACTAGTTAAATATCTCTTGGTTTTTGATATATTTCAAGATAACGAGCCAGAACTTTTAAATATCTCTCCTTGAACTGTTAGAACTCGTTCAAGGAACTATCAGCTGCAAATTAGTGATCATCTTGATATTTTAAACTGGAGGCTCAAGAACTATTTCAAATTTATCTCTCCTTTGTTATAACTCGTTCATAGGGAGAGATCAGCTGCTAGTTAGTGATCATCTTGGATAATACTTTTGAACTATTTCAAATAACGAGCCAGTTTATACCCCGATAAACTGTTAGAACTATTTCAAATAGAGATCAGCTTTGATATACAGAAGATCATCTTGAGGCTTTGAACTATTTCAAATATCTCGATATACAGAAGATTTATACTGTTGAACTGTTAGAACTATTTCAAATATCTCAGCTTGATATACAGAAGATAATCTTGGTTTTGAACTATTTCAAATATCTCTCCTTTTGATATACAGAACTGTTAGAACTCGTTCAGGGAGAGATCAGAACAAGTTAAATATCTCTTGGCTTTTGAACTACAGAAGATAACGAGCCAGTTTTTACTATTTGAACTGTTAGAACTTTGTTCAAAGATAATACTGGAGAGATATCTCTCCTTTGATTAGTGATAATCTTGGCTTTTGAACTATTTCAAAATAACGAGCCAGTTTTTACCCCGTTGAACTGTTAGAACTATTTCAAATATCTCTCAGCTGATATACAGAAGATCATCTTGGCTTTTGAACTATTTCAAATAACGAGCCTTTTTTATACCAGAAGAACTGTTAGAGGCGTTCAACTATCAGCTTCAAATAGTGATCATCTTGGCTTTTGAACTATTTCAAGATAATACGAGCTCAGAACTTTACCCCGTTGAACTGTTTAGAATCTCGTTTTGATATACAGAAGATAATACTGCTAGTTAACTGATTCATCTTGGCTTTTGAACATTTCAAGATAACGAGCCAGTTTTGAACTATTTTTGTATCTCTCCTTTGAGGGAGAGATCAGAAGCTAAAATATTTGAAATTTCTTCAATTGATATACAGAAGATTGGCTTTGAACTATTTCAAATATCTCTCCTTTTTTATATACAGTTGAACTGTTAGAACTATTTCAAATATCTCTCAGCTGAAAGTTAGAAGATCATCTTGGGAGGCTTTGAACTATTTCAAATAACGAGCCAGAAGATAATACTGGAGGCTTTGAACTGTTTCAAATATCTCTCAAGGGAGATATACAGAAGATAATACTCATCTTTGAACTTTTCAACTATTTCAAGTTGATATACAGAAGATAATACTGGAGAACTGTTGAACTATTTTCAAATATCTCTCAGCTTGATATACAGTGATCATCTGGGCTTTGAACTATTTCAAATATTCTCCTTTTGATAACGAGCCAGAACTTTTTTACTCCTGTTACTGAACTAGTTCAAAAGATCTCTCCTTTTTGATATTAAGATCATCTTGAGGCTTTGAACTATTTCAAATATCTCTCCAGTTTGATATACAGAAGATAAACTGGAGGTTTAGAACTATTTCAAATATCTCTCTTTTTGATATGTGAAGATAATACTGAGGCTTTGAACTATTTCAAATAACTCTCCTTTTGATATACAGAAGATGAACTGTTAGCTCTGAACTATTTCAAATATCTCTCCTTTTGATATACAGAAGATAATCTGGGGCTTTGAACTATTTCAAATAACGAGCCTTTTGATATACAGAAGATAATACTGTTAGAACTATTTCAAATATCTCTCCTTTTGTTAGTGATCATCTTGAGGCTTTTGAACTATTTCAAATAACGAGCCAGAAGATACCCCGTTGAACTTTTCAAATATCTCTCCTTTTGATATACAGAAGAAATCGTTCAACTATTTCAAATATCTCTCTTTTGATATACAGAAAGATAATACTGGCTTTTGAACTATTTCAAATATCTCTCCTTTTTTTATACAGTTGAACTGTTAGAGGCTTTGAACTATTTCAAATATCTCTCCTTTTGATATGATCATCTTGGCTTTTGAACTATTTCAAATAACTCTCCTTTTTATATACAGAAATGTTAGAGGCTCGTTCAACTATTTCAAATATCTCTCCTTTGATATACAGAAGATAATACTTGGCTTTTTTCAAATATCTATTTTAGAACTCGTTGGAGAGATTTTTAAATATCTGCTAATCTCCTTTTGATATACAGAAGATTTTACTGGAGGCTTTGAACTTTTCAAATATCTCTCCTTTGAACTGAAGATAATTCAAGGGAGAGATTCAAATATCTCTCCTTTTGATATACAGAAGATAATACTGGAGTTTTGAACTATTTCAAATATCTCTCCTTTTTGATATGCAGAAACGATAATACTGGAGGCTTTATGAACTATTTCAAATATCTCTCCTTTTGATATCAGCAGAAGATAATACTGGAGGCTTTGAACTTTTGAAATATTTCCTTTTGATATACAGAAGATAATACTGGAGAACTGTTGAACTATTTCAAATATCTCTCCTTTTGATATTAGAAGATCATCTGGGGCTTTTGAACTATTTCAAATATCTCGAGATATACAGAAGATAATACTGGAGGCTTGAACTGTTAAACTCTTTTTGATATACAGAGATAATACTGGAGGCTTTGAACTATTTAAATATCATCTTGGCTTTTGATATACAGAAGATAATACTGGAGGCTTTTTACTATTTCAACTAATTAGGAACTCTTTTGATATATCAGAAGATAATACTGGAGGAACTTTTAGAACTATTTCAAATTCAATCTCTCTTTTGATATACAGAAGATAATTTTTGGCTTTGAACTATTTCAAATATCGTTCAACGATATACAGAAGATAATTACTGGAGGCTTTGAACTATTTCAAATATCTCTCCTTTTGATATACAGAAGATAATGAACTTTTAACTATTTCAAATCATCTTGGCTTTTGAACAGAAGATAATTTCAAAACTAACGAATATCTCCTTTTGATTTTACCCTTTGAACTATTTTTATCTCTCCTGTTGAACTCGTTCAAGATAGATCAGGCTGCTGAACTAGTTCAAATATCTCTCCTTTTGAACTATTTCAAGTAACGAATAGTTTTTAGTTTTTGAACTATTTAGAAATATCTCTCCTTTTGATCAGCTGCTACAGAAGATAATCTGGAGGCTTTGAACTATTTCAAATAACGAGCCAGTTTTTATACAGAAGAACTGTTATTTCAAATATCTCTTCATAGGGAGAGATCAGCTGATATACAGAAGATCATACTGGAGGCTTTGAACTATTTCAAATATCTCTCCTTTTTTTACAGAAGATAATACTGGAGGCTTTGAACTATTTCTTCTCTCTTTGAACTAACTTTTTATCTCTCCTTTTGATATACAGAAGATAATACTGGAGGATCAGCTGCTAGTTAAATATCATCTTTTGATATTGAAACTATTTCAAATAACGAGCCAAGATTATACTGTTGAACTGTTAGAACTCGTTCAAATAGAGATCAGCTGCATATTAGTGATAATCTTGGCTTTTTGAACTATTTCAAATAACTCTCCAGTTTTTATACCGTTGAACTGTTAATACTTCAGGGAGAGATCAGCTGCTATTTAAATATCATCTTTTTGATATACTTTTTTGAACTATTTCAAATAACGAAAGATAATTTTGGACCCTTTGAACTGTTAAATATCTCGTTTTGATATACAGAAGATAATACTGGAGGCTTTGTTAAATATCATCTTGGCTTTTGAACTATTTCAAATTTCAAGATAACGAAGATAATTTTTAGGCTTTGAACTGTTTCAAATCGTTCAAGGGAGAGATCAGAAGATAATACTGATCATTGAACTATTTCAAATATTTCAAGATAACAGAAGATTTTACTGGAGGCTTTTGAACTGTTTCAAATCGTTCAAGGGAAGATACTGAGGCCTTGAACTCAAATATCTCTCCATATACAGAAGATCATCTGGAGGCTTTGAACTATTTCAAATAACTCTCCTTTTTACTTTTTCAAATATCTCAGCTTTGTTGAACTAATACTAGAACTCGTTCTATTTCAAATATCAGCTATCTTTTTGATATAGTGATAATCTTGGAGGCTTTGAACTATTTCAAATATCTCTCCCAGTTTTTATACAGAATAATACTGGAGAAACTCGTTCAAATATCTCTCAGCTGATATTAGAAGATAATCTTGAGGCTTTGAACTATTTCAAATAACGAACCAGTTTTTACCCGTTGAACTGTTAGAACTCGTTCAAATATCTCTCCTTTTGCTAATTAGTGATCATCTTGGCTTTTGAACTATTTCAAAACGAGCCAGTTTTATACCGTTGAACTACTTCTGAACTCGTTCAAATATCTCTCAGCTGATATACAGAAGATCATCTTGGCTTTTGAACTATTTCAAAACGAGCTCCTTTTGATATACAAATATCTCCTTTTTGATATACAGAAGGAATACTGGAGGCTTTGAACCGTTGATTTCAAATATCTCTCTTGGCTTTTGAACTATTTCAGAAGATAATACTTTTTAGGCTCTGAACTATTTCAAATATCTCTCCTTTTGATATACAGAAGATAATCTGGAGGCTTTGAACTATTTCAAATATCGAGCCAGTTTTTACAGAAGATAAACTGTTAGAAATATCTCGTTCAAAGATACTGGATCAGCTGCATCTCCTTTTTGACAGAAGATAATACTTGGCTTTTGAACTATTTCAAATATCTCGAGCCTTTTTATACCCTGATAATACTGAGGCTGAACTATTTCAAATATATCTCCTTTTGATATAGTGATCATCTTGAGCTTTTGAACTATTTCAAGAAGATAACGAGCCAGTTTATCTCTCCTTTTGATATACAGAAGATAAACTGTTAGAACTATTTCAAATATCTCTCCTTTTGATATACAGAAGATAATCATCTTGGCTTTTGAACTATTTCAAATATCTCTCCAGTTTTATACAGAAGAAATACTGGAACTCAACTATTTCAAATATCTCTCCTTTTGATTACAGTGATAATACTGGAGGCTTTGAACTATTTCAAATATCTCTCTTTTTTTTTATACAGAAGATAATACTGGAGGCTTTGAACTATTTCAAATATCTCTCCTTTTTTATACAGAAGAAATACTGGAACTCGTTCAAGGAAATATCAGCTGCTTTGATATACAGAAGATATCAACTATTTCTTGATATACAGAAGATAATACTGGAGGTTTGAACTATTTCAAATAACTCTCCTTTTTTTATACAGAAGATAATAACTGTTAGAACTATTTCAAATATCTCTCAGCTGATATAGAAGATAATACTCTTGAGGCTTTTGAACTATTTCAAATATCTCTCCTTTTGATATACAGAAGATAATACTGGAACTCGTTCTATTTCAAATATCTCTCCTTTTGATATACAGAAGATAATCTTGAGGCTTTGAACTATTTCAAATATATATACAGAAGATAATACTTTAGGCTCTGAACTATTTCAAATATCTCTCCTTTTGATATACATATACAGAAGATTTAAATATCTCTCATCTTGGCTTTTTGAACTATTTCAAATATCTCTCCTTTTTTATACAGAAGATAATACTGGAGGCTTTGAACTATTTCAAATATCTCTCTTTTGATATACAGAAGATAATACTGGAGGCTTTTGACTATTTCAAATTCTCCTTTTTGATATACGAGAAGATAATACTGGAGGCTGAACTGTTTCAAATATCTCTCGTTTGATATACAGAAGATAATACTGGAGGCTTTGAACTATTTCAAATATCTTGGCTTTTGAACACAGAAGATAATAACGAGCTTTGAACTTTTTCAAATATTGAATACAGAAGATAATACTGGAGGTTTTGAACTCTTTCAAATATTTCCTTTTGATATACAGAACTAGTTAGTGATCATCTAATTAGTGAACTATTTTTCAATATTTCTCCTTTTGATATACAGAAGATTTACTGGAGGCTTGAACTATTTCAAATATCTCTCCTTTTGATATACAGAAGATATACTGCTAATTAGTGATATCTTGGCTTTTGAACTATTTCAAGTAACGAATATCTCTTTTATATACAGTTGAACTGTTAGAACTATTTCAAATATCTCTCCTTTTGATATACAGAAGATAATACTGGAGGCTTTTGAACTATTTCAAATATCTCTCCAGTTTTGATATACAGAAGATAATACTGAGGCTTTGAACTATTTCAAATATCTCTTTTTTTGATATACAGAAGATAATACTGGAGGAACTTTGAACTATTTCAAATATCTGGAGGCTTTTACCCTTTTGATATACAGAACTAATACTGGAACTTTGAACTATTTCAAATATCTCTCCTTATTGATCAATATTGGCTTTTGAACAGATAATACTGGAGGCTTTTTTATTTCAAATATCTCTTAGAACTCG
Source organism: Acanthosepion pharaonis (assembly GCA_903632075.3). NCBI lineage: Eukaryota > Metazoa > Mollusca > Cephalopoda > Sepiida > Sepiidae > Acanthosepion > Acanthosepion pharaonis. The sequence goes on along the minus strand of CAHIKZ030001636.1, from coordinate 285,728 downwards.
ATATACAGGGAATATCAGCTGCTGAACTATTTCAAATATCTCTCCTTTTGAACTATTTCAAGATAATACTGGAGCTTTGAACCCCGTTGAAATATTAGAACTTTGATATACAGAGATCAGCTGCTTGAACTAGTGATCATCTTTAATACTGGCTTTTGAACTATTTCAAGTAACGATAATACTGGAGGCTTTGAACTATTTGAAATATCTCTCCTTTTGATATACAGAAGATCAGCTGAACTATTTAGTGATCATCTCTCCTTTTGAACTATTTCAAGATAATACTGAGCCAGTTTTTACCTCCTTTGATATACAGAAGATAATACTGGAGGCTTTGAACTGCATTTTAAATATCTCTTGGCTTTGAACATACAGAAGAAGTAACGAGCCAGTTTTTACTATTTGAACTATTAATACTCGTTCAAGGAGAGATCAGCCTTTTGATATGCAGAAGATAATATCTGGAGGCTTTTGAACTATTTCAAATAACGAGCCAGTTTTTACAGAAGATAATACTGATATACAGAAGATCGTTCAAGGAGAGAAATATCTCTCCTTTTGATATTAGAAGATCATCTTGGCTTTTGAACTATTTCCAATACAGTAACGAGCCAATACTTTAGGCTTGAATGAACTATTTCAAATATCTCTCCTTTTGATATACAGAAGATCATCTTGGCTTTTGAACTATTTCAAATAACGAGCCAGTTTTTATACAGAACTGTTAGAACTATTTCAAATATCTCAGCTTTTGATATAGAAGATCATCTTGGCTTTTTGAACTATTTCAAGTAACGAATATCTCCCCTGTCCTTTTGAACTATTCAAATTGAATCATACTTAGATCATCTTGGCTTTTGAACTATTTCAAATATCTCTCCTTTTTTATACAGAAGAAATACTGGAGAACTGTTTGAACTCGTTCAAATATTTCTCTCCTTTTGATATACAGAAGATAATACTGGAGGCTTTTGAACTATTTCAAATATCTCTCCTTTTGAACTATTTTTTAAACTACTTTTGAACTGTTGAACTATTTCAAATAGAGATCAGCTTTGATATTAGAAGATCATACTGGAGGCTTTGAACTATTTCAAATAACGAGCCAGGTTTTATACAGTTGAACTGTTAGAACTCGTTCAAGGGAGAGATCATACTGGAAATATTTCAAATATTTTTTGAATTTCAAGATAATACGAGCCATTTTTACCCTTTGAACTGTTTGAACTCGTTCAAATATCTCTCCTTTTGGAGTTAGTGATTATCTTGGCTTTTGAACTTTTCAAATATCGAGCCATATTTGATAGAAGATAATACTGTTTTGAACTATTTCAAATATCTCTCCTTTTGATATACAGAAGATAATACTCATCTTTGAACTATTTGAATATCTTCAAGGATATACGAGAAGATTTACTGGAGGCTCTGAACTATTTAGAATATCTCTTCATATACAGAAGATAATACTGGAGGCTTTGATCACTGTTATAACTCTCCTTTTGATATAAAGATAATACTGGAGGTTAGTGAACATCTTATCTCTCAGTTTTAACAGAAGATAATACTGAAACTGTTAGAACTCGTTCAAATAGATCAGCTGATATACAGAAGATAATCTGGAGGCTTTGAACTATTTCAAATAACGAGCCAGTTTTACAGAAGTTGAATACTGGAACTCGTTCAACTATTTCAAATATCTCATATACAGAAGTTAATACTGATCATCTTGGCTTTTGAACAGAAGATAATAACGAGCCAACTTTTTATCTCTTGAACTGTTTGAACTTTCAAATATCTCTCCTTTTGAGAGATCATACTGCATGTTATTTCAAATATCTCTTGGCTTTTGATATTTCAAGATAACGAGCCAGTTTTTACCCGTTGAAATATCTATTCAGCTGCAAGCTAGTGATCATCTTGGCTTTTGAACAGTTTCAAGATAATTTGAGGCTTTGAACTATTTCAAATATTCTCCTTTTGATATACAGAAGATAATAGTGGATCTATTTCAAATACTATTTTGAAATATCTCTCAAGATATACAGAAGATAATACTGAGGCTTTTGAACTATTTCAAATATCTCCTTTTGACCCCGTTGAACTATAATCACTGGAGGCTTTGAACTATTTCAAATATCTCTCCTTTTGAACTACAGAAGATAACGAGCCAGGCTTTGAACCCGTTGAACTCCTTTTGATATACAGAAGATAATACTGCAGGTTAGTGAACATCTTGGCTTTTGAACTATTTCAAGTAACGATAATACTGCCAGAACTTTTCAAATATCCGATATACAGAAGATAATGAACTTTTAACTATTTCAAATATCTCAAGGGATATATCAGAAGATTATACTGGACTATTTCTTGGCTTTTGAACTATTTCAAAGTAACGAGCCTTTTTTATACAGAAGAACTACTTCGAGGAACTATTTCAAGGAGATCTCCTTTGATATACAGAAGATCATCTTGGAGGCTTTGAACTATTTCAAATATCTCCTTTTGATAACAAGTTTTACTGGAGGCTTGAACTATTTCAAATATCTTCAAGGAAGAGATCAGAGCTAGTTAGTGATCATCTTAGCTTTTGAACAGATAATCAAGGCTCGAATTATTTTTATCTCTCCTTGATACTGTTACAGAAGATAATACTGGAGGCTCTGAACTATTTCAAATATCTCTGCTTTTGAACTACAGAAGATAATACTGAGGCTCAGAACTACTCTCCTTTTGATATACAGAAGTTGAACTGTTTTGAACTATTTCAAATAAGAGATCAGATATACAGAAGATCATCTTTTACTTTGAACTATTTCAAATATCGAGCCAGTTTTAATACTGTTGAAATGTTATACTCGTTCAATACTTCAGCTGCTAGTATTTCAAATATCTTGGCTTTTGAACGGTTTTTGATATACAGAAGATAACGAGGCTCTGAACTTTTCAAATATCCCTTTTGATATACAGTTAGAACTCTTTCAAATATCTCCCTTTTGATCAGCTGAAGATAATACTGGAGTGATCATCTTGGCTTTTGATACAGAAGAAGTAACGAGCCAGTTTTACCCTTTGAACTATTTCAAAATCTCTCGTTTTGATATAGAGATAATCAGGAGGCTTTGAACTTTTCAATCATCTTGGCTTTTGAACTATTTCAAAGATAATACTGGAGGTTTACCCTTGAACTATTTTAAATATCTCTCCTTTTGATATACACAGAAGATACTAGTTGAACTATTTCAAATATCTCTACTTTTGATATACAGAAGATACTACTGGAGGCTTTTGAACTATTTCAAATAACTCTCCTTTTTTACAGAAGATAATACTGGAGGGAACTATTTCAAATATCTCTCCTTTTGATATACAGAAGATAATCTGGATCTTCAAATATCTCTTTTTGAACTACAGAAGATAATACTGGAGGCTCTGAACTATTTCAAATATCTCTCCTTTTTATATACAGAAGTTAATACCGGAGGCTTTGAACTATTTCAAATATCTCTCCTTTTGAGAGAGATCAGCTACTGGAGGCTTTGTGATCATCTTGATATACTTTTTTGAACTATTTCAAATATTTCAAGATAACGAGCCAATTTTGGACCCTGTTGAACTCTCGCTTTAGAACTCAGAAGGAGAGATCTTTGAACTATTTCAAATGTTAGTGATCATCTTGGCTTTGAACTATTTCAAATAACGAGCCAAGTTTTACCCTATTGAAATATTCTCCTTTTTCATACAGAGATCATACTGGAAGTTTGAACTATCATCTTGGCTTTTGAACTATTTCAAGTAACGAGCCAGAACTTTTAAATATCCCGTTGAACTGTTAGAACTATTTCAAATATCTCCTTTTGATATACAGAAGATAATACTGGAGGCTCTGAACTTCTCTCCTTTTGATATACAGAAGATAACTATTTCTAGAGGCTTTGAACTATTTCAAATATCCCTCCTTTTGATATACAAAGATTACTGAACTATTTTGAAATATCTCTCCTTTTTTAAATATCTCGGAACTGAAGATAATACTGAGGCTTTTGTTCTATTTCAAATATCTACCTTTGCAATTTAGTGATAATACTGGAGGCTTTGAACTATTTCAAATAAACTCTCCTTTTTACCCCGTTGAACTACTGGAGAACTCGAACTATTTCAAAGATCTCTCCCTTGTTAGAAGATAATCTTGGCTTTTGAACAGTTTTTTGATATACCAGTAACGAGGCTCTGAACTTTTCACCCTGTTCTCCTTTTGAACTCTTCAAAGAGAGATCAGCTGCAATTTAGTGATATACAGAAGATTACTGAGCTTTGAACTTTTCATCAGATTACAGAAGATAATACGAGCCAGTTTTTTACCCTGTTGAACTGTTAGAACTCGTTAATACTGAGATCAACTGTTCAAATTATATACAGATCATCATGGCTTTTGAACAGTTTTAGGCTTTGAACTATTAGTTCCTTTTGATATACAGAAGATAATACTGTTTTTGAACTATTTGTTCTCTCCTTTTGATATACAGAAGAGGTCAGGCTTTGAACTTAGTGATCATCTTGGCAGAAGATAATGAACCTTTCAAATATCTCTATTACCCCGATATACAGAAGCTGGAGGCTTTGAACTATTTCAAATATCTTTTTGAAGGGAGAAGATAATACTGGAGGCTCAGCTATAGAAGATAGTGATTTCAATCTTGGATTTTGAACAGTTGGAGGCTCTGAACTATAACGAGCCAGTTTTTTGACCCCGTTGAACTGTTAGAACTATTTCGTATCTCTACTTTTGATATACAGAAGATAATACAGCTGAACTAGTTAGTGATCATCTTTGATATTGAACTATTTCAAGTAACGAACCAGTTTTTTACAGAAAGATAATTGAAAATATCTTCCTTTTGAGAAGATAATACTGGAGTTTTGAAGTTTTCAAATATCATCTTGGAACAGTTTCAACATGATAACAGGTTTACCCCGTTTTGAACTGTTTGAACTCTCTCCTTTTGATATACAGAAGAGATACTGGAGGCATTTAATATTTTCAAATTGGCTTTTTGATATACAATAACGGAGGCTTTGAACTATTTCAAATATTGAATTGATATACAGAACTGGAGGCTCAACTAGAGATATCTCTACTTTTGATATACAGAAGATAATCTGGGCTTTGAACATTTCAAATAACGAGCCAGAAGATTTTGAACCCGATTACAGAAATAGTTCTCCTTTTGAGATCAGCTTTTCATCTCCTTTTGATACAGTGATCATCTTGGCTTTGAACTATTTCAAATATCTCTCCTTTTGATATACAGAAGATAATACTGGAGCTTTGAACTATTTCAAATATCTCTCTTTTGATATACAGAAGATAATACTGGAGGCTCTGAACTTATTTCAAATATCTCTCCTTTTGATATACAGAGATATACTGGAGCTTTGAACTATTTCAAATATCTCTCCTTTTGATATACAGAATATAATACTGGAGCTCTGAACTATTTCAAATATCTCTACTTTTGATATCAGAGAAGATAATACTGGAGCTCTGAACTGTTCAAATATCTCTCAACTTTTGATATACAGAAGATAATACTGGAGGCTGAACTATTTCAATATCTCTCCTTTTGATATACAGAAGATAATACTGGAGGCTTTGAACTTCTTTAAATATCTCTCCTTTTGATATACAGTAGATAATACTGGGCTTTGAACTATTTCAAATATCTCTCCCTTTTGATAGAAGATAATACTGGAGCTCTGAACTATTTCAAATATCTCCTTTTGATATAGAAGATAATACTGGAGGCTCTGAACTAACAAATATCTCTCCTTTTGATATACAGAAGATAATACTTTTGGGCTCTGAACTATTTCAAATATCTCCTTATGGTATACAGAAGATAATGGAGGCTTTGAACTATTTCAAATATCCTCTCCACTTTTGATATACAGAAAGATAATGGAGGCTGAACTGGCACAAATATCTCTCCTTTTTGATATACAGAGAAGATAATACTGGGCTCTGAACTATTTCAAATATCTCTCCTTTTGATATACAGAAGATATAATACTGGAGGCTTTGAACTATTTCAAATATCTCTCTCCTTTTGATATACAGAAGATAATACTGGTATTTAATTCTTTTTGATATGGTTTGATAATATTATCTTGAACATTTAAATATCTCTCCTTTTGATATGATCTGGCATTTAATGCAGTATTCTCTTTTTGATAGATTGGTATTTAATTAGTTTTTCTTTTGATATGATCTGGTATTTAATGCATTGAACTTTTAAATATGATCTGGCATTTAATGCAGATATTTTTTTTGATATGATATCTGGCATTTATATGCAGTATTCTTTTGATATGATCTGGCATTTAATGCAGTATTCCTTTGATATGATCTGGTATTTAATGCAGTAATATCTCCTTTGATATGATCTGGCATTTACTATTTCAAATATCTTTTGATATGATCTGGTATTTAATGCAGGCTTTCTTTTGATATGATTACAGAAGATAATTTAATGCAGTATTTCTATCTTTTTTGATATGATCTGGCATTTAACTATTTGCAAATATCTCCTTTTGATATGATCTGATATTTAATGCAGTTTTCTTTGGAATATGATCTGCATTTAATGCAGCTTCTTTTTGATATGATCTGGCATTTAATGCAGGTTTTCCCTTTTGATATGATTCTCCATTTTGATATTCTAGAAGATATGACTGGAGGCTCTGAACTATTTCAAATATTCTCCTTTTGATATACAGAAGATACTGAGGTTATGCATTTCAAATCTTTGATATGATCTGGTATTTAATGCAGTTTTCACTTTTTTGAATAAGATAATCTGGCATTTCTGAATGCATATTTCCTTTTGATATGATTCAGGCAGATTAATATTTTCCTTTTGATATGATCTTTTTGAACTATTTCAAATATCTCTTTGATATCGGCAGATAATGCAGTATTCTGAACTTTTTCATATATCTGGCCTTTAATGATATTTCAGAAGATAATACTGGAGGCTCTGAACTATTTAAATATATTCTACTTTTGATATGATCTAGATATTTAATGCAGGCTATTCTATTTGATATATCTCCTTTTGATATGCAGTATTTGAATTCCTTTCAAATTTGAATGCAGAAGATAATGGAGGCTTTCCTGTTTCGAATATCTCTCCTTTAGATATACAGAAGATAATACTGGAGGCTCTGATCTATTTCAAATATACTTTGATATACAGAAGATAAGGCTCTGAACTATTTCAAATATCTCTGCTTTGAACTATTTCAACAAATTCTCTTTTTGATATACAGAAGATAATACTGGAGGCTTTGAATAGCTATTTCCTTTTGAAACAGAAGATAATGGAGCTGAACTATTTAAAATATCTCCTTTTGATATACAGTAGATAATACTGGAGGCTCTGAACTATTTCAAATATCTCTCCTTTTTTATATACAGAAGATAATACTGGAGGCTTTGAACTATTTCAAATATCTCTCCTTTTGATATACAGAAGATAATACTGGAGGTTTGAACTATTTCAAATATCTCTCCTTTTGATATACAGAAGATAATACTGGAGGCTTTGAACTATTTCAAATATCCCTCCTTTTTGATATACGAAGATAAATACTGGAGGCTCTGAACTATTTCAAATATCTTCCTTTGATATGCTGAAGATAATACTGAGGTTCTTAGAACTATTCTTAAATATCTCCTTTTTATATATTAGAAGATAATACTGGAGGCTTCTTTGAACTATTTTAAACATTCCTTCCTTTGATATATAGAAGATAATAATTGGAGGTCGGAATCATTCTCAATATTCTTTTTGATATGATCTGGGCTATTTAATTTCAAATTTCTTTTTTATGATTACTGGAGGCTCTTTGCAGTATTCTCTTTTTGATATGATCTGAAGATAATGCAGGCTTTTGAACTATTTGATATGATCTCTTTAATGCATATTCAGAAGATAATATGAGGCTTTTGAACTATTTAATGCATATCTTCTTGATAAAGAAGATAATACTGGAGGCCCTGAACTATTTAATGCAGCATTATACAGAAGATAATATCTGGCTTTAATGCAGTATTTCTCTTGATTATATACAGAAGATATTAATGGAGTTTTGAACTCTTTAATATGATCTCCTTGATTAATGCAGTATTACTTTTTGATATGATTTCAAATATTCTCTTTTGATATGATCTGGCATTTAATGGAGTATTCTAACTTTTGATATATGATCTGGCATTTAATGCAGTATTTCTTTTGATATGATCTGGCATTTAATGCAGATATTCATTTAATCCAGGAGGCTCTGAACTATTTGATATGATCTGGCATTTAAAGAAGTAATCTCTTTGATATGATTTGGTATTTAATCCAGTATTCAGAAGATAATATGATCTGGTTATTTAAAGCAGCATTCCTTTTGATATGATCTGGCATTTAATACAGTATTCACTTTGAGAGAAGATGATTGAGCATTTAATGCAGCATTCTTTTTGATATGATCTGGGCATTTAATGCAGTATTCTCTTTGATATACTGGCATTTAATGCAGTAACTCTTTGATATGATCCTTTAATGCAGTAAGATCTTTTGATATGATCTGGCTATTTAAAGCAAATATTTCTTTGATATGATCTGGTATTTAATGCAGTATTGAACTTTGATATGATCTGGTATTTAATGCAGTTTTCTTTTGATATGATCTGGCATTAATGGTATTCTCCTTGATATGATAGAAGATAATAATGCAGTTTCTATTTGATATGATCTCCTTTAATGCAGTATTTCTTTAATATGATCTGAACTATTTAATGCAGTATTTTGATTTGATAAGATCTTGGAGGCTCTGCAGTATTTCTTTTTGATATGATCTGGCATTTAATGCAGTAATCTTTGAACTTTTGATATGATCTGGCATTTATCCAGTATTCTTTTGATATGATCTGGCATTTAATGCATTCTCCTTTGATATGATAATACTGCAGGTTTAATGCAGTATTCTTGAAATGATCTGGCATTTAAAGCAGTATTCTCTTTTGAAATGATCTGGTATACAGAGTATTCTTTTGATATGATCTGAATTTAATGCAGTATTCTCTTTTGATATGAATAATGCGATTTCTTTATCATATCTGGCATTTAATGCAGTATTTCTTTTTTGATATGATCTGGGCTTTAATTTCAGCATTCTCTTTTATGATAGGCTCTGATTTTCTATTTAAATATGGCATTTAATGCAGAATTTTTTGATATGATCTGGCATTTAATATGATACAGAAGTATTCTCTTTTGATATGATCAAATATTTACTTGATTCTCAGAAATATGATCTGGCATTTAATGCAGTATTCTTTTTATGATCTGGCTTTGATATCTGATATGATCATTTGAACTAATGCAGTATTCTCTTGATATGAAGATAATACTGGCATTTAATGCAAATATTTCTTTTGATATGATAATCTGGAGGCTTTAATGCAGTATTGATATTTGATATGATCTGGAGGCTAATGCAGTATTCTTTTGATAAAGATTTGGCATTTAATGCAGTATTCTTTTGATATGATCTGGCTATTTAATGCAGTATTCTTTTTGATATGATCTATTTTAATGTATTCCTTCTTTGATATGATCTGGCATTTAATGCAGTATTTCTTTGATATGATCTGGCATTTAATGCAGTATTCTCTTTGATATGATCTGGTATTTAATGCAGTATTCTTTTGATATGATCAAATATTTAATGTGAGTATACAGAAGATGATATGATCTGGCATTTAATGCAAATATTCCCTTTATACAGATATGATCTGAGGCTTTAATGGCATTCTCTTTTGATATGATCTGGCATTTAATGCAGTATTCTTTGATATGATCTGGCAGTTAATGATTCTCTTTTGATATGATCTGGCATTTAATGCAGAATTCTCTTTGAACTATGATCTGGCAGTAATGCAGTATTACTTTTGATATGATCTGGCATTTAATGCAGTATTCTCTTTGATATACAGCATTTAATGCAGTATTCTTTGATATGATTTGGCGTTTACGTAGTATTCTTCCTTCTGATTTAATGAATATGATGAGGCATTTATTTAAATGCAGTATCTTTTGATATGATCTGGCATTTACTGCAGTATTGTTTTTGATATGATCTGGCATTTAATGCAGTATTCTGAGGCTTGATATGATCCTTGGCATTTAATGCAGTATTCTCTTTTGATATGATCTGGCATTTAATGCAGTATTTTGAGGTTTTGATATCATCTGGCATTTAATGCCGTATTCTACTTGATATGATCTGGCATTTAATGCAGTATTACTTTTGATATGATCTGGCATTTAATGCAAATATTCTCTTTGATATGATCTGGCATTAATGCAGAATTCTTTTTGATATGATCTGGCATTTAATGCAGTATTTCTTGATATGATCTGGCATTTAATGCAGTATTCTCCTTTTTATGATATTATTTGGCATTTAACTATTTCAAATATTCTTTTGATATGATCTGGCATTTAATGAAGTATTCTACTTTGATATGATCTGCATTTAATGAGGTATTTTTTTGATATGATCTGGCATTTAATGCAGCATTCTCTTTTGATATGATCTGGCATTTAATGCAGTATTCTCTTTAATATGATTGAAGTATTTAATGTCTTTGATATGCATCAGCATTTGATAGTATCTTCTTTTGATGATCTATTTAATGCAATATTCTCTTTGATATGATCTGGCATTTAATGCAGTATTTTTTTTGATATGATCTGGCATTTAATGCAGTATTCTTTTGATATGATTTGGTATTTAATGCAGTAATCTCTTTGATATGATCTGGCATTTAATGCAGAATTCTTTTGATACATGATTTAATGCAGTATTTTTTGATATGATCTGATATTTAATGCAGTATTCTCTTTTGATAATATCTTACATTTAATGCAGTATTTTTGAAATGATTCAAATATTTAATGCAGTATTCTATTTGATATGATCTGGTATTTAATGCAGTATTGTCTTTGATATGATCTGGCATTAATGCAGTATTCTCTTTTTGATATGATTTCAAATTTAATGTAGTATTCTCTTTTGATATGATTTATTTGATATGATTTAATGTTTTATTCTTTGATATCATCTGGCATTTAATGCAGTATTCTTTTTGAAATGATCTGATTTAATGCAGAATTTCCTTTGATATGATTTGGCATTAATGCAGTATTTCTTTGATATGATCTGGCATTTAATGCAGCATTCTCTTTTGATATGATCTTTGATTTAATGCAGTATTCTCCTTTGATATGATCTGAATCATTTAATGCAGTATTCTCTTTTGATATGATCTGGCATTTAATGCAGTATTCTGTTTTGATATGATCTGGCATTTAATGCAAGAATTCTCTTTTGATCTGGCATTTAATGCAGTATTCTTTGATATGATCCATATTTAATGCAGCATTTGATTTGAAGATATGATCTTTGAATCATTTAATGCAGAATTCCTTTTTGATATGATCTGGCATTAAATGCAGTATTCTTGATTGATTTATGCAAAGTATTTTTGATATGATCTGGCATTTAATGCAGTATTCTCTTTTGATGATTCAGCGTTTAATGCAGTATTTTCTTTGATATGATCTGGCATTTAATGCAGTATTTCTTTGATATGATCTGGCATTTAATGTATAGTCTTTGATATGATCTCTTTAATGCAGTATTCTTCGATATGATCTGGCATTTGGATGTAGTATTCTTTGATATGATCTTTGCATTTAATGCAGTATTTTCTTTTGATATCATCTGGCATTTAATGCAGTATTTTCTTTTAAAATGATCTGGCATTTAATGCAGTATTCTCTTTTGATATGATTAATGCAGTATTTATATGATCTGGCATTAACTATTTTCTTGATATGATCTGGCATTTAATGCAGTATTCTTTTGATATGATTTGGCATTTAATGCAGTATTCTCTTTGATATGATCTGGCATTTAATGCAGTATTCTGGCATTTTGATATGATTCTGGCATTTAATGCAGTATTCTTTTGATATGATCTGGCATTTAATGTAGTATTTCTTGATATGATTCGTCATTTAATGAGTATTCTTTTTGATGATCTTGGTATTTTAATGCAGTATTCCCTTTGATATGATCTGGCATTTAATGCAGCATTCTCTTTGATATGATCTGCATTTAATGCAGTATTCTCTTTTTGATGATTTAATGCAGTATTCTCTGAAATATGATCTGGTTTAATGCAGTATTCTCTTTGATATGATCTGGCATTTAATACAGTATTCTCTTTTGATATGATCTGGCATTTAATGCAGTATTCTTTGATATGATTTGGCATTTAATGCAGTATTCTTTTGATATGATCTGGCATTTAATGCAGTATTTCTTTACCGATCTTTTGATATTCTCATCTGGCATTAAATGCAGTATAGTCTTTGATATGATCTGGCATTTAATGCAGTATTCTCTTTGATATGATCTGGCATTTAATGCAGTATTCTTTTTGATATGATCTGGTATTTAAATGCAGTATTCTCTTTTGATATGATCTGGCATTTTAATGCAGTATTTCTTTTGATATGATCTGGCATTTAATGCAGTATTTCTTTTGATATGATCAAGCATTTAATGCAGTATTTGATATGATCTGGCATTAATGCGGTATTCTCTTTGATATGATCTGGTATTTAATGCAGTATTCTCTGATATGATCTGCATTTAATGCAGTATTCTTTGATATGATTAAGGCGTTTAATGCAGTATTTTCTTTTGATATGATCTGGCATTTAATGCAGTATTCTTTGATATGATCTGGCATTTAATGAAGTATTCCCTTTTGATATGATCTGGCATTTAATGCAGTATTTTCTTTTGATATGATCTGGCATTTAATGCAGTATTTCTTTTTGATATGATCTGCATTTAATGCAGTATTTCTTAAATATGATCTGGCATTTAATGCAGTATTCTCTTTTGATATGATCTGATTTAATGCATTCTAATGCAGTATTCTTTTGAATATGATTTGGCATTTAATGGTATTTTCTTTTGATATGATCTATGTTTAATGCAGTATTTTCTTTGATATGATCTGGCATTTATTGCAGTATTCTTTGATAGATCTGGCATTTAATGCAGTATTCATTTAATTAAATATGATCTGGCATTTAATGCAGTATTCTCTTTTTATATGATCTGGCATTTAATGCAGTATTCTTTTGATATCATCTGGCATTTAATGCAGTATTCTCTTGATATCATCTGGCATTTAATGTAGTATTCTCTTTTTGATATGATCTGGCATTTAATGCAGTATTCTCTTTTTGATATGATCTGGCATTTAATGCATTTTCTTTTGATAATGCAGTATTCTACATTTAATGCAGTATTCTCTTGATATGATCTGGCATTTAATGCAGTATTCTTTTTGATATCATCTGGCATTTAATGCAGTATTCTTTTTGATATGATCTGGCATTTAATGCAGTATTCTCTTTGATATGATCTGGCATTTAATGCAGTATTCTCTTTGATATGATCTGGCATTTAATGCAGTATTCTTTTTGATATGATCTGCATTTAATGCAGTATTCTCTTTAATATGATCTGGCATTTAATGCAGTATTCTTTATCATTTGATTGATGCAGTATTCTCGAAAGATCATCTGATATCATCTGGCTATTTAATGCAGTATTCTCTTTTTGATATGATCTGGCATTTAATGCAGTATTTCTTTTGATATCTGGCATTTAATGCAGTATTCTCTTTTTGATATGATCTGGCATTTAATGCAGTATTCTTCTTTTGATATCATCTGGCATTTAATGATCAGTATTCTCTTTTTGATATGATCTGGCATTAATGCAGTATTCTCTTTGATATGATCTGGCATTTAATGCAGCATATCTTTTTGATATGATTTAATGGCATTTAACAGATATTCTCTTTGATATTATCTGGCATTTATTCAGCATTTTTTATGATCTGGCATTTAATGCAGTATTCTTTTGATATGATCTGGCATTTAATGCAGTATTCTTTTGATATCATTTACATTTAATGCAGCATTTAATGATTTGGCGTTTAATTACTATTTTTGATATGATCTGGCATTTAATGCAGTATTCTCTTTTGATATGATCTGGCATTTAATGCAGTATTCTCTTTTGATATCATCTGGCATTTAATGCAGTATTCTCTTTTTTGATATGATCTGGCATTTAATGCAGTATTCTCTTTGATATCATATGATTTACATTTAATGATCTGGCATGTAATGCAGTATTTTTGATATGATCTGGCATTTAATGCAGTATTCTCTTTTGATATGATCTGGCATTTAATGCAGTATATTCTTTGATATGATCTGGCATTTAATGCAGTATTCTCTTTTTGATATGATCTGGCATTTAATGCAGTATTCTCTTTGATATGATCTGGCATTTAATGCAGTATTCTCTTGATATGATCTGGCATTTAATGCAGTATTCTCTTTTGATATCATCTGGCATTTAATGCAGTATTCTTTTGATATGATCTGGCATTTAATGCAGTATTCTTTTTGATATGATCTAAGTATTTAATGCAGCATTTGATATGATCTGGCATTTAATGCAGTATTTTCTTTTGATATCATCTGGCATTTAATGCAAGTATTATCTTTTTGATATGATCTGGCATTTAATGCAGTATTTCTTTTTGATATGATCTGGCATTTAATGCAGTATTTTCTTTTGATATGATCTGGCATTTAATGCAGTATTCTTTTTGATATCATCTGGCATTTAATGCAGTATTTCTCTTGATATGATCTGGCATTTAATGCAGTATTCTCTTTGATATCATCTGGCATTTAATGCAGTATTCTTTTTGATATGATTTAATGCATTTAATGCAGTATTCTCTTTGATATCATCTGGCATTTAATGCAGTATTTTCTTTGATATGATCTGGCATTTAATAATGATAGTGATTTTTTGATATCATCTCTGGCATTTAATGCAGTATTCTCTTTGATATGATCTGGCATTTAATGCAGTATTCTTTTTGATATGATCTGGCATTTAATGCAGTATTCTCTTTTGATATGATCTGGCATTTAATGCAGTATTCTGATATGATCTGGCATTTAATGCAGTATTCTCTTTTTGATATGATCTGGCATTTAATGGTATTCTCTTTTGATATGATCTGGCATTTAATGCAGTATTCTGTTTTGATATGATCTGGCATTTAATGCAGTATTCCTTTTTGATATCATCTGGCATTTAATGCAGTATTCTCTTTTGATATGATCTGGCATTAATGCAGTATTCTCTTTTTGATATGATCTGGCATTTAATGCAGTATTTGATATGATCTTTTAAAATGATCTGGGCATTTAAGGCAGTATTCTCTTTTTGATATGATCTGGCATTTAATGCAGTATTCTCTTTTTGATATGATCTGGCATTTAATGCAGTATTCTTTGATATGATCTGGCATTTAATGCAGTATTCTCTTTTTGATATGATCTGGCATTTAATGCAGTATTCTCATTTTGATATGATCTGGCATTTAATGCAGTATTCTCTTTTGATATGATCTGGCATTTAATGCAGTATTTTGATTTGATATGATCTTTGATATTTAATGCAGTATTTTTGATTTTGATATGATCTTTGGCATTTAATGCAGTATTCTCTTTTGATATGATCTGGCATTTAATGCAGTATTCTTTTTGATATGATCTGCATTTAATTCAGATATGATTTCATTTTGATATCATCTGGCATTTAATGCAGTATTTCTTTTGATATGATCTGGCATTTAATGCAGTATTCTCTTTTGATATCATCTGGCATTTAATGCAGTATTCTCTTTTGATGATCTGGCATTTAATGCAGTATTCTATTTTGATATCATCTGGCATTTAATGCAGTATTTCTTTGATATGATCTGGCATTTAATGCAGTATTCTTCTTTGTTATGATCTGGCATTTAATGCAGTATTCTTTTTGATATGATCTGGCATTTAATGCAGTATTCTCTTTTGATATGATCTGGGCATTTAATGCAGTATTCTTGATATGATCTGGCATTTAATGCAGTATTCTTTGATATGATCTGGTATTTAATGCAGTATTTTCTTTTGATATGATCTGGCATTTAATGCAGTATTCTTTGAAGATCTTTTGATATAATACATGGCATTTAATGCAGTATTCTTTTGATATCATCTGGCATTTAATGCAGTTTTCTTTTTGATATGATCTGGCATTTAATGCAGTATTTCTTTTTGATATGATCTGGCATTTAATGCAGTATTCTCTTTGATATGATCTGGCATTTAATGCAGTATTCTCTTTTGATATTATCTGCATTTAATGCAGTATTCTCTTTTTTTGATCTGGCATTTAATGCAGTATTTTTGATATGATCATTTAATGTATTCTGTTTTGATATGATCTGGCATTTAATGCAGTATTTCTTTTGATATGATCTGGCATTTAATGCAGTATTCTTTTAATATGATCTGGCATTTAATGATATCAGTATATTCTTTTTGATATGATCTGGCATTTAATGCAGTATTCTCTTGATATGATCTGGCATTTAATGCAGTATTCTTTTTGATATGATCTGGCATTTAATGCAGTATTCTCTTTTGATATCATCTGGCATTTAATGCAGTATTGTTTTGATATGATCTGGCATTTAATGCAGTATTCTTCTTTTGATGATATCATTTAATGCAGTATTAATATTATCTGGCATTTAATGTAATATTCTTTTGATATCATCCTGGCATTTAATGCGCGGTGACCTCTTTGATGATCTGGCATTTAATGCAGTATTCTTTTGATATCATCTGGCATTTATTTGTATTCTCTTTGATATGATCTGGCATTTAATGCAGTATTTTTAACGATATGATCTGGCATTTAATGCGGTATTCTCTTTAATGATCGGCATTTAATGCAGTATAACTTTTGATATGATCCTGGCATTTAATGCGGTATTTTCTTTGATATCTGGCATTTAATGCGGTATTCTCTTGATATGATCTGGCATTTAATGGTGAATTCTCTTTTTTTAAATATGATTCACAGTAATGCAGTATTCTCTTTGATATGATCTGGTATTCTAATGCTTAAATATGATCTGGCATTTAATGCAGTATTCTCTTGTAGTATTCTTTAGAGTGATCTGGTATTTAATGCAGTATTCTTCGATATCATCATTTAATGCAGTATTCTCTTTTGATATCATCTGATCGCTATTTAATGCAGTATTCTCTTTTTGATATGATCTGGCATTTATTTAGTGCAGTATTCTCTTTTGATATGATCTGGCATTAATGCAGTATTCTCTTTGATAATAATTTGTATTCTCTTTTGATATGATCTGGCATTTACGGCGGATATGATCTGGCATTAATGCAGTATTCCCTTGATATGATCTGGCATTTAATGCAGCATTCTCTTTAATATGATCTGGCATTTAATGCAGTATTCTCTTTGATATGATATCATCTTCTAATATCAATGCAGTATTCTTTTGAGGATCTTTTAATGCAGTATTCTTTGATCTGGCATTTAATGCAGTATTCTCTTTGATATGATTTACTTTAATGGCATTTAATGATTTGGCAATATTCTCTTTGATATGATCTGGCATTTATTGCAGTAATCTCTTTGATATGATATTTAATGCATATACTGGCATTTAATGCAGTTTTCTCTTTTTTGATATGATCTGGCATTTAATGCAGTATTCTCTTAATGTGGTATATTTTCTTTTGATATGATCTGGCATGTAATGCAGTATTCTTTTGATATGATCTCTTTGATATGATCTAGCATTTAATGCAGTATTCGCTTTGATATGATCTGGCATTTAATGAAGTATTCTCTTTGATCTGGCAGAATGATCTGGATATTTAATTTAATGCAGTATTCTTTGATATGATCTGGCATTTAATGCAGTATTCTCTTTGATATGATCGGCATTTAATGCAGTATTCTCTTTTGATATGATCTAATTAATGCAGATTTCTTTGATATGATCTCTTAAATATGATCTGGCATTTAATGCAGTATTCTCTTTAATATGATCTGGCATTTATGCGAGTATTCTCTTTTGATATGATCTGGCATTTAATGCAGTATTTTCTTGATATCGTCTGGCATTTAATGCAGTATTCTTTTGTTATCATCTGGCATTTAATGGTATTGTCTTTGATATGATCTGGCATTTAATGCAGTATTCTCTTTTGATATGATCTGGCATTTAATGCAGTATTCTTTGATATCATCTCTTTAATGATATTGATCTGGCATTTAAAGCATTCTCTTTGATATCATTCTTTAATGCTTTTTTGATATCATCTGGCATTTAATACGGTATTCTCTTTTGATATGATCTGGCATTTATATGATCAGTATTCTCTTTTGATATCATCCTGGCATTTAATGCAGTATTCTTTTTGATATGATCTGGCATTTAATGCAGTATTCTCTTTTGATATGATCTGGCATTTAATGCAGCATTCTCTTTTATGATCTGATTTAATGCAGTATTATATCATCTGTCATTTAATCTCTTTTGATATCATCTGGCATTTAATACGGTATTCTGTTTTGATATGATCTGGCATTTAATGCAGTATTCTCTTTTGATATCATCTGGCATTTAATGCAGTATTCTCTTTTGATATCATATGGCAATTTTTCTCTCTTTTGATATGGCATTAAATGCAGTAACTCTTATGATCTGGCATTTAATGGTATTTCTTTGATACCCGGGCATTTAATGCAGTATTCTGGCATTTGATGCAGTATTCTCTTTGATATCATCTGGCATTTAATGCAGCATTCTTTTTAATGTATGATCTGGCATTTAATTTTCTTTTGATATCATCTATTCTCTTTTTGTTATGATCTGGCATTTAATGCAGTATTCTCTTTCATCTGATTTAATGGTATTCTTTGATAGCATTTAATGCAGTATTCTCTTTGATTTATCATCTTTTGGCATTTAAATGGTAACATATAGATCTGGCATTTAATGGTATTCTCTTTAATGCAGTATTCTTTTTTGATCTGGCATTTGAATGCAGTATTCTATTTGATATGATCTGGCATTTAATGCAGTATTCTCTTTTGATATGATCTGGCATTTAATGCAGTATTCTCTTTTGATATCATCTGGCATTTAATGCAGTATTCTCTTTTGAATGATCTGGCATTTAATGCAGTATCTTTGATATCATCTGGCATTTAATGCAGTATTCTCTTTGATATGATCTGGCATATAATAATGCAGTATTCTCTTTGTTATGATCTGGCATTTAATGCAGTATTCTTTTTGATATCATCTGCGGTATTCTCTTTTGATATGATAAATGCAGCATTCTCTCTGGCATTTATCAGTATTCTTTGATATGATCTGGCATTTAGTGCAGTATTTTCTTTTGATTGATCTGCAAATGCAGTATTCTCTTTAATGATATCATATGATCTGCATTTAATGCAGTATTCTCTTTTAATGCAGTATTCTTTTATATGATCTGGCATTTAATGCAGTATTCTCTTTATGATCTGGCATTTAATGCATCTGGCATTTAAGGTAGTATTCTCTTTTGATATCATCTTTCGATAGATCTGCATTTAATGCAGTATTCTTTAATATGACTTTTAATGTTATATGATCGCATTTAATGCAGTATTCTTTTGAATATCATCTGGCATTTAATGTAGCATTCTCTTTTGATATGATCTGGCATTTATGCATTTTTTGATATCATCTGGCATTTAATGCAGTATTCTCTTTTGATATGATCTGGCATTTAATGCAGTATTCTCTGGCATTTAATGCATATATTTCTTTTGATATGATCTGGCATTTAATGCAGTATTCTCTTTTGATATCATCTGGCATTTAATGCGCTTTTCATTTGATTTAATGGTATCTTTATGCATTTTAATGCAGTATTCTTTGATATGATCTTTTTTAATGATATGATCTGGCATTTAATGCAGTATTCTCTTTTTTTGATATGATTTACTTGCATTTATTAATGGCATTTCTTTGATATGATCTGGCTTTGAAATATGATCTGGCATTTAATGCAGTATTTCTTTTTGATATGATTCAGCATTTAATGCAGTATTCTTTTTGATATCATCTGGCATTTAATACAGTATTATCTTTGATATCGTCTGGCATTTAATGCAGTATTCTCTTTTGATATCATCTGGCATTTAATGCAGTATTCTTTTTGATATGATCTGGCATTTAATGCATTCACTTTTTGATATCATCTGGGCATTTAATGCAGTATTTCTTTTGATATTATCTGGCATTTAAAGCAGTATTTTCTTGATATTCTGGCATTTAATGATTCTGAAATGATCATTTAATGCAGTATTCTCTTGATATCATTTGATATGATCTTTTGATATGATCTGTTTAATGCAGTATTCTCTTTTTGATATGATCTGGCATTTGTATTCTTTTGATATCATCTGGCATTTAATGCGGCATTCTTTTGATATGATCTCATTTAATGCAGTATCATATCATCTGGCATTAATGCAGTATTCTTTTGATATGATCTGGCATTTAATGCAGTATTTTCTTTTTGATATGATCTGGGCATTTAATGCAGTATTCTCTTTAATATGATCTGGCATTTAATGCAGCATTGATCTGGCATTTTGATATCATCTGGCATTTAATGCAGTATTCTTTTGATATGATCTGGCATTTAATGCAGTATTCTTCTTTGATATGATCTGGCATTTGATGCAGTATTCTTTGATATGATCTGGCATTTAATGCAGTATTCTCTTTGATATCATCTGGCATTTAATGCAGAGTTTATATGATCAGGCATTTAACTCTTTTGATCTGGCATTTAATGATCTGATATTTAATGCAGTATTCTTAAATATGATCTTTTGCAGTATCATATGATCTGGCATTTAATGCAGTATTTCTTTTTGATATGATCTGGCATTTAATGGTATTCTATTTTTGATATCATCTGGCATTTAATGCAGTATTCTCTTTAATATGATTCAGCATTTGATGCAGTATTTTCGTTCGGTGATTTAATGCATTTTTGATATCATCTGCATTTAATGCAGTTTTTCTTTTGAGATGATCTGGCATTTAATGGGTATTTCTTTGATATGATCTGGCATTTAATGCAGTATTCTTTTGATATGATCTAGCATTTAATGCAGTATTCGCTTAAATTTATCTGGCATTTAATGCAGTATTCTTTATATGATCTGGCATTTAATGCAGTATTCTTCTTTGATATGATCTGGCATTAATGCAGTATTTCTTTGATATGATCTGGCATTTAATGCAGTATTCTCTTTTGATATGATCTGGCAATTAAGTATTCTCTAGCGATTTGGCATTTAATGATATTCTCTTTATTGATCTGCATTTAATGGTATTCTCTTTTTGATATGATCTGGCATTTAATGCAGTATTATCTTTTGATATCATCTGCATTTAATGCAGTATTCTTTTGATATCATCTGGCATTTAATGGCATTGTCTTTTTGATATGATCTGGCATTTAATGCAGTATTCTTTTTTGATATGATCTGCAAATAATGCAGTATTCTCTTTTGATATGATCTGGGTATTTAATGCAGTATTCTTTTTGATATGATCTGGCAATTAATGGTATTCTTGATTTGATTTAATGCAGTATTCTTTGATCTATCTGGCATTTAATGGTATTCTTTTGATGATCATCTGGCATTTAATGCAGTATTCTCTTTGATATCATCTGGCATTTAATACAGTATTTTCTTTTTGATATGATCTACATTTAATGCAGTATTCTTTTGATATGATCTGGCATTTAATGCAGTATTCTCTTTGATATGATCCGTATTTAATGGCATTCTTTGATATCATCTGGCATTTAATGTGCAGTATTCTTTGATTTGGCATTTAATGCATTCTGGATATCATTTAATGCAGTATTCTTTGATATGATCTGGCATTTAATGCAGTATTCTTCTTTTGATATCATCTGGCATTTAATGCAGTATTCTCTTTTTGTTATCATCTGGCATTTAATGCAGTATTTCTCTTTTTGATATGATCTGCATTTAATGCAGTATCCTTTGATATCATCTGGCATTAATGGCATTCGGCATTTAATGCATTCTTTCTTTGATATCATCTGACATTTGATGCAGATTTCTATTTTGATATCATTCGGCATTTAATGCAGTATTCTCTTTTTGATATGATTGGCATTGATGCAGTATTCTCTTTGTTATCATCTGCATTTAATGGTATTTTTTTGAGATGATCTGGCATTTAATGCAGTATTTCTTTGATATGATCTGGCATTTAATGCAGTATTCTTTTTTGATATGATCTGGCATTTGATGCAGTATTTTTGATATTATCTGCATTTAATGCAGTATTCTCTTTTGATATGATCTGGCATTTAATGCAGTATTCTCTTTTGATACTTCATTCATTTAATGCAGTATTTTCTTTGAGATGATCTGGCATTTAATGCAGTATTCTCTTTGATATGATCTGGCATTTAATGCAGTATTCTCTTTGATATCATCTGGCATTAATGGCATTCTTTGATATCATCTGGCATTTAATGCAGTATTCTCTTTTGATATAATCTGCATTTAATGGCAGTATTCTCTTTGATATGATCTGGCATTTAATGCAGCATTTCTTTTGATATCATCTTGGCATTTAATGCAGTATTCTGTTTGATATGATTCAGGCATTTAATGCAGTATTCTCTTTTTTATATGATCTGGCATTTAATGCAGTATTCTCTTTTGATATGATCTGGCATTTAATGCAGTATTCTCTTTTGATATGATCTGGCATTTAATGCAGTATTCTCTTTTATATCATCTGGCATCTAATGGCATTTTCTTTGATATGATCAGTAATGCAGTATTCTCTTTGATATGATCTGGCATTTAATGCAGTATTCTCTTTTGATATCATCTGGCATTTAACGGCATTCTTTTGATGTGATCTGGCATTTTGTCTTTGAATGCAGTATTCTCTTTTGATCATCTGGCATTTAATGCAGTATTCTCTATTTGCATTTAAAGCAGTCATCTGGCATTTAATGCAGTATTCTCTTTGATATGATCTGGCATTAATGCAGTATTCTTTAATGCAGTATTCCTCTTTTTACCCGGCATTTAATGCAGTATTCTTTTGATATCATCTGCATTTAATGCAGTATTCTCTTTTGATATCATCTGGCATTTAATGCAGTATTCTATTTTGATTTAATGCAGTATTCTTTGATATGCATTTAATGCAGTATTCTCTTTTGATATGATCTGGCATTTAATGCAGTATTCTCTTTTGATATGATCTGGCATTTAATGCAGTATTCTCTTTGATATCTCATTTAATGCAGTATGATCTTTGATATGATCCTGGCATTTAATGGTATTCTTTTATCATCTATGATTTAATGGCATTCTTTTTTTGATATGGATTCCGGCATTTGATGCAGTATTCTCTTTTGATATGATCTGGCATTTAATGCAGTATTCTCTTTATCATCTGGCATTTGATGGCATTTTTTGATATGACAGCATTCTCTTTTGAGATGATCTGGCATTTAATGCAGTATTCTTTTTGATATGATCTGGCATTTAATGCAGTATTCTCTTTGATATGATCTGGCATTTTAATGCGGTATTCTTTTGATATCATCTGGCATTTAATGCAGTATTCTCTTTGATATGATCTGGCATTTAATGCAGTATTCTCTTTGATATGATCTGGCATTTAATGCAGTATTCTCTTTTTGATATCATCTGGCATTTAATGCAGTATTCTCTTTTTGATATAATCTGGTATTTAATGGCATTTTCTTTTGATATCATCTGGCATTTAATGCAGTATTCTCTTTGATTTTGATATGATCGGCATTTTTAATGCAGTATTCTCTTTGATTATTTAATGCATCCTTTTTATATGATCTGGCATTTAATGCAGTATTCTCTTTTTGATATGATCTGGCATTTTAATTCTCTTGATATGATCTGGCATTTAATGCAGTCTTTTTGATATCATCTGGCATTTAATGCAGTATTCTCTTTTGATATCATCTGGCATTTAATGCAGTATTCTCTTTTTTGATATCATCTGGCATTTAATGATCAGTATTCTCTTTTGATATGATCTGGCATTTAATGCAGTATTCTCTTTAATATGATCTGGCATTTAATGCAGTATTCTCTTTTGATATGATCTGGCATTTAATGCAGTATTTTCTTTTGATATCATCTGGCATTTAATGCAGTATTCTCTTTTGATATGATCTGGCATTTAATGCAGTATTCTTTTGATATGATCTGGCATGCATCTTTTTGATATGATCTGGCATTTAATGCAGTATTCTCTTTTTGATATCATCTGGCATTTAATGCAGTATTCTCTTTTGATATGATCTGGCATTTAATGCAGTATTCTCTTTTGATATCATCTGGCATTTAATGCAGTATTCTTTGATATCTTTTTAATGATATGATATCGTCTGGCATTTAATGCAGTATTCTCTTTTGTTATCATCTGGCATTTAATGCAGTATTATATGATTCTGGCATTTAATGCAGTATTCTCTTTCATTCGATATGATCTGGCATTTAATGCAGTATTCTCTTTTGATATGATCTGGCATTTAATGCAGTCTTTTTTGATATGATCTGGCATTTAATGCAGTATTCTCTTTGATATGATCTGGCATTTAATGCAGTATTCTTTTGATATCATCTGGCATTTAATGCAGTATTCTCTTTAATGCATATCATCTTTGATATAATCTGTATTTAATGCTCTTTTGATATCATCTGTCATTTAATGCAGTATTCTCTTTGATATAATCTGATATTTAATATTATGATATGATCTCATTTAATGCAGTATTCTTTTTTCTGGCATTTAATGCAGTATTCTCTTTTGATATGATCTGGCATTTAATGCAGCATTCTTTTGATTCTTTTAATGGCACTTTGATATAATCTGGCATTTTAATGCAGTATTCTTTTTTGATGTGATCTGGCATTTAATGCAGTATTCTTTTGATATGATCTGGCATTTAATGCAGTATTCTCTTTTGATATCATCTGGCATTTTAATGCAGTATTCTCTTTGATATGATCTGTTTAATGCATATTCTTTTGATATCATCTTTTTAATGCATTCTCTTTGATATGATCTGGCGACAATGCAGTGATTCTTTTTGATATCATCTGGCATTTAATGCAGTATTCTCTTTTTGATATCATCTGGCATTTAATGCAGTATTCTCTTTGATATGATCAGCATTTGATGCAGTATTCTCTTTGATATGATCTGGCATTTAATGCAGTATCATCTCTTTAATGCAGTATCATATGATCTGGCATTTAATGCAGTATTCTCTTTTTTCTCTTTGATATGATCTGGCATTTAATGCAGTATTCTCTTTTGATATCATCTGGCATTTAATGCAGTATTCTCTTTTGATATGATCTGGCATTTAATGCAGTATTCTGTTTGATATGATCTGGCATTTATATGCATTTAATGTATTCTCTTTGATATGATCTGGCATTTAATGCAGTATTCTCTTTTGATATGATCTGGCATTTAATGCAGTATTCTCTTTTGATATGATCTGGCATTTAATGCATATTCTCTTTGATATGATCTGGCATTTAATGCAGTATTCTCTTTTTGATATCTGGCATCTGGCATTTAATGCAGTATTCTCTTTGATATGATCTGGCATTTAATGCAGTATTCTCTTTTTAATGCAGTATTCTTTTTTGAATCTGGCATTTAATGCAGTATTCTCTTTTGATATGATCTGGCATTTAATGCAGTATTATATGATCTCTTTTGCAGTATTCTTTTTGATATCATCTGGCATTTAATGTACGTATTCTCTTTTGATATGATCTGGCATTTAATGCAGTATTCTCTTTTAAAGATATAATCTGGCATTTAATGCAGTATTCTCTTTGATATGATCTGGCATTTAATGCAGTATTCTGTTTTGATATGATCTGGCATTTAATGCAGTATTCTCTTTATATGATCTGGCATTTAATGCAGTATTCTCTTTTGATATGATCTGGCATTTAATGCAGCATTCTCTTTTGATATCATCTGGCATTTAATGCAGATATTCTCTTTTGATATCATCTGGCATTTAATGCAGTATTCTCTTTTGTCATATGGCATTTAATGCATTTTAATGATCAGTATTTAATGCAGTATTCTTTTTGATATGATCTGCATCTTTCTCTTTTGGCATTTAATGCAGTATTCTCTTTTGATATCATCTGGCTTTAATGCAGTATTCTCTTTGATATCATCTGGCATTTAATGCAGTATTCTTTTGATATGATCTGGCATTTGATGCAGTATTCTCTTTTGTTATCATCTGGCATTTAATGCAGTATTCTCTTTGATATGATCTGGCATTTGATGCAGTATTCTCTTTGATATGATCATTTAATGGCAGATGATTGGCATTTGATGCAGTATTTTCTTTTTGATATCAGTCTTTGCATTTAATGCAGTATTCTCTTTTGATATCATCTGGCATTTAATGCAGTATTCTCTTTGATATCTGGCATTTAATGCAGTTTTTTGATATGGGCATCATGGCATTTTAATGCAGTATTCTCTTTGATATGATCTTTGATATAATCATTTAATGCAGTATTCTCTTTATGATATGATCTGGCATTTAATGCAGTATTCTCTTTTGATATGATCTGGCATTTAATGCAGTATTCTTTTTGATATCATCTGGCATTTAATGCAGTATTCTCTTTTGATATGATCTGGCATTTAATGCAGTATTCTCTTTTGATATCATCTGGCATTTAATGCAGTATTCTTTTTTGATATGATCTGGCATTTAATGCAGTATTCTCTTTTGATATGATCTGGCATTTAATGCAGTATTCTCTTTGATATCATCTGGCATTTAATGCAGTATTCTCTTTTGATATCATCTGGCATTTAATGGCATTCTCTTTTGATATCATTTTTAATGCAGTATTCTCTTTGATATGATCTGGCATTTGGATGCAGTATTCTTTTTGATCTGATCCCTCTTTTGATATGATCTGGCATTTAATGCAGTATTCTCTTTGATATGATCTGGCATTTAATGCAGTATTCTCTTTTGATATGATCTGGCATTTAATGCAGTATTCTCTTTGATATGATCTGGCATTTAATGCATCTTTGAGATGATCATTTAATGCATTCTTTTTGATATTCTGGCATTTAATACGGCATTTTTTTTGATATCATCTGGCATTTAATGCAGTATTCTCTTTGATATGCATCTGGCATTTAATGCAGTATTCTTTTTGATATGATCTGGCATTTAATGCAGTATTCTCTTTTGATATCATCTGGCATTTAATGCATTCTCTTTGATATGATCTCTTTGCAGTATTCTCTTTTGATATCATCTGGCATTTAATGCAGTATTCTCTTTTGATATGATCTGGCATTTAATGCAGTATTCTCTTTTGATATGATCTGGCATTTAATGCAGTATTCTTTTGATATGATCTGGCATTTAATGCAGTATTCTTTTTGATCTGGCATTTAATGATCTGATCTGCATTTAATGCAGTATTCTCTTTTGATATGATCAGGCTTTTAAGATCTGGCATTTAATATTCTCTTTTGATATCATCTGGCATTTAATGCAGTATTCTCTTTTTGATATGATCTGGCATTTAATGCAGTATTCTCTTTGATATCATCTGGCATTTAATTCTGGTATTTAATCTTTATCATTTGATGGTATTCTTTTTGATATGATCTGGCATTTAATGCAGTATTCTTGTATGATCTCATTTGATATGATCTGGCATTTAATGCAGTATTCTCTTTGATATGATCTGGCATTTAATGCAGTATTCTCTTTTGATATGATCTGGCATTTAATGCAGTATTACTCTTTTGATATCATCTGCATTTAATGCAGTATTCTTTTGATATCATCTGGCATTTAATGCAGTATTTTTTTGATATCATCTGTCATTTAATGCAGTATTCTTTGATATGATCTGGCATTTAATGCAGCATTCTTTTTTGATATCTGGCATTTAATGCAGTATTCTTTTTATATGATCTGGCATTTAATGCAGTATCATATGATCTGGCATTTAATGCAGTATTCTTTTAATATGATCTGGCATTTAATGCAGTATTCTTTTTGATATGATCTGGCATTTAATGCAGTATTCTTTTTGATATGATCTGGCATTTAATGCATTTAATGCAGTATTCTCTTTTTGATATGATCTGGCAGTTACGGTATCATATGATCTGGCATTTAATGCAGTATTCTCTTTTGATATGATCTGGCATTTAATGCAGTATTCTCTTTGATATCATCTGGCATTTAATGCAGTATTCTCTTTGATAAGATCTGGCATTTAATGCAGTATTCTCTTTGATATGATCTGGCATTTAATGCAGTATTCTCTTTGATATGATCTGGCATTTAATGCAGTATTCTCTTTGATATGATCTGGCATTTAATGCAGTATTTTCTTTGATATCATCTGGCATTTAATGCGGTATTCTCTTTGATATGTTCTGGCATTTAATGCAGCGGATCTGGCATTTAATGCAGTATTCTTTTTGATATGATCTGGCATTTAATGCAGTATTCTCTTTTGATATCATCTGGCATTTAATGCAGTATTCTCTTTGATATGATCTGGCATTTAATGCAGTATTCTCTTTGATATGATCTGGCATTTAATGCAGTATTCTCTTTGATATGATCTGGCATTTAATGCAGTATTCTCTTTTGATTTAATGATCTGGCATTTAATGCAGTATTTTCTTTTTTGATATGATCTTGATATGATTCATTTAATGCAGTATTCTCTTTGATATCATCTGGCATTTAATGATTTCTTTGATATGATCTGGCATTTAATGCAGTATTCTCTTTTAATGATATGATAAGGATCTGGCATTTAATGCAGTATTCTCTTTTGATATGATCTGGCATTTAATGCAGTATTCTCTTTTTGATATGATCTGGCATTTAATGGTATTCTCTTTTGATATCATCTGGCATTTAATGCAGTATTTCTTTTGATATCATCTGGCATTTAATGCAGTATTCTTTTGATATGATCTGGCATTTAATGCAGTATTCTTTTGATATGATCTGGCATTTAATGCAGTATTCTCTTTTGATATCATCTGGCATTTAATGCAGTATTCTCTTTTGATATGATCTGGCATTTAATGCAGTATTCTCTTTGATATGATCTGGCATTTAATGCAGTATGATCATTTAATGCATTTCTGCTTTGATATGATTTATCATATGATCTGGCATTTAATGCAGTATTCTCTTTGATATGATCTGGCATTTAATGCAGTATTCTCTTTTGATATCATCTGGCATTTAATGCAGTATTCTTTTGATATGATCTGGCATTTAATGCAGCATTCTCTTTGATATGATCTGGCATTTAATGCAGTATTCTCTTTTGATATGATCTGGCATTTAATGCAGTATTCTCTTTGATATGATCTGGCATTTAATGCAGTATTCTTTTATCATCTGATTTAATGCAGTATTCTTTTTGATGATCTGGCATTTAATGCATTCTTTTGATATTCTCTTTAATGCAGTATTTTCTTTAATATGATCTGGCATTTAATGCAGTATTCTCTTTGATATGATCTGGCATTTAATGCAGTATTCTCTTTGATATCATCTGGCATTTAATGCAGTATTCTTTGATATGATCTGGCATTTAATGCAGTATCATCTTTGATATGATCTTTTTAATGGCATTCTCTTTTGATATGATCTGGCATTTAATGCAGTATTCTTTTGATATCATCTGGCATTTAATGCAGTATTTCTTTTTGATATGATCTGGCATTTAATGCAGTATTCTCTTTTGATATCATCTGGCATTTAATGCAGTATTCTTTTTGATATGATCTGGCATTTAATGCAGTATTCTCTTTTGATATGATCTGGCATTTAATGCAGTATTCTCTTTTGATATGATCTGGCATTTAATGCAGTATTCTCTTTGATATGATCTGGCATTTAATGCAGTATTCTCTTTATGATCTGGCATTTAATGCAGTATTCTGATCTGGCATTTAATGCAGATATTCTCTTTGATATCATCTGGCATTTAATGCAGTATTCTTTTTGATATCATCTGGCATTTAATGCAGTATTCTCTTTTATGATATGATCTGGCATTTAATGCAGTATTCTCTTTGATATGATCTGGCATTTAATGCAGTATTCTTTTGATATGATCTGGCATTTAATGCAGTATTCTCTTTGATATCATCTGGCATTTAATGCAGTATTCTCTTTTTGATATCATCTGGCATTTAATGCAGTATTCTCTTTGATATGATCTGGCATTTAATGCAGTATTCTCTTTGATATCTCTTGAGTATTCTCTTTTTGATGATCTGGCATTTATGCAGTATTCTTTTGATATCATCTGGCATTTAATGCAGTATTCTCTTTTATCATCTGACATTTATGATCTGATATGATCTAGCATTTAATGCAGTATTCTCTTTTGATATCATCTGGCATTTAATGCAGTATTCTTTTTGATATCTGGCATTTAATGCAGTATTCTCTTTTGATATCATCTGGCATTTAATGCAGTATTCTCTTTGATATGATCTGGCATTTAATGCAGTATTCTCTTTTGATATCATCTGGCATTTTATCATCTGGCGATGCATATCTCTTTTGATATGATCTGGCATTTAATGCAGTTCTCTTTGATATCATCTGGCATTTAATGCAGTATTCTCTTTTGATATGATCTGGCATTTAATGCAGTATTCTCTTTTTGATATCATCTTAAATGCAGTATTCTCTTTTGATATCATCTGGCATTTAATGCAGTATTTTTGATCTTTGATATCATTCTCTCTTGGCATTTAATGCAGTATTCTCTTTGATATGATCTGGCATTTAATGCAGTATTCTCTTTTGATATGATCTGGCATTTAATGCAGTATTCTCTTTGATATGATCTGGCATTTAATGCAGTATTCTCTTTTGATATCATCTGGCATTTAATGCAGTATTCTCTTTGATATGATCTGGCATTTAATGCAGTATTCTCTTTTGATATGATCTGGCATTTAATGCAGTATTCTTTTTCATATCATCTGGCATTTAATGCAGTATTCTCTTTGATATGATCTTTTAATGCAGTATTCTCTTTTGATATCATCTGGCATTTAATGCAGTATTCTCTTTTGATATCATCTGGCATTTAATACAGTATTCTCTTTGATATGATCTGGCATTTAATGCAGTATTCTCTTTTGATATCATCTGGCATTTAATGCAGTATTCTCTTTTATCATCTGGCATTTAATGCAGTATTTTCTTTTGATATGATCTGGCATTTAATGCAGTATTCTCTTTTGATATGATCTGGCATTTAATGCAGTATTCTCTTTGATATCATCTGGCATTTAATGCAGTATTCTCTTTTGATATCATCTGGCATTTAATGCATCTGTATTCTCTTTTGATATGATCTGGCATTTAATGCAGTATTCTCTTTGATATCATCTGGCATTTAATGCAGTATTCTCTTTGATATGATCTGGCATTTAATGCAGTATTCTCTTTTTCTGATATCATCTTTTCACATTTAATGCAGTATTCTCTTTGATATGATCTGGCATTTAATGCAGTATTCTCTTTTGATATCATCTGGCATTTAATGCAGTATTCTCTTTTGATATGATCTGGCATTTAATGCAGTATTCTCTTTGATATCATCTGGCATTTAATGCAGTATTTTTTGAGTATTCTCTTTGATATGATCTGGCATTTAATGCAGTATTCTCTTTGATTGATATCATCTGGCATTTAATGCAGTATTCTCTTTTGATATGATCTGGCATTTAATGCAGTATTCTCTTTTATTCTCTTGATATGATCTGGCATTTAATGCAGTTTCTCTTTGATATGCTGGCATTTAATGCAGTATTCTTTTGATATGATCTGGCATTTAATGCAGTATTCTCTTTTGATATCATCTGGCATTTAATGCAGTATTCTTTTTTGATCTGGCATTTAATGATTCTGGCATTTAATGCAGTATTCTCTTTTTGATATCATCTGGCATTTAATGTAGTCTCTTTTGATATGATCTGGCATTTAATGATCTCTTTTGATATGATCATTTTAATGCAGTATTCTCTTTTGATATGATCTGGCATTTAATGCAGTATTCTCTTTGATATGATCTGGCATTTAATGCAGTATTCTCTTTGATATGATCTGGCATTTAATGCAGTATTCTCTTTTGATATCATCTGCATTTAATGCAGTATTCTCTTTTGATATGATCTGGCATTTAATGCAGTATTCTCTTTGATATGATCTGGCATTTAATGCAGTATTCTCTTTTGATATCATCTGGCATTTAATGCAGTATTCTCTTTGATATGATCTGGCATTTAATGCAGTATTCTCTTTTTGATATGATCTGGCATTTAATGCAGTATTCTCTTTGATATCATCTGGCATTTAATGCAGTATTCTCTTTGATATGATCTGGCATTTAATGCAGTATTCTCTTTTGATATCATCTGGCATTTAATGCAGTATTCTCTTTTGATATGATCTGGCATTTAATGCAGTATTCTCTTTTGATATCATCTGACATTTAATGCAGTATTCTCTTTTGATATGATCTGGCATTTAATGTATTCTCTTTAATGCAGTATTCTCTTTTGATATCATCTGGCATTTAATGCAGTATTCTCTTTTGATATCATCTGGCATTTAATGCAGTATTCTCTTTGATATGATGATCTGGCATTTAATGCAGCATTTAATGCAGTTTTGATATCATCTGGCATTTAATGCAGTATTCTCTTTTGATATCATCTGGCATTTAATGCAGTATTCTCTTTTGATATGATCTGGCATTTAATGCAGTATTCTCTTTGATATCATCTGGCATTTAATGCAGTATTCTCTTTTGATATGATCTGGCATTTAATGCAGTATTCTCTTTTGATATCATCTGGCATTTAATGCAGTATTCTCTTTTGATATGATCTGGCATTTAATGCAGTATTCTCTTTTGATATGATCTGGCATTTAATGCAGTATTCTCTTTTGATATGATCTGGCATTTAATGCAGTATTCTCTTTGATATCATCTGGCATTTAATGCAGTATTCTCTTTTTGATATGATCTTTTAATGCAGTATTCTCTTTGATATGATCTGGCATTTAATGCAGTATTCTCTTTTGATCTGATATGATCTGGCATTTAATGCAGTATTCTCTTTTGATATGATCTGGCATTTAATGCAGTATTCTCTTTGATATGATCTGGCATTTAATGCATCTCTTTTGATATCATCTGCATTAATGCAGTATTCTCTTTTGATATGATCTGGCATGTAATGCAGTATTCTCTTTTGATATGATCTGGCATTTAATGCAGTATTCTCTTTTGATATCATCTGGCATTTAATGCAGTATTCTCTTTGATATGATCTGGCATTTAATGCAGTATTCTCTTTTGATATGATCTGGCATTTAATGCAGTATTCTCTTTGATATGATCTGGCATTTAATGCAGTATTCTCTTTTGATATGATCTGGCATTTAATGAAGTATTCTCTTATGATATCATGGCATTTAATGCAGTATTCTCTTTGATATCATCTGGCATTTAATGCAGTATTCTTTTGATATGATCTGGCATTTAATGCAGTATTCTCTTTTGATATCATCTGGCATTTAATGCAGTATTCTCTTTTGATATGATCTGGCATTTAATGCAGTATTCTCTTTGATATGATCTGGCATTTAATGCAGTATTCTTTTGATATGATCTGGCATTTAATGCAGTATTCTCTTTTGATATGATCTGGCATTTAATGCAGTATTCTCTTTTGATATGATCTGGCATTTAATGCAGTATTCTCTTTGATATGATCTGGCATTTAATGCAGTATTCTTTTGATATCATCTGGCATTTAATGCAGTATTCTCTTTTGATATGATCTGGCATTTAATGCAGTATTCTCTTTTTGATATCATCTGGCATTTAATGCATATTCTTTTGATATTATCTGGCATTTAATGCAGTATTCTCTTTTGATATGATCTGGCATTTAATGCAGTATTCTCTTTTGATATGATCTGGCATTTAATGCAGTATTCTGTTTTGATATGATCTGGCATTTAATGCAGTATTCTCTTGATATGATCTGGCATTTAATGCAGTATTCTCTTTTGATATGATCTGGCATTTAATGCAGTATTTCTTTTGATATGATCTGGCATGTAATGCAGTATTCTTTTTTCTCTTTGATATGATCTGGCATTTAATGCAGTATTCTCTTTGATATGATCTGGCATTTAATGCAGTAATTTTTTATAGATCTGGCATTTAATGCAGTATTCTCTTTGATATGATCTCCATTTAATGCAGTATTCTCTTAAATATGATCTCGCAGTAATGCAGTATTCTCTTTTGATATGATCTGGCATGTAATGCAGTATTCTCTTTTGATATGATCTGGTATTTAATGCAGTAGTCTCTTTTGTTATGATCTGGCATTTAATGCAGTATTCTCTTTGATATGATCTGGCATTTAATGTAGTATTCTCATTTGATATGATCTGGTATTTAATGCAGTTTTCTCTTTTAATACGATCTGGCATTTAATGTAGCATTATCTTTTGATATGATCTGGCATATAATGCATTATTCTCTTTTGATACGATAATTAACGCACGGATATTCAGCCATAAGCAGCAGCATTATGTACCATGCAATAATTCCTCTGACCCTCAGTGTTCATCCCTTAACAAATCATACTCGCTGTTAATTAAGTAGCTTCTTTTCTCAAACAGTTTTAAAGGGCGGTCAATGCGAATTTTCGTTTTTTTATGTCTTTACTCAGTCATCAACACATAAAATGTACGACTAGGAACCGGCATGATTTGAAATTCTTCTAATTTTAAAGCATAACAGGTTCAAACTTTCATGAATCAAAGTTGGTTATTGTCACTACATCCTTTTGTTCTATACTTGTAATTCCAGGTAATTCCAGGTCCTGAACCGGTGTGGTAGCACTTTTTAGGGTCCAGCTATGGGTAAATAGTTAACACTTAAACTGGGGTAAAAAAAAACTATGAAAGTTTCAATATAGGTTTTGATACCAATATTATTACCACCAATATATTTAAAAAAAATATTACCAGGTATACATATTTTAAATTAACATCTATACATTAAAAAATACCAGCAATACATCTTTTTAAAAAAATATTACTAGGACTAAAAAATGTTGTCGTCATTATATAATCCATTGAGGTTGATATGCCTTAAAACAAAACCAATCTAATCATAAGAAGTACAGGGTGGTCTTGTCATCATTAGATAATGTAATAATACCTGCAATACAGTATTGTAAGAAAAGGTAAAAGAACGAAAGTTTTGATGAAAAATTATTAACATCAATAAAAATCTTATCGGCATTAAATAACCATTGATGTTGACATGCCTTAAACCAAACCAAACCAAACCAAACCAAACCGGTTTGCATTTCTATAGTTTATGTTATATTAGTTTTGAAAATATCACCAAATTTTATTAATATCATTGTTGTTTTCATTATTTGATACAGGTTTTATTTTTCAAGTAGTTATAATTAAAGGATATCAAGAAACTAGTGAGATCACCAGAAACTTTCATTGTATTTCGACAAGCTCTAAATTCGCTATAATGTAGAAAAATCTCAATTATTTCTAAAATGTCCCATATTTTAAATCTTAATTCTTACTGTTTTCACACGATTCCAACAGTACCATCGTAGAGGTGTGGCGATCGCATTAATGTTTCATCAGAATAATATCCTCTTATTTTATAGCTATTGACTTTTTTTTTCATTCCTTTTGACATTATTTGGAATAATTATAAAACCGATCAAAGCCCAAAATCATAGTAAGATTTTAATAGGTATGTTGTTTTATTGAATCATAAGTAACTATATATTCTCGTCTTCTCTGAAAGTAATAACTAAACTCTTCACAGACTCGCCAAGAAAAACTTCCTTGATGGAATTTCGCATCACCTTAATCTACCAATAAGCCCGGCTTATCCATCAATGTAGAAAGTATGCTGCCTACTTTGAAGAGTAGAAGAATAATATATGCAAAGAAAAAAATGAATTGATATTAAATACTGAAAAAAAAAATGTTCAATAAACATACACAGAGAAATGTTACAAGGAAAGTTTCACATATGTTGAAACATATGTGAAAAGTTCCTTGTAACATTTCTCAGTGTATTGAACCGTTTTTTTTTTGTTTAGTTTTTTGTAATACTGTAAAGTAATCCAAATTTTTACATTCCCCAATTAGTAATACGTTTCATATACATAACCAACTCCTTTATCAATTGTGTTATGTTAGTTAGATCCAGTGACGGGACCACAAGAGTGTGAGTTCAATACCCGGGTAAGGCAGTGGAGAACTTGGAGAGGGGAATTAAAAGGAGATAACTGATAATTGACATCCATTGAACATGGCACGTGGAACTAGAACATTCCACCCCAGTGAGCGAAATAAAGGGTTCAGTTCGACATTCCAACCACCTGAAGAAGGCCGGAGCGTACAACGGCCGAAACGTTGTAATAAATATGGCGACAAAGATGAGGAGAATAGTCTGAATAGTGTAAATAGTGAAATCGGCAAGCAGAGTTTAAAAGCCTAGACTTCCGCTGTCTTTTTAGCTCAAAGGGCTTTGTGAAATTCTTGGATCTGTTTATCCTTCCCTAACATAAAGGTTAAATAACAGGGTATACTGTTTTCTCCAGCCATTAGTTGTAACCTGTGGCAGAACGAAAATGCTGACTTCCGAACCATGCAAAAGTCAGTGAGGTATCACTGCACAATATTTCCCAAGATATGCATGCAATTTTACTGATGAGATAGAAACGGATGTCTGAAGAGCAAGAATCACCTACGGCCTAATGCAACGTGACATTTAAAAATAAATTGATATTATCAGCTTTCTTTTGTTTGGTTTATGCGTTTTTTTTATTATAGCTTCAGCCACGAAATCCAAATTATTCTGTTACTAAATGGTGTAAAATGAAATAGAACCAGAAGAATGAGAATAGCGAGAAAATGGTAAAAAAAATGAAACGGGATTCAAGGAGACAGAAGATGCCGACTGATATTGCAGTTAATTTTTTAAGATTATAGTTATCAGAGAAGCAAGAAAACGGAATGGAGTTGCACAGGTGGGAACTCCGGGAAAAGAAGCGTAGGAGTGGCGGTTGCATTTAGCAATTTCACTAGTAAAATGTGAAACCTAACTGCCAATCTAGTAGCACGTTTAAATACATATAGTCAAAGCACCAAGGAAAAAACCTCGTCAGATCAAATGTCATTAAAATATTTGTAGAATGAACAGTGGGAAGCCACATCAGTGATAAAATGAGTGAAGTCGAGATACCTGACGAAGATTGATTACATTGCAGGTTCTTCTTTGGATTACTTCTCGGAAGAGAATAGACCTACTTCATCAGCATGTTTTTTTTTTATAGTTTGGATATTTAAGCCTAATTAATGATGTGATTTTCTTTGTGTAGGTAGGGTTGTGCATAATTGTGCGGGAAGTGATATTGGCATGCCGAGTTTAAATTCTGGCTGAGTTTGTTCCATTCAATTCAAACTAAAGCCAATAGAAAAGGTATAAGCCCATTTTCATCCAGATATTGATTGAATATCAAGAGACACTTTCTTTTAATGTTAGTCTACGAGAAGGAAAATTATTTAAAAAGAAAAAAAACATAAATCAGTGAGTTGACTGGGATTTAGAATGGATAAGAAAACCTCTCTCAACGATCGATTCCAATTTACAAACCATCATTAATAGCAATTATTAACGTCTGTTTAGCTTGTCCCAAACACACTCATTGCGTCTACGGATGGCGTATGTATGTTTCTTCAGCGACGTTAATGGATTATGTGCTTCAAAAATCTGATGAATGAAGTTTGATATACGAGAAATTATATCTAACAAATTTAAAAATAAACAGTTGAATTTAAAAACGCATGTAAATAATAAATACTTTGTTGAATAAAAGACAAAGGTATTTATAGCGTGATGAAACCGCATTGGTCTTGATTGGATACAGTGTTTCTGCTGTTTTAATCTATTATTCTTAACGAACGTGTCCTACTAAGTAATCTCTTAAACACTTTAGCACAAACATTTAATCAGTTTAAAGTATAGTTCATATTAGTTACCTATCCAACGTAATGACATTTATGGTTGCTCTACTGTGTCGGTGTATATTTCAATGCCAAGCACCGAGAAGAAGACTTGGAATACTTTTAACGCTTTAATGTAATGTTTGTTCTTTCCTTGTAATCATCATATTGACCATCCTGAGTATGACGATAAGCTACATCTGCCTCCTACGTAAAACAATAAACTACATTCGAATGATCAGGAGGTGTTGAAGAGCGTTGAACCACTTCTTAATTGCTGGTGTTCCCAGGTTCACAATCATCCGGGGTGGTTAGCACCTTTTAGGGTCCCAGCTATGGGAAAATAGTTAACGCCCATACTGGGGTCATAACGTATAAAAATAGGGTTTAATTCCAAGAATACATTTTTATACAAAATTATTAGCAGCAATAAATTTTTGAAGAAAAAATATTACCAGCAATACAATTTTGAGGGGAAAAAAAGTAATATTACCATCAATGAATTTTAGGAAAAGAATTACTAGCTATACATTTTTGGAAAAAAATATTACAAGAAGTACTTTTTGAAAGACAATATTAGCAGCAATAAAAAAAAAAACTTGTCGGCATTAAATAACCCCTTGAGGTTGATATGCCGAAAAACAAATCGAAGCAAACCAATAGTCATATGGAGTGCATTTCAGTGCTAGATCTACTGAGGGAGTTATCTTAGACAAGCCTTTTGGTTAATCATAAAAAGGTATCTCATCCCCAATTTAAGACAAACTGATCGTGTAAATAGATGAATTATACAATAGAATATAAAATATATTTTCCAAGATGGTTTTAACAAAAGAATATAGACACAAAATCACTAATCTTAATAAATTCACCATAAGCAAGGCGATACTGCCACTAGGACGCAAAGGATTACTATTAATGAAAGAGATTTAGAAGAATATTGAGAAGAAAGGACAATAAAAGAAGAGGGCTTCAGGGAGACAGAAGATGGCGATTGACATTACATATAAATTTAGGAGAATTGAAGGTGACAGGGAATAAAGATACCGGAAGAGAAACCCACAGGCGAGAAAAGAATCTAGTAGAATAGATACATCTAGCGTATTCTGAAACCATGTTGCCCAAGTAGTACGCTTGAATTAATCAAGGGACAAAGAAGGAAAGTTGATTCGAAAAATTGGCA
Source organism: Acanthosepion pharaonis (assembly GCA_903632075.3). NCBI lineage: Eukaryota > Metazoa > Mollusca > Cephalopoda > Sepiida > Sepiidae > Acanthosepion > Acanthosepion pharaonis. The sequence continues at coordinate 246,155 of CAHIKZ030001636.1, read as the reverse complement.
TGATAATATTTATAGAAAAGACCAATGAGGACCGAGTCACGGCGTCGGCAAGAAGTGACTGAAGTTGAGATGTCAGTTCTGGACCGAATACATTACAGGCGCTTCTTTGGATGTGAATCAGTCTAGGGGCGAATCTTTTAACACTAATTTCATTACGCCAATTGTTTGAACGATTGGCTTAAGCCAATTATTTGTTCAGAGACAACATCAAAATTTAGCATTGATATGTCTATTCATACGCTGGTAAATGATAAAATATGGTTCATATAGGAAATGAAAGAATTTTGAATGTTAGTCTAAAATAAGAATTTAATCTTTGGAGACGCTGCAATAAAGTTTTGTCAAGGAAAACATGTGACACTGAATAATTCAGGAAGAATCGTAAATAACTGTATAAAGATGTATGGAATTAACACATTAATTCCATTTATATTTTACGCGCGCGCGAGTTTCCTCCCTTCCTTTCACACTCGTGCGTGTGTGCGCGCGTGTTTTCACCCCTACCTTTCACTCACAGATAAACATAGCAGTAACCTACTTTGAGCTCCTACTGATTTGGACTCATAACAGATTTTGAATTTTCCCGCGCGTTTCGCGGCGTTTCAAACAACCAGCGTTTGCAAGCCAGTTGCCTCTTAGCTTTCGACCGGACTGGATGGGCAACTCATTTATTCCGTGCACTTAACCCATACGCGGCCCGGAATATCTTATTTTTTCAACAATGTCGACTGCACCCTCTACCAAGACTTTTCTCCTTTTGAAGCTGCCAACAGGTCGGACCTTTTTCCGTTTTCTACCAGAAGATGTTTTAGAGATACGCGACACTGTCGCGAGCAAAAGTTCGTATTCAACTAATGGCGTATTTTTATCCCTCGTCAGGGGCCTAATAAGTATAGGCAGGGATGTCCTACTGAACGAACAAATTGCTAATCACAGGTCAGGACCTTTTTTACTCCGTTTTCTACCAGAAGACGTTTTAGAGACACACGACACTGTCGTCGGCAGAAACTTCGTGTTCAACAGGTGACTTAAACTTACCCCTGGCTTCGAACCAAATAATACAGGCAGGGATAGTATTACCTTTGAACAAAACATTTTTCGTCTTTCTCTTTGGGCTCGCCGTAAATCATTCTACAAGACCATGCTTCGTTTCTCCCGGCTAGATGCCCACAGCAGTCCAGAACATTTACCAGCGGTCAATTCAATGTTTCACCAAAAAAAACTCTGAGACGACCGGTCATTCTTTATAGCTTTGAACCTGTACATTAAAAATATGCATAATCACTTACAACTTAAAATATCCACAGTGAGTACTCCTTTCTATCTGTGCGCACCTTCTTTTTCCGGAACTGTATAAAACTTTCTTTTCCCGCCTTTGGCCATCTTGTATTTCTATTTTGGCGCGGAACATTTTTCATTGATCCCGACCTTGGGATGAGTTTCTTGTTACTGTTTGATTAAAGTTTACTCATGTTTTATAAACAGATGTCTTTGTCATTTTTATTCCGGCTATCTTAATATATTTTATTTTATGCACTTGTTGATTGACCCCTTTCCTCTCACTGTTCATTCACGCACATATTTATTTTTTTTTTACTTTGCTTGTAGACTCGGTAGTTTAGTGTGGTGTCTGGCACAAGGCCACTTAGTAATAAACCAGCACTGCACGCTGCCGGGTCTGCAACAGATGAATCATTTGGGAGTCTGATCAAGATTGGTTAATTAAAACTGTCAATAACAAATGCTGCTCTTCTTTTTCTAACAAGATTAGAATTATAATAGATTATAGTATTTTTCAATGAAGTTTAGATTTTTATGAAAAAGAATCGTGCAATATTTGGCAAACAGCAAACCATTCTTTAAAAAAAAATTCTCATAGAAACTCAAAAACGTCAAACTTACACACATGGACAGGAAAACTTAAAAGAAAATGAATGAATAAATCATGAGCCAGTCGATCAATGACAAAATTTAAGAGAATACGTACAATTGCAAAATAAGTAAGAACAAAGAAAATGATGAGTTGCAAATGGGAAATAAAGATTAATAATAAAAAAAAGAAATGCCGAAAAGAATAAGGATTAAAAAGTAAGTTAAATAATTAGAAAAATAAAGAATGATATAAAATCAAGCGAAACAATAAATATAAAATCCGCTCGTTAATGCAGAGATATATTTGTCAAGAATCTTTTTGTGAGAATCTTGAAATAACATATATTTGTATTGTTCTTTCTGATAAAATTCTGAGCATAAATATAGCGTTCCTTGTTACGGTGGCTGTGACGAACCCACACTGTTCTTGTCCTATCTCCAGTTTCTTTCTGCTGTGCAAAATATTCATCAGAGATCAGATGGTGAGTTTTACTATGTCAATATTTTTTTCTTTCTCTAATATCAGCGTTCCGTCTTTGGATTTTATACAGCCTTTTAATGACCATGCATTTTGTCCTTCTAGTTTTCTTACTTTTTTATGCATATCTTCTTTAGTTGTGATACACATTCTTACTATTTCTGCACATTTTTCTCGTTAGCCTGTCTACATTTGTTCCCTATTTCTTTCTGTATTTTGCTATATTCCGTTCCGTGTTTGGGCATTGATTTCTGTCTCTTTTTCAACGTGTCAAGAATCTCATTAGACATCCATTCGTTTTTTTCTTCTTCGTTCATACTCCTTCTCTTTGTCCCACTTTGAATTTCCGTTTCTATATTGTCTCTCATATCTTCTTTTCATACTGTCCATATATTTATTATTCATATTCGGATCATTCGAGAATCTTTTGACTTGTATTTTAGGTGATGCTTTAGGCACCTACAGTTTCTGTATTTTCGTTCTAAGTTTACATATAACAGGGAGATGATCACTACCGTAGTCGGCACTTGGATAGGTATTGCAGTGTGTAATTGAATTAAGGAATCACCTATTGAAAGAAATATATATGGCAGAAAATATGCGAATAAACAGAAAGGTTTTTGGGAAGGATTCATTTAGCGAATACAAATACAAAATTATAGTCGACCTTGTTGCTTGAACTCTTTGCCGAGTTTAGGGGTTTCCATCAACATTTACTTCTGTGTGAAATGAGCCCTATGTTGAAGCTGAAGAGACATCCGCAGCCACCGCCCAATCGGGTATAAGGGCTCAGAGGATGGAGAGCCCTAATTCATTTGGAGGTGGTGGGGCTCTCTTCATCTCATCTATTTGTTTTTAGGGATGTTGTTTTTTTTTTTTTTCGTGTATGACCGGAACGATTTCTCTCCCCGGCAAGGCATTTTTGAGTTCATCCTTGAATCCACAACCAATAATATATATATATATATATATATATATATATATATATATATATATATATAGAGAGAGAGAGAGAGAGAGAGAGAGAGAGAGAGAGAGAGAGAGAGAGACATATATATATATATATATATATATATATATATATTTCAGCTGGAGAGTTTGTTGGGACTGTGAATATAAGTATATGCGTGTACATAAACGCGTTAATACACATACACTATACACATTTGGCTGCTACTATTAGTATTTGAATGTGAACACCCATTGATGATGATATAATTATAAAATTATTCACTAAGCTTGATATATCTATTCTAATTAATATACTTTTATTTAAATATAACAGAGCGTTATTAAAAAATAAAAGGACTATTATTCATTGAACAGATTCTTTTATTCAATATTCAGATATGTGTATTCAAAATAACACACTATTTTTCTAAGTAACGAAGCCGTTATTCATATCGGGCAATGAGAAATTCTACAACTCAGGAGTCTTGCTAAGTGTTACTAACGGGATGTCTGTTATATTTTTGCCACCTTAGAGTCCAATGCTTAACTCAATAGGAAAACCTTTCATTTCTTTGGAAGCAAAGTTTCCTGTTGATCATGATGCTTCATGCAATAGAGAGAATTTGAAAAAAAAAATTTTTTTCTCGGATTTTGGCTGATTTGAAGAATGTCAATGGATTATATTCTAACATGACAGGATTGTACGAAAGATATTTAGCCAAAGCTCCAAAATTGTAACACATTTATGTTGTATCAAATAATTTTTTTTTTTTTTTTTTACCTACATCAGAAATGGGCAAAATGTTAGTTTGCAGTATGCATCTGTTGTTGTGTTCTCCATCTAAAGAGTCTATGTTGGAGTCTTCTGCCTACTATAAGATTAGCAGGAGAGAAGGCCTTGGGCGAACAGTCAAACAGACTATTCAATTCTGTATTCAATATTAGAAAATATAAAAATTGTGCTGGTCAAAAAATTGTGCTCGGCATATAAGAACTCGGACGAAGCTTTTCCACAGGGCAAAGTTTCGTCCGAGGACGTTGACAGTCCCTGAACCCGTTTATAAGTGTTCGAAGGCAATATTTTTGGCCGAGCCTATAGGCTCGGAGAACCCACAATAAAGCGTACTTGTGCCACATACACACTCGTGGTGGGGGCTGTTAAATATTAACGGTCGACGAGATTGTTCATCTGTCGAACTCACTGCCTCGATCAGAGAGGAACCCGGACGAGGCTTTGACAAAGGGAAAAGTTTCCTCCGGGGAGATAGAGAGACCATAAACCCGTTTCTATGGGAATATGTTTGGCCGAGCCTACGGGATCAGAGTATCCACGGTAAACTTGGCCTTGTGCCACAGACATCCCTCGAGTTAATATTCTTATCCCAAAGCTGAAACTTTTCTAACCAATCAGTCTCGAATAAATTACCAGTATTCTGCATAATATACGCCTCTAGTTTTAAAGTTAAGATGTGACCATGTAAAAGGTTAAAGAAATAACAAACATGTTTTGCAGATATATCATATATTAAACAGTAAGTACAACAGAAGAGTATTACACGACTAGCGAGTGTGTTGACCATTCGTTCAGTCTATTCGACTTTTAAATTTATCAGCCACCCCACGAGGTAGAATGTGGCACAAGGCCGAATATAATGTGCGGCAATCCGAGCCCGTAGACTCGGTCAAAAATTCCCCAAAGACCCCCCTGTTTTCCGAGACGAGACTCTGCCCTTTGATATAGCCACGTCTGGGGATCCTCTTTGCCCGGAGGCAGAGAGTTTGACCAGCACAACTTGAACAGATCTATTCGACTGTTCTCCCAAGGCCTTCTCTGCTACCAATCTTATAGTAGGCAAAAGTGTCCAACATAGACTTTTTAGAGGGAGGACATCACAACAGTGTCCAAGTGCGTTTTTCTATTCATTCACGGCCTTTTTACTTTGAATTTTCACATGTATAGTAGAGAATAATTGTTTCATTATATATAATAAGAGTATTTTTAATTTTGAATTAAGTTATCATTATATGGATTAACAGAATCTGTTAAATGAATCAGGATCATTTTACTTTGGCTAACGCTATTTTCTTTTATAAGAACAATATCTTTATCTTGAATAAAAGCATTTTTTTAATTTAAATATCAGTGTCTGGCATAGAGAATAACTCTTTAACACGGAAAGATATATTTCGTCGTCGTCGGTTTTATTTTGTATCCAATAATTTAATATCTTCTTTGCTGGTCGCTTCATTTATGATAATGGTATTGATGACTACATTCACTACCAACGTGCATGCTCAGGATTAGAATTTTTTAGTTTAACCAAAACGTACTCCTGCCATCCATTCCCTATCGCCGTTTGGCTCTGCAAGTGTTGGTTGGAGGTGAAAAGATCAGAGTAGAAGAATGTGCCAATGGCGTGAATTTATTTAAGGTGGAACTCAACTTGCCTCGAAATAACCCACACACTTGATTGCATGGTCTACCTCTCCGGCACATCTGAAATGAGATTAGTAAAGTCCCGTTACGAAACTGCAGGCGATTGGGGCTAATTCTGTTATAATTTTCAATGGCGCCTTCTGTAGTATATCCGTCATGCGTAGCCCACTTCATCTGATGGTTCAACCGTTGAGATCTGTTATGATTATTATCCGTTTGTTCTACCGTTAGGTTAGGTTGCGCATAGTCAAGCTTCTCGTCTTCGACATTAGAATCATTGAAAAAAGCTACCACGACAAGTAGACGCACATAGAAAAATATTTCAGAGATACACACATAGAAACATACACGCATAGGTACACACATATATTTTACGCTTATATATAATTACAGCGAAGTTTGTTTTACTGTGTACAAAAAGTTTACAGAGCAATCCTTACAGAAGAATATAATATTACAAGCGATAAGTAGTTTTGCAATATTACCGATATATTGTAACAGATAAAAGCATGTCTAAATAGCATTCAGGTAATGAATATTTTAGCTATACAAAACGAAAGATGTAAGGGTCAGTTTTTAGACATGTTTGTTTCAAAATTTGTAATAACAAAAAAAGGTTGAAGACAAGAAAAGAATTATCCGCATTTTTCTTGAAGTATCGATCCGAAGACATTGTATGCAAACAAATCAGGTTTAAAGCAGTAAAAATACGACCGTCTGAATTCAACAAACCGAAAAGTTTGCTGTCGATATTTGACTCAGACAAAAAGAAAAAAAAAGAAAAATCACTAAAAATCGTTATTATCTCGAGACGTACACTTTCATATCTGTTTTCGTGTTATTATTTATTTTCATTCTGAACAGACCTTCAGTCGTCTTTTGGCATCGTGTATATATATATATATATATATATATATATATATATATGAACAAACACACACATACACACACACACACACACACACACATATATATATATATATATATATATATGTTCAAAATATCAAATTCGACTTCTACATCAGATATTGTAATATTATGAATGTTGAAACTGGTATTTCTCACAAGTTTAAAAAATAACGTGTGATTATCGAAAGGACAATATAATTAACGTATTCACAGGTGTATATCTGTAGGTACAGGGAAAAAAATCAGTGTTCCTATAAAATTAGTGGAAGTTTTATTAAAACAAAATCTAATTGAATTTATAACCTCCTATGCACATCTCGACAAAATTAACACATTTATTAGCTATTATAACATTGATTTAAATAAGCTTATTTTATAGTTTAATTCATGTAGGCGCGCTTGGAATATTTGTAAATATTAATGGCTTAAGTCCGCATCACGTTGAGACACAGGTTCCCATACGATCAGCGTCAAGCCGGGTCTATATCTATATGGGTGTCCACTTAGTATATACGAGATGCTGTAAGTTTGGATATATATGTGGTGTAATGGATAATGGCTCGGAATTGTTAATCGGAGAGCCGAGTTCCAATTTCAGCTTGGTTTGTTATATTCACTTACGCGAAAATACCCTTAGGAAAAGTATTAATCCACCTCATCTCCGCGCGCTATGGAATAATGAGTAAAACGTATATCTAAAATCTTTATTAATAACCCCCACTCAACAAAAATTTCTTATATATTTTCTGGCTTTAAATAACTTGCAAACGGTTGATAACCCGTAGAAAATGAATCAATCAAAACACTTAAACCACGTTCCTCGCAATTGCACTAATAAATTTGATCTTTCTTGCATTGCGTTTAAAAGCAGCTATAGTGTCTTGATATTTACTCTCAAAACATTTCAGCTAGATTTTCTCGATATGTTAGTTGATCTTAGAAATTGTTTACATTTAATGCTTCTTCAAAATATTGATGTGTTTTCATCTTCCTTAAAGGAGACATCATAAAGAGTTATATTTGAAACGACGTATTCGCAAATACGGTAAATTTAATCAGTATTATTAAAAGCAATGAAAAAAAAAATGAGAGAACGGCATCAGAATAGAAGCTGTGTACGAATAGTTCTCGCTGTTTAATATTTAAGGGAGCAACGATAAAGCTGAATGAAAACCATCAATTAATCAAATATGGAAATATTCTCAAACTGCAATACCCCAACAGAAAACTCTGTAGCATCAATAAGCGAGGATTTGCAACGCAACTATGCAAAGGTAAATAGTTGAATGATCTTTTTTGTGACCTTTAAGGAAGTGAGCTATCATAGCTCATCCGCAATTACTCTGTTATACATTAAAGCAATATTTAACCTTTTAATATCATTTCCTGTCCCTGTTCACTAATCCTTTTACAAAAGATTATTAGATAGATTACACGATGTCTCCCTCCAGACACCATATTTATTTTGCTTATTAATTATTTCACCCCAAGCAAGGGATAAAACTATTAAGACACAATATGTTCTGCTACGTGTGATGCGCACTTAGGCGATCATGTATCTTTCGACAAATGCTTGACGAGAAAGATTTTCCCGCTGTAAGTTGTCATTTTTTCTGCAGTTGCCATCCAAGGCTGCAGAAACTGGTATGTCCTGTTATTTACTCAGAGCTGGTGGGAGAAGAAGATCCATACCTTTTCCAAGAATATTAGCACTGAAGTGAATGTAATGGATTCGACTGGAATTCGAACTCGACTCTCCGATTCCTCAATCCGAGCCGTTATACATTATCCACCGTGCCTCCTCACAAGATGTTACAGATTGGGAAAATACGAGAATAAAGAATAAATTTATTAAGGAGGTAGAATAATAATAAAAAAAAGTCAGAATATAATGATTGGCATTGTATTTAAATCTTTGAAGATCACATTTTACTGGAAAGCAACAGACAGGAAGAGATTTCTACAAGCGGCAAGTGTGAGTGAAAAAGAATTGTTAGCATAGAACTTAAAGCTACATTTAGCCATTTCAACTGTACAAGGACGTAACGTAGGTGTCAATCTGTTACTGCGCTTACATACGTAATGTCGGGATACCAGATGATTTTATAATATGATCTCTGTGTGTTCTATTCTCCAAAGACAGGTTTCAAAGTGCGTACCCTAGATTTATTGATTGGTTATTTCTGATTCGGAAGAGAATTTATCATTTTATTTAAGTTTTACTTAAAACTATCACGCTGCATGCAGGATCCATCCATAATGTTCTCAGTATCCGTCCCCAGAATCACCTCAGGTCTTCTCTTCGACTGTCAAGTTATTGTATTACTTTTATGCGGTCAGATAGATATTACGCAGAAGTTGGGTACTCTGTTCTTTCTTGCAAATGATTCTTTTTTAGTTTCTCAACAATTTATTTAGCTTTTGGAAACTTTTTTACCCCTCCGAATCGCTGTTTGTATTCAATGTCGTATCATCCTTTATCCGCTATAAAATAACTTCACAGATACATAAAACATCAGATGTCCCTTTTTTCGAACGCCAATTGTATTTTGCTTTCGTACATGTTATTGTCAGCCTCTTTCTCTCTCACAGATGGCGCAGTTTTCTTTATAAATAAACGCAATTAAATGGCTTCAAATTGTTGTTGAATGTGTATGACACCCTATTTAAGCTTTAACATCTTTTAGAACCTTCCTTTTTATGCTGTTCGATTGACTATAATCAGAATGTTATATTATTTAACCCTGCGTCATCAATGACTTCCGGAATTATATAGTCCCTTGGGTTTTTTTCACACTCATTAATGTTAGTAGTGATAAAATTATGTGAAATATTGTCCTTCTGCTGAAAAAATTATACAACCGGCAATTTCCGTTACAATATACACTAAATCTAAAGTTCAACGGAAGCTATAATAATTTATTAAAACGAAAATTATAATAAATTTGTTGTGTAAACATACGTTGTAATTTAAAGGAGAAAAAACGCCAATACAATAAGAGGCAAAAAAAGATGAACAAAATTATATTACATTCGCTAAACTCAATAATTACATGACTGAAAAAAAAAATAATTATATATATATATATATATATATATATATATATATATATATATATATATATATATATATATATATCCTTACTGTCCTGGACATTGAGTTCTACCTGGATTCTATCCTCTTGGAATTTTTTATTAAAAAATATACATGTATATGTATGCACCTATGTATATATATTTATATATTTTGCATATATATGTGTATATTTGCCACTAATATTAACTATATACACACACACACACACACACACACACACATATATATATATATATATATATATATATATATATATATATATATATATTACATTTACAACAAATTATCGCTCCATCCCATTCTCTCTCTCTCTCTCTCTGCATATATTACATTTATAATCTCTCTATCTATATATTGAGAGAGATATATAGAAGCATAAATAAATAGATATCTTATTTATTTAATACACACACATATATAGATATGTGTATATATGTATACATGTATGTATGTATGTATGTATATATATATTCAATAGATAAAATATATAAATCATGAAAACTTACCTTCGTTAGTCAGGTGGAGTGATAAGACGTGTTGAAAAAAACAAGGCAACGTTTGCTTCCCACAAGAACTGAACTGAAACTGTGACACGCTGCATGCTGCACACCCGCCCCGAATCAGGAGAGTTTTTGGAGGGAGTAAAAACAACAATTTGTCAACTAGGAAATATGAGTTCTTAAAAGATTTTGGGAGTGCACAATGCTCTATGTGACTAACGTAGAGATAACCTTGTTTGTTTTATTAATGACCAAAGAATTTACTATGATAAGGGAAATATGTGCATATCAATGTGAAGTCACATTGTCATGTGAGTTGGGAACCCCGAGGCGGAGAAATTGTTAGCAAGCTTATCTCGCTAGAACAATTACGAATGAGTAGTGAGTTCGATCTTCACTGGGTGCCCCAAACTTTCGGCCTTGTGCCACATCTAAGCTATGGTTGGAAAATGACGACATTGTCATGTGAGTACATGAATATAGATTATGTATCACTATTAAGATGTGAACTCGTTCTATTATATTTACTGAATTTTTACATAATTAGTCAGGTTGATGAAACAAGAAGATAATAATCAAAATGATATTTACATAAAGAGCGCGAAATTTGCAAAGATAATTAATTTGATAACAAATTAAAAGCACTATTATTGCAATGCCAACAGCATTATAAAACTAACATGAATGTGAAATGTCTGCTCTGAGTTAAAATTCTAGTTTCAAAGTTTTTCTTCAATTGCTTTTTTGAGCTGTTTGTCGTCATTTTTGTTATTAAATATTACCCATTAAAGATCTAAAGGCCATTCAAAAAAAGGGGTACTGAAGGTGTTTGTTGTGTGAGCGGTAAGACAAAGGGGTTAGTTTATGGATATATCTATGAAAAATAAGGTTTAAGGTTAGTCTTAGATAAGATTAAGATTATGAATATCTGGAAAGCATCCTGCTGGAATTCTGTTCCAAAATGCAACAGTTCTTAGAAAGAAGTTATTCAAGTGGACTTGCTCGTTACTGAAGGCATACGAAGGAAAATATTGGGGTCCGCCTCAATGTAAACGTGTAGCGAATCTTAGCTGTGAACTTAAGCGTTGGGGAACTAAGGAATGTAGCTTGTCTTAACATTTTTCCAGGGAAATAGCAATGGAATAGTGAAAAGCTTGTTGGAAAGGTGATGTATGGAGGAAATCAATTCAACACTCACTAGGCTGCTTAGACGTTTTTGGTTTTTATCAAGACCGAAAAGTGAAGCAGTAGACAGTTCCAATGCATATGGAATCAATAGTTCATTTTAATCGTGATATATCTATCGTGAAGGAGGAGACAAGTAGTTGTGTGAAACGGCATTTTCTCAGCATATTTATGTATATGAATATATGCGAGCTCCACTTCAGCCCTGTAGTGAGCTGAAGTCTCACCTGGCTTTCAATGGAAGGGGCATGCTAGGAAGAAAACTCATTTATTGTAATAGAAGAAAACTCAGTGGTTCCGGCCTTATGATTGAATATTACATGTTTGGTTTTTGAGGTACTGAATGAGACCTAGGAGATTCTCCGATTAATTAAGTTCTTAAAACTACGATCAAAGGAGAAAGGCACTTTTCATTTTGGGTGATACAAATATATACCATATATATATATATATATATATATATATATATATATATATATATATATATATATATATATATATATATGAACTATTAAAACATTTTGTAAAACATACACACAAGAAACTCTTTCTTATGTAACAGTTAAAGCACTTAATCCTTGAAAATGTCTAAATGTATAGCCGAAAGCGCTGGGATAAAAAGAACATTCGGACAGTTTTTATATAAATTATCATTCGAAAAGAAAAAAAGATATTAGATCGTATGAGAAATTGTATAAAAAAATAATAAAAGCACCTTGTCTGTAGTATTCAATAAAATGTGCATGAAAGAAGGATTGATGCCTAAATGCACACAAAACACACACACAAGGCACACACACACACACATATATATATATATATATATGATATACATACACACACACACACATATATATATATATATATATATATATATATATATATATATATATATATATATATGTGTGTGTGTGTGTGTGTGTTATGTGTGTGTGTCTGTGTATCATCTGCATAGTTAATAACAAGAGATCTGAGGCACTTGAACTAGAATTCCCATCTAGGGTTTTCAAAATGATGTCTTTGCTAGTAAAATTCGTCTCTGCCCAAAACATATTTACAATCTTCCACCTGTTTTCAAACGTGTTAAGATTGATTGAACATACCTGCCACTCCATTTCATTGGATATCGCTGAAAGGCATTTGATTCTGATATTTACTAGGATTCGTAAGAGAATGTTGTAGTTTAAACATGTTTTCCTTTAAAGGTTTTGCTTCTTTTTCAAAGGCGAGCCTTCAAAAAACTATGCTGACATATGCTGTCAAGATTGCACCATATGCTACTCACCACTGACCTGACATTTAACCTCTTGTAATGGCATCGTGAATCCTCATTCCACTGAAGTCTTGTGATATCCGTAAACTTGTTGATCAAACTATGTACATGTTTCTTCAAATCTGCAACTACAAGTCGCTGTTTTACATGGATATGTGTCTATCTATTGATCAAACAATTTACATGATTCATTTTGTCTTTTTTGTCTGTATTTCGTTTTTTTCTTTGATATCATATAAAATCCAAATAATATTTATAGCTCTTCTCCCTGTCATTCGGCTTGACATTTGCGCACAAACATCTGAAAGGAGATTCAAATATCTGTGTTCATCTCTGTAAATATCTATTATAATTCAAATAACGATCTCTCATTCTCTTTTTCTCGTTCTCTCTCTCTCTCTCTCTATATATATATATATATATATATATATATATATATATATATATATATATATATATATTCGTGTGTGTGTGCGTGCGCGCATATAAATATTTCATTGAATACGATAGAAGAGGTGCTTTGATTTAGTTTTTTATACAAATTCTCATGCGATCTCATAATGTTTTTTCCCTTTCAAATGATAAATTATATTAGAACTGTTCGAATGTTTTTTTTTCGAGCGCTTTCGGCTATGCATTTAGCCATTTTCAAAGGATTAAATATTTTAACTGTTAAATAAGAAATAGTTTGATGCATGCATGTATTTATATGATGTTTTCCTTAGAAGAAGATTTTCCAAAGCGACAAAAGAAAGAGACAAAGGAAAGAGGAAGGAAAAAGGAAGAAAACAGGTTAAAGAAAAGGAACAAAATGAGAGGTTATTCGGTACTTGTAATCGACGGGTTTTAAAATTGAAGGTATTCATAAGTTATCTGTTCAATGCAATTAGTTATTTACGACATTACTATACACGTGTAATTTTAAAAATAGGTAATTATGAAAATAAATTAGT
>CAHIKZ030001636.1:200000-230000 GCA_903632075.3 Acanthosepion pharaonis | reverse complement strand
TGAAGTTTTGTTGAAATCGGTTAAAAATGTAGGAAATCCGATCCAATATATAAACGTTACAGACACACACACAGTCTGCGTTTTGTAATAAGTAAGATGTACAAGTAAAGGCTTTGGTTAGATCCAGTGACAGGACCAAAAGTGTGTGAGTTCAATACCCGGTTAAGTCAGTGGTGAACTTGGGGAGGAGAATTAACAGGAGATAACTGATAACTGATACCCATTACACATGGCATGTGGAACTAGAACAGTCTACCCCAGTGAGCGAAGGGTTCAATTCGACATTCCAACCAACTGACGAAAGCCGGAGCGTGCAACGGCCGAAATGTAATAAATATGGCGACAAAGATGAGGACCATAGTCCGAATAATGTAAATAGTGAATATACTGCACTTTGTATGTGTAAATACAAAAAATATCTTGTATATCTTCCTCTTAAGGTAGCCTTATTCGAACAAGTTTTTTTGAACAGTTCTTTGTGTTGTATTGAACAGGTCTCACACTGAATCAGTGACCAAATGTGAATTAAATATTTGTTGATACCATTTCAATTCAAATGATTTTTTTAATAGAATTTTCAACGAGTTCACTTGATGATAAGGACTGATAGAAAGTTACGGTTAATCGATACGAACACTTCGGATGATGACATGAATGGATGGGAAAGTAGACAAATGATTTATACGTGAATTTATTGCATAAATATCGATAAAACATCGCAAGCAGAAATAAAACGATAAATCAGAGCAAACAAAATATGAAGTGAGACTGGAATTAATTTCTTAGCGAGAGTATTATGAAAGGAAATACTGAAAGTAGAAACAAAATACTAAACAAATAAATAGTTCAAATCCTCGTCGACTTATTGCGAACATCTATCTATCTATCTATCTATCTCTATACACACACACGCACACACATACAGGTTATAAATTCAAAGCTGTTCTTTTCCTAGACCAGCTGCCATCCTAATTTCTCTTGCAATTTACCCATAGATGGTTGAAGAAGAAGAGGATTAATACCTTTCCCACAGGTTTTAGCACGTAAGTGAATGTAATGGATGAAATGGACAAAGTCCGATAATTATTTTAAGACATTTCTATGTTTATAGATTATTTTTATAGATACAAATATTTAAGTAAATTCTCTGTTTATAATAAACAGTATTAAACAACATTTGCCGGCCTGAATGCCTTAGAAATTTTCACAGATATTTATTTAAATATATATATATATATATATATATATATATATGATCATTTAGGGACCTTTTTTCTTAATGCACCAGGTCTATGTATTCAGCCTTCAAAAAGTGTGGATGGTTCTGCACGCAACCCTCACCACTATAATCAAATCTCATGAGCTGGTGCCGGCTGCCGCTTCCTAAGAACTTAACTACTTGAGCCTCATACGTCTAATTCGACGGGAGATTTTTTATATATATATATATATATATATATATATATATATATATATATATCCTCTCGCTCTCTCACTCTCTACTCGGTCCCATAGGTAGTCGTCTAGTGGATTCCGGTGTAACGGATTCTAAATAATACCTCCTAATAGCAAATTACTAAGTTCTGAGGAAAGAAGTGGGGATGTATGGCATCAGCTTTGTAGCAGTTCTTGGTATTCATGGTCATTGGAACCTCAACCGGATCTCTGCATAAAAATTCCCTCGTTCTTTCAGTTTAAACTTTTGGCGCTGATATAATTATTTTACGGGAGAAATACCAAAACCTCTTTGTGTTTTGTCTTGTTTAGCAAGCGCTTCATAATAATTCTTTATTTCCTATTCCCATATAAACCGACCTCTACGCATAACGACCGCCAGGTAACAGATATTATGATTCACAACTTTTCTGACGATGTGACAACATGAGTTCCTTTATAATAACTTTGATTGAATTTTCCCAGTTGATATCGATTATTATTTGAACCTTTCATGAAATTTTATGCATTCCCATGTTATTAAGATCTTTCATACGTCTTGCATTTAGCTGTTGTCATCAGCAGCTTCACGCTCTTTTCGCAGTTTTACAGCGAAAATCGGGTAATTTCATTTTTATCATTAGATTACGCTTTTAAATCAAAGATTACTGCATGCCTGTTAATTTGCTGACTCATCTTGAGGCGTGGCGTCATTTATATGAAAATAGAATGTAATAAAAATAAGTTAGAAGCGAGTTAGAATTCTCGAAGAGCATGATCTTCAAAAACTAATGCAATCTCATCGTGTCTTTATCGCAATTAACCTCTTCCTAAATTATGACCAAATTGACAAACATGCAAATTTATTTTCAAATACCCAATAAAGTTATGTTGTAGGATTTTCAGTCCCTATATATATATATATATATATATATATTTATATATATATATATATATGTGTATAATGTATGTGTGTGTCATGTGTTATATATATATATATATATATATATATATATATATATATATATATATATATATATATATATATATATATATATATATATATATATATATATATATATATATATATATATATATATATATATATGTGTGTGTGTGTATATATATCAACATTCACAACTCTTCTAATGGTATGAATATGAGGTCATTTTCAATGGCCATGAATAAGCGTTCATGGCTGTTATCGGTTATTCGGACCTGTATTTATTCTGGTGCTTTTTAAGAACGTTCATGGTTTTTATTTTAGTTGCTGCCATTGGATCCCTGCCAGTAGCTTACAGCTCTTTCAGAATTTAAATTCATTTCACGACTCCAAGAACAAATTTAGGAGCCAGAGATTTTTGTGCATTGATGCATACTTAGTATCTCAGCACAACTATAATAATTTCTATCGTTGACCGTTTGGTCCTGATCAAAGTTTTTCTCGTCAGAAAAATCAACAAAGAATATACTGCTCTTGATTATTGCCTTTTATCTTTGCCAACAAGAGTTGACCTCTGCTCATCCCATATGGATCATATCGAAGGCTCACATGTGTAACTCATCCGACAGATTACATTGAAAACTTGAACTACTTTCAGGAATCGATCACTCTCTAAATCATAATGATTCGCATATAAGGATATGATTACAACGTTTCTTTTCATTTATTGAGTTCACTTGATATTTGTCTTTTTATAATTATCAATATTCAGCAATCTATTTACTTATCCTATTTAGATTTTTCTGGATTAAATTTCTATTTTACTACGGCTTCGTTTATTATATTATTCAATAGGCAAACGATATATAGCGAGCATTTGTGCTTTGTTCTACACAGAAATTGGTTTGTTTTGTTGGTGTTTGTGGTGAACTGATATATCTGATATATCTCTTTATTTTTTTAAGGCTTTATCATTAATAATTAAATGTTAAACCATATTTTGTACAGTTGGCTTGATTTGAGGAAGTGTGTGTCGATGAGTTTGCTTAACATTTTATCGATCAATATTTATCTATATTTATTTTATATTCATATCTATATTTGTTATTAAATTTTTATGTTAAAATGAACTGGGTAATAAGATGTTAGCTTTTTATGTGTAAAGGTATGCTTTATCGGCAAAAAGCCGTCCATTAGTGATATTTAATATCCACTATTTGCTTCAGTGAGTTTTCTTTTCGTTGGACCAGTTAACGGATAATCTGCAACTGATGAGTTATGGAATTTTTTCTATGGATGGCTAGGTGGCTGAAAAATAATATACGGTAAGTGGTCTGTTGTTTGGTCTTCTGATATATAGAAAATGCGTACATACATACATACATACATACATATATATATATATATATATATATATATATATATATGTGTGTGTGTGTGTGTGTGTGTGTGTGTGTGTGTGTGTGTGTGTGTAAAGAATTAATGTATTTTCATAGGATATTTATTGCTTCAAACGTTATTACAGTGGGAACTTCTTATTTGAAGTAGACGAACATTTTTTTTAATTAAATCGTATAATTTCCCACAAAGAGATTTTCTCACAAAACTATACAGTAAATTCATTAGTGGCTCAATGTAAGGAATCTAATCATAATTTGACTCAAAGACATGCTAATCCAATTAAAAAAAGAGAAATTAATTAGATATGACGAAAATATATAGGGATTCCTTTAATCGCTAAAACATCCATAGTAAATTACCGTCCAGCTTTTTACAGCATGTGACCTTTCTTGTCATATCTCCCTATCTTATCGAAAATGTGGAATATTTAATAACAATATTGATGGAATCGGGAACGAAATAAAACATAAATGAAATCGGTTAAATTATATAACCAAAAATTATTTAAAAATATAAATAATTTTAAAATTCTCAGCGACCTCTCTCCTTCGTAAAGATTGAAACGCTTCACACGAAAGAAATTACAATTTTTTGGTAGCTTTTACTAAAATAATTCTTGATATATATAAATGTATATATCGTTTTGCTATATAAATAAAGTGCGTTTCAATAATTTTGACCCATTTTAAATATGAATTAAGTTTTTAGCGTGTTATGATTTTTTTATCTTTTACTTTCAGATCTGGAGGACATTTGGGCGATATTAATTTTCACACATAATTGTGATGACTTAAATAACATGATCCAATAGAGAAATAAATAAATTCTCACCAATACCACTAATCTGTTTAGTGCTGACTTTGATCCGTCTTAATGAAACACCCTTATATATATATATATATATATATATATATATATATATATATATAATCCATCTTAATGAAACACCCTTTATAATGGTGTCAGCATACGGCATCCATTAGTTCATGCTTTCTCTAGATTTTACATGTCTGTTAAAATCAAAATGTTTAAAACTACCAAGAAACTAGAAATCTACACAAGGTAAACACGATATTTTTGTTTTGTTGGGTGAGATAGATAAATTGTCGCCTAAATTACAAGAAATTGAAAATAACACCGACATCTCATTTTAACAGAAATATTTACCAAAATTACACAAAATTATCTTGAAATACTAATGAGTAAATGAATTCAATAAATCACCATTGGCTTTAGCCACGAGCTCCAGACATCTTCGGAATTTCCTGTAACTTTTATTTGATTAAAGTGGTGAATGCTGCCATAATACTTGCCTTCGTTTCATCTTTCGTGTTACAAGATGTTTTCCTGATTTCTGGCTCAACTGCGACCCACAAATAATAACCAAGGGTGTTGTCTGACAATCATGACTGGGTTCTCGTGTTTGTGTGGCATGGTACAGAATCCTGTTGCCAAACGTAGGGTCTTTCAGCAGTTACCATGTTGATCCAAGGCGGCACTACTTCCTCAAGGCACTTGATGTAGAATTCCCTGTTGAGTCTGAGGCCTTGTGGACATATGAATCGAGGCATAACTTCGCTATCACTAGAAATCACTCTAAACAATTTCGTAATCACCATTAGATGCATCCAACTCTTTCCGAATCATTTCTGCATTGACTTCAGATTGACACCCAAACAGTCCGAAATGTTCGTATTGGAGCTTTCGGGGGGAAAGCCAAACACTACAGTATGTCTTTGCCAAATTTCTGGCGGAGTGAATTACGTCATATTGCTAGTTTTCTCGCAGACGGTTCCCAGCTGAATGTACACTGCGTCTAGAGATTATATGCAAAAGAGGTATTGTCAAATATTTTATGTAAAATTCATGTGTTATCCAATGTAATAATTTGTACTATTATGTATAGCTAGTAAGCATGAAAGCAATTAACTCCCAATTTTCTATTTCAGATTGATATTTAGTATTTTTTCAGTAATTATAGCAATTTGCAGTGTCAAGAGATTATTTGCACGAACTAGAATTTAGCATTATGGCTCGTAAAAAAGAACTAAAAATGAATGAAAAGAATGATATAATCAAAGAAATTAGCAAAGGAAAGTCTTCGCTTCAAATTTCTAAGGATTTGAAAAGGGATCATCGAACAAGCAAGAAAATATATCAAATGGGAATTCAACGAAGGAAAAAAGTCTCAGGCTAAATTCAGGAAATTTAACAAAGCGAGATCTATCACATATCCGAAGAGAATTAATAAGAAACCCAAATGCGTCAAGTGCGTTCATATTTGAGGCCGCTGGAGCTCCTATGGTGTCAAGGGAAACAAGGTGTAAAGCATTAAGGAATTTTGCTGATGTAAAAAATCAAATAAAGAAACCCATTTTAACAAAAAGAACGTAAGGAAAGAAGATTGCAGTGGGCAAAAAAATACATGAAAACTGATTTCAGTGAAGTGCTTTTTACAGACGAGTCAAGGATCACCCTCGATGGGCCTGATGGATGGTCTCGAGGATGGGTTTGCAAGCAACATGACTCAAGAAAATTTTTTTAAACGCCAACAAGGCGGCGGTGGGATCACGATATGGGAAGAGATTATTGGTAATGAGCTCGTGGGTCCATTTAAGCTGAAAGACGGGGTTAAAATGAATTCCAAAAGTTACCGTGATTTTCTAGAGCAATACATCTTTGAATGGCTTGATAACCAGTCTTTAGTCAAGGGTAGATCTATGATCTTTAGGCAAGACAATGTACCAAGTCATGCATCAAAGTTTACTAAATCCTGGTTAAAAGAAAATGGATTTGTTGAAGATTCTCTCACGGACTGGCCTTCAAATAGATGAGACTTGAATTCCATTGAGAACCTCTGGAGCATACACAGGAGAGATATTTATTCTAATGGAAGGCAATTCAACAGCAAGTGAGACCTCTGGGGGGCAGTTAAAGTTGCTGCAAACAACTTACCAGCCGCTAAAATTGCAAATCTAACATCAAATGTTGACAATAGGCTGCTCAGATTTATTGAAAAGAAAGGAGCATTTGTTCACTAAATTTTAGGAGTTTCTTATTATTTTTTGTTAATGTATCTTTTATTTTTAAAATAAAATGGATTTTTTTATGCTTTTCCTTTAAGAAGTTGACGAATTTGTTCTAAAATCTTTTCATATTATTTTTTTACATTAGTTTTACAAGGTATAATAATGTAAAAGTATCAAAATAAATAGTTGCCAATAAACTACTGACAGTCAAATTAGTCTGTTTTGTTAACTTAGTAAAATTTTTTCCAACCAAAAACAATAGTTTTCTCTATCACTATATATCTAAGTAAATAATATTGAGTAGAATCTAAACAACATCATAAAAGGACTTTTAACATTAAAGACGCAACTCTTTATACCAATTCATAACTTGCATATAATCTCTAGACGCAGTTTATTTATACTGTGCCGTCGAAAAATTCCCCCAAAAAACAACACGCATGCAATTTACTCATCTTTTGGAAATAAGGATATAAATAATAGCGACAATTTACTCATCATATATATATATATATATATATATATATATATATATATATATATATATATATAGATATATATATATATATATATATATATATATATATATATATATATATATATATATATATATATATATATATATATATATATATATTTGTATATTGTATAAATATTTGTCTTTGTACAAATATCACTCCTTTGCTATTATGAGACAGAGAGACAAAATGATATGCCAGAATAAGTTATATGTATTAATTTTATTTGAACGGTACAATTTACTAAGTAATGATTTACCAGCTTGTCACGACATAATATCTTACATACAGAACTGTTCACAATTACTCTTCCTAGATGTACTCATGGGTCGCTGCTTCTTCATGGGATGCAGACACCGTAATTGAAGTCAGCATCGTATCGCACTGCTTGATGTCTCCTTATCCTGTAAATCATATATCCTATTTTCTTTTTTCGGCATCAATAATTGTACACAGGGGACTTTTGCCGCTTCAGTTTTCCTACTGAATAAATACATTTGATGTAATATTCAGAGAAAAATTAGGAAAAGTCTACAGTTAATAAAATATATCGGAAATAAATCGAATTAAATTACAACAGGGAAAGATTAAAAAAAAGTTTTGAACAGTACGTTTTATTTCGAAATTGCCTTCGTTGTAATTATTCTTTGCATGAAGAGCGTGAATTATTTAGGAATTAAACGTATCCAAGAGAAAAAATTATTGGCGCATGTGAAATTCGACGAAAGATATTGAATTGTATAAATCGTTCGATTATATGACCAAGGTAATTTTATTTATCCTACTTATATTCATTGAATGCATGAGCTAAAAGCTACTCAAGGTAGTATGAATTTCTTTTACTGGAAATAAAAACAGGATATAGGAAGAGTATATTAATAGGATATGTAAGAAAGATAACTTTTCACATAGACTTGTAAATGTTAAAATCGTAGTGTTTGATTAAGCTTCATCTTAAATCTTTCCTACAAGCCAACCGTTTTTGAGAAGCTGTCTGTGTAAAAATGTCTTATTATTAATGTTATACGAAAGAACTGGGAGCAATTCGACCCTGCGTATTTGGTACGGAGGGCTCTAGTTGTGAATGTCTGGCCTCGTAGGACTACGCAATGTAGCTCGTCTGAACATCTACAAATAGAGTAACGAGAAGCTAGAATTTCTGTTGCCTGACGGCAAGCCCGCTGTAAAGAGTGGATTGTCCAGCACCGGCTCACATATAGCAGTAAAACTCCATTCTATTCTTACCTGACTCATGTAGAGCTAGAAAATAGCAGGAAAAAGCTACCTGTTTTCTGGAACGGGAAACGTACCAAACATTTCCCCAGCGTTCTTAATAATATAGAAGATATATATATATATATATATATATATATATATATATATATATATATATATATATATACAAATTTGACATAAGATCAGGAGTGAACTTAAATCGCAACATATGAGAAAATCAAGAATCCTCATCGAGAGTACATCATAATTGGATAAAATTCAGGGTTTACTCTGTGATGAATCCTTACTAGCTTGAACTCTGTTTATATTAAGTTAATTCAAATGTAATTTCAGTTTTTGAAAAACAAATGCAATGACGAATGCATCAGACTAGTTGATCCTTCCTTAAATCTATCATAACAGATGTCGAGAAATAGTTTACATACAGCGTGGTCCGAAAGTCTTCTGATAGCTACATAATATAATTTTCTATTTCAGGCGGCTGCCACGAAAAGGGTGGAGTTCATACAGACCTTCTCGATGTGTGACAGCTTTACGGAAAGTGAATAAATTTAATCCAGTACGTGTGCTTTGCATTACTGTATTACTTGTTCTTTTATAGTTCCCATTACATTCTGGTAGCGGGTGACAAGACTTTCGGACCACGGTGTACAGCAAGTCTCATCGCAAAAGTTAAAGAATTGTTAAGACTCAATCACCAGAGTTCACAAAACGTAAGTTCCATGGAAAAGGGATGATGTCGTGCATGTGTTGGTATCGTCGATGTAATATTTATTTAGAGTTTTTAAACGCACAAAAAACATTTAATGCCCAGTTATACGCCCAGCGCGCAACCTGTTTAAAATTGCTCATGAATCGGTAACTACTGTTTAATGGGGAAACGTGCTTCTCCAGAATGACAACGCAACGCGATATATAGAAAAGTCAACACTGGAAAAAAATGGAGCTCGCTTGATCTGGTCTACCACACCTAACATAAATGTGGATCAACCGATTATTAACTTTTTCAATTTAATCGAAGGTTTTACAAACTTCGATTAAAACCAGATATAAGTATATGTCGGTAACATTTTCAGAATTATATTGTATCGAGGAGCTGTCTAATAAATGGCAAACTAATCATAGCAAATAATTTCGGGATAAATAATTAAATAAAGTGTAATTGTGTTTTATTTTAGGAAGAATAAATTCGATAGAAAAACGAAAATGATTTAACACTGAGCCACTAAGTTGGAATCGGTACGTTTTATATGAACAAAACATTTTTCATCTTGAGTTTCTTGATCTGATAGTCAGGAAGTAATAAAAAATAAACTGATATAAAATATGAGGATCAAGCAGATCGGTTTTAGAACCAGAAGCCAGAAATATCATTTGATTATAGTGGGTGAGGGTTTTCACAGAAACAACGCCATTTTGTTTTTGACGTATAGGGGTCAAGCAGCTCAGTTCTTAGAAGGAAAGGATAGACTAACTACACTGATCATCTAATTATAGTGATGAACGTTTGGAAGAGTCGAATACAAATAACTTGTGCACATTATTTCAAAATGTCCCCAGTTTTGAATTCAATTTTTTCTTCCTCGACCATTCCCAACCCAAGTCCACAGTAACCAGTCAACATCCGGTGTTAATAACAATTATCACATTGTCTATGTCTATAAACGATCAAGCTCCGTTACTCTGCACACTTCCCCTAAAACTACAGGAAGCGATGGATAAATCGTCGTGTAAATTAAGCAAAAATGAAAATATCACTGACATCTCATTTTATCATAAAAATTTACAAATATTACGCATAAATATCTTGAAATAGTAAAGAAAAAAATCATTCAATAATATCACTATTGGTTTCAAGCACAGCGTACAAATGACTTCGGAATCTCCTGCAGCTTTTCTGGACAGTTTCCTTGTTCTAGTTGGGGACTGCTGCAATAATTCTTGCCTTCAGTTAACCTTTGGTGTTAGGAGTTTGGTTGGTCTTTCGTTCAACTGAGCCCAACACAAAAGAATCAATGGGGTTGTAATCTGGGGAGTAAGGTGGCCAGATATAAATGGTGTTGTGGGTTCTACTGCTTGTTTGACATGGTGAATAATTCTGGTGCCAGACATAGGTATTCCAACAGCTACCTTATTGACCCAGGCCAGCCCAAACTCCGCAAGACACTTGATGTAAGGGATCTGTGTTGAGTCTGCGGTCCTTAACAAAAATTTCGGTGGTTCTGTTCTTATCAGAACGATGGGAGTGAGTTTTCCGAGCTCCCCTACCTTCGTAATCACCATTAGACTCACCCAACTCTGCACTGTCTTCAGATTGGGACCAAAACACTCTGAAATGTTCATATTAGAGCTTCCGACAAGCAGAACAGCATGCCGTTTCCGAATTTCTGGCGAAAGGAATTGCGTCATGATGTTCTTTTTCTCACAGACGGTACCAACTGACCCTGCTATAATGTGCATTTGAGAAAACCAAACAAACAAGCACACACACACACACACACACACACATATATATATATATATATATATATATATATTCGCCGCTTCTGCTGGAAATATATTGGTTTTGATAATTTACATTTTCCATTATAAATTTCATTTCGATTCTGTTAAGAATATTAAGTACATCGTTAAATTGTACCTATTTTAATGTAAAAGAAATTTAAAATATTGTTTATACAAATCAATCAGCCAAAAGCAGCAGCAGCGTATATAGATGGCACATGTAACCAGAAGCGAAAATAATGCTTTAATCAAGATGTTGACTTTCAACAATAAATTACAGTGCATTTTTGGAATTAAAATCCCACCAATTCTGGAAAGAGAGATAACAGTTAATAGACTTGATGAACCTTTTTACCTGATAAATATTCTTTTTTCAGAACGATTCTGTACCGAAATTAATAGATATTCTGACAATTACCACCAAATGTGTCATATATTTAAAGGGCTGTTTTTTGTTAAATTGGCACTTGTATTTAATAATATATATATATATATATATATATATATATATATATATATATATATATATATATATGCGTGTGTGTGTGTGCGTGTGTGAGAGAGAGAGAGAGAGAGAGGAAGAGAGAGGTAATCATAAATATCTTTATGTATCAAGAACAATATTACGGAAAAATGTATGACAAATTGGAAAATGTTGTATTGCGACGACTTCCGTCCTTTCAGCGGTTATCTGTCTAAATTTTTATGTTGATCCTACAGCACATGCACACGAACGGGGTACACTTGACATTTTAAATTTGTATTTTTCTGGTGAAGTCCTAAATGATCAAAACAAATCTTTTTCCATTTTGCCATATATTTTCCCTCATGTATATATGTGTATATATGTATATATATATATATATATATATATATATATATATGTGTGTGTGTGTGTGTGTGTGTGTGTGTGTGTGTGTGTGTGTGTGTGAAGCGAATGATCAACCTATTACAAACTTTCGTATCTTTACGATAACGAGTTTCAAACTTTCTCCTATTTTGTACAAAATAATATATTTCTTTACGATAACGAAAATTAGAAACCAAATTTAATTTAGAATCGGCTGATCTCCATAATTTATATACTTAAATAATGTTATTTTTTAAATTTTTTTATTGTGTGTGTTTGTGTTTATTGATGTATTAACTTTTGATACTTTCTTTTTATGCCTTTGGTTAATTCAGCTGTGACCATTAATTATTTAAATTATATATATATATACAAAACAATTCACAGACATCTATATATATATATATATATATATATATATATATATATATATATATATATATATATATATGTGTGTGTGTGTGCGTGTGTGTGTGTGTCTTTCTGTCTGTTTGTTTGCGTGTGTGTGTGTGTGTGTGTGTGTGTGTGTGTTACAATTTACCACATTCAGCTGTCTATTTCACCCCCGGGCTATTTCCCCTTTCAATGACAAACCCAAGGGAGAATAGCCATCTGAATGGAATAATAGATTTTTATGTAATCCATTAATATGCTCTATAATAAATATAGTGAGCTCTCTTTTGTAGATCATTTTTAATATTTTATATGATTAGGATCTGCTTGGATTATTTATCCACTGAGCTTTACACACTCACAACCCCCTCCCCCAGACACACATACATACATACATGCATACATACATACATACATACATATAATAGCATAGTTGATTAAACTGTCCTTTCGTGAATATGGCGATATATTCACAGATTGAGAGGAAGATGGACAAATGAAACTAGCGCATTTCATACTCGATGAGTTTGATTAGATGGATGGTAGAACAGATTTTTCGAGAAATATCAAAAAATAACATTTATTAATAGCTACAGGTGACATAAAACTGTGGAATGGCATGATTGTGTATCATGATTGCGAAGAGACTCGAGACATAAAGTTAGAAGATTTCGAAAGCGTATTTGGTTAAATAAACATTCATTCAAATAGCTAAAGAAACTACTAAGTAATAGGAATATTTAATTAGAAACTGCTGTGCTCTTGTTAGGACCAGAAATAAAGACACAAGAGAAGAATTGAATTAAGCAAATATATTAACAGAAACAGTAATACAAACATATATAAACGAGAGTGTTACAGCAAGAATGTTCGGTCCGACTGTCAGAGCTGACTGCTGGAAACTTCATCCACCAAATGGCAGAACATTTTCCTATTTATAGCTGGGAGTGTCCATGTGTTCGGGTGTAACAATACGAATATCATGCATGGCGCCAAACCGGTTCAAAACATATCCAAACTGTCAGATGTAAATAGCCGCTTTCTAAGATCAATGGTTAAAAGAGCTTTGGGTGAGTGAAGCCTCTGTGTCTTAGAAAATACTATCCTTCTTTGAACTGTTCCAGTAATTGCCGAATCAAGTCCCGACACTCCAAATTTGAACATTCAACGAAAAACTGAGTAGAAGGATTCCTACAAGAGTACTGGCCTGTTATGGAATATCAATGCTATTGCAATGAATGGCAGTAAATAATGAACAAACACCTTGCAGAAAAACAGGAAGCAAAAGGGATGTGGTTCTAGATAAGGATGCAGAGAATTTCAAATACGGGGTGTGTACTCAGCATCGGAATGATACAACTGATATTTCTTAGAAATATAAAGAGGAAAGCATGTCCGGAGAGTTTGATACTGACGCGGAAATATCGAAGGCGAGAAAGTCAGTATAATATTTTGTCAATCTTTGATGGTATGGGTTCTGGATCATTTGGCAAGGCACAACAGTTGCTAAGGTCTACAATGAATACGTGGTGTTTAAGAATTAAGATCCTGCACGTCCGGAAAAGAAAATTACGAGGTACAAAAATATGAACTGTGTAATCAATCCATGAGCATGTTATTATAGGTATATTACTCCCTGGAAACATGTAGATTAATTATAGCTTACTGTTCGAAATTCTTTGAAGGTTTACCTGATCGACAGAGACTTGAAGAAGGCCCGTGTACACATTGGCTGAAACGCTGTAATAACAACAAAGACAAGCCACAAATTCCGAATGTAAATAATATTCGAAGACTTATAATGATTTGCATCTTGATTCAAATGGATTTTTAAATATCAACCAAATTTATTGGTTTGTACCTGATTTATCTTTTAATATTCACTCACTGAACATTGTATCCATCGGTATCCTATTTTATTCTTATTAAGAATTAAATTAGACATAGCACCTCCGACACTCCCCTCGGATTCATTGATCGAAAAACGACGATATCTATATTTATGACGGAAATGTTGACTTGAAAAGTTGAAAAGACGACAAACAAATAAACAGACAAATATTTTTCCATCGACACGACCTCCGACGTCATGAATATTCACTCCAATGACAGTCAATGATTTACTGACATTATGAATTTACCTTAATGGCAATCAAAACAAAAATAGTGTGAAAAATTTTAACGGTGTAAACAAACATTTTTTTTCTTCTTTATTAAATGAAAGATAAATAAAAAAAATCTTTCTACGCTTCGAATGAACATTATGTTAACTAGTTAGAATCAGTATCCATTTTGTTTTTCAGTTGCAATCCAATTGATTTTGGCAGAATTAAAACTTCTGAACTCCAACTAAAATTTGCAATGTCTCTATTTTAGAGACAGCATAACCTTAATTTTGATACTAGAATTTCTTCAGTCAGGAAGATTTAAGATAATATGAAATCCTCTTCACCACCGAAAGATACAGTTTTTCTTAATTATTCGCACCACCATCATTTATAAGCACCCTGAAATCCATGAACAATATATATTCTGTCATATTTGTCTACCCACTTGATTACATTACATTGGCTTTCCAAACAGTCTTCTCGACTAGTCTCCACGTCGTTCAAATTCAATGATGGAAAATATTGAAGAACGGTTTCAACGTGTATATTCACCTTACACCGATTAAAATATGCTTCTAAGAGTGTTCCTTTGGTCTAATACTTAATCATTGAAGATTGTTGTAATTAAATATTTTTCTTCCTATTTGAAGGCAAAAAAATATTTTTATGAATTATAGTATCTTTTGTCTCACCCTACATACACATCTCTCTCTCTCTAAATCTCTCTATATATCTATATATATATATCTATATATCTATATATATATATATATATATAAGAAGAAAGATAGTTTTACGGCGTGCTATATTTAGGGGATAAAGTGCTCAATATCAAAGATAGAGCGTATGTAAATATAAATATAAAAGCGAACTTTGAAGTTAACACTGAAAAACTTTGATGCTTTGTGAACGTAGTAAAAAACTTTTTAGGTAGCTTACAAAATAATTAAATAAATAAAAAATAAAGCATAAATAAATGACAAAAAAATGTAAAACAAATTAACCCAAACAAAATGAAAATGATGAAAACAAACCGTCAGAATAAAACAAATTAACCCAAACAAATAATAAAATATGAACAGACACTTCCGCAAAATATAACCACCAGATATAGATTTAAATTTCGTCTTAGATCCAAACGTGAATGCCTTTTGAAGCAAATTTTATACACAGAAACTCTTGAAAGATATAAAAAAAATATTTTTCATAAAATAAATTTCCAACCAGCATTCACGGCTATGATGAGAAGTATGGTCTCCTTGTCAGCAAAAAATGAAATATTAACCGTTGCCTGATTAATTCTTTTTAATGTTTATGTGTTGATTTTTTTTAAACGGAAAAAAATTGAGTTTGAAAATAATTCACTAAATTGTACCAGACGATCCTAAAGAAAAGGAAAATTGTATGTTATTTTATATATATATATAAATAATATAAAATATATATATATAATAAGAAAAAAAGAAAAGAGAAAGAGTCCAGGCATGATCAAAACGGGTAAAAAATAGGCGATTTTCAAAAATATCGGTCAAAACATATACTTTTTCTAGCGTGGAAAGACTCATTATCAATTTGAGAAAGGGAAATTTTAGAACAATTTTTTTTTAATCAGGAGAAAAAGTGTCTTTTGGTTGAGGGGGTGACCGGTGGAACTATATACAGATTCTGACCTTTTAAAAACGATAATAAAGTGGGGATATTTTCAATGTAATAATTAAGATTTTTCTGACTGTCTCTGAAAAACAAAAGAGGTGAAAAAATATTTAATAAAATCAAAGATTCTTCCCTGAAGTCACATCTAATTAGCGGCGGGCTGTTTTGACCAGAACTCAGGTGAGAAAAAGCCAAGATTGTCATTTTTCGTACGTGCAAAAAAAGGCAAAATTAGATTTTGTTTTTTTAACAAGAACGATGAACAACCACGGTCGATTGAAATGCGGAGGAAGAAAGGATGCTCGATCAATAACAATTGGTCGGAAACGGTCACGTGATCTGCGGAAAAAAAAGAAAAATGCTCGATCAGGAATCATTGGTCGAGCGGTCACCTGACATCGAGGGACCGGGAAGATGGGTGTTTTCCCCCCACCAAAGGCACTGTGAGGAAGTTTTAATGGGAAATCAAAAATAATGCGACTTTTGGAATTATCGAAAACCCTGGCCGACAGACCCACCCCAGTTTGTTGCGGCGTCAAAAAGCAGGACCCCAGTCGACAGAAATCAGTTGGAGTTTTGCAGCTGGACCGCGGGCAGGGATAGAGCCTGAACGCGGGCATCGGGCCCGATTCACTCGCCCCTTTGCGGGCAAAAAGAATCCTCAGACAAGAAATCCTTCCAGCCCAAATCGAAGAAGAAGATTGCTCGCAAGCCTCAGAGAAGTTGCAGCCCGAAGAAGAAGAAGATTGCTCGAAAGCCGCAGAGAAGTTACAGCCAAGTCGAAGATAAAGAAGAAGAGCTGCAGGCCAGACAGGCCGAAGAATTGCAGGCAGACAAGAAGAAGAATTGCAGGCCCAAGAAGAAGAATTGCAGGCCAGACAGGCAGCAAGAGTTGTGGCAGGATTATGGCAATTCAGCCCCGGACGGCAGCGAGAAGAGATCACCTCGGACGACAGAGAGTTGCGGCTGAGTTGCGGTCCTTCCAGCCCAAGTCGAAGACAAGAGAACTTCAGCCCAAACAGACGAAGAAGAAGATTACTCCCCCAAGCCGCAGAAAAAAGTTGCAGCCAAGTCGAAGACAAGAGAACTTCATTCAAGCAGACGAAAAGATTACTCGAAAGCCGCAGAGAAGTTAACACCCAAATTCAAAAACAATCCCAAGTTGAAACAAAGAAATCCTTTCCCAAGTCGAAGACAAGAGAAGTTCCATCTAAGTCGACGAAGAAGAAGAAACACAACTCAAGTCGAAGAGAATAATCAACTGCGAATGATCGATAGAAATTAGCCCCAGTGTCGAACTAAACCACCCGACATACACAATTCTAAAGAGTAAAGAAATCTTTAGGTTTTGATAGAAACTTGGTGCCATTCAGAGCGTCCGGAATTTTTTCTTTATGTCGGACATTAGATATAAAAGGTTGTCACCCTTTTTTTATCAGTAATTTTTTGTCTCGTGAGTTTTTTTTTCTTTTACTTGTGTTTTGCCACCCCGTCGGACTCAACTTGTATCGGCCCCAATCCTTGGTCCCGTCTGTCTAAGATCTAAACACAACGTGGGTAGACAGACCGGAGATCAGTACAGTTGCTTCAGTAACCAGGTAAGAACGATCATCAACCAAGGGGTTGGAGCGGCACGCTTGGAACCAGGAGGAGCGACCAGGAGGAGCGACGTTTAACGCCCCAGCTGGCGTCACAGTTATGTTGTTCACCTTCGCCTAAACGCTATCAGCACTATTTTCCTCGTGTAACTTGATGCATAATCCTGTTTCATCTATTTTTTCCCAGTATGGCATCCCTCTAACTTGTTTTTTCCTTGTTGAGTCTGAGGCCCTGTGGTTTTGGGAGATCTTTTTTTTAAGAACAAACACACCTTCGAAATGATCATCTATTTTTTCCGAATCCTCACTGTTTTTCTCCAAACACACTGAAATGATCCAAGCCTCCAGCTCGAATGCAGTATTATGTTTATAAATTCTTGGCAGAGTGAAGTGCGTCATGATGCTATTTTTCTCACAGCGGGTGCCCAACGGACCCTACTATAGAGTTTAATTGACAAAATCAAAAACAAACGACGCACATGCAGGAAATTAAAAATATAATATTGCGACAATTTAGCCATCGCTCACTATATATATATATATATATATATATATATATATATATATATATATATATATATATATATATATATGTCTAATTGAATAATATAGACATATAGTGTGTACTTATTTTCATCCTGATCCGTTTAAATTTTATAATCAGTGTATTGCTGTTAAGATGAAATTCATTAAAGAAAGTGCTGTATCATTTTAACCCAAGTACTTTCGACTTTTTCTAAGATCTTCTTCAGGATAAGTTACAAAGACAAACATATTGTAGCAGCAAGAAAATATGCATTCCGTTGTGACATTGGGTTTTAAAAACACACGCGAATTCGCCCTGTTAAAGTAATTTTCAAAATTTGAATTTATCCGTTTTAGTTATGGAATTGTTTGCAAAACAACCGTTTCCACATTTGCTGTCAGCTTATTTTATTTTTCAAATTCTCAGAAGAATGCTGAGATTACCATGGACCGAACACGTGAGCAGCGATGAATTTCTAGAGAAAATGGAAACAAAAAGGACACTTATTCTTAATATCAGGAAGAGACAGTTGAAATTTCTAGGGGATATAATGAGGAAAGAGTGATTCCAAATTTGGTACTCACAGGATAGATCGAAGGCAAAAAGGACGGAGAAAAATAAAGCTTAACCAACCAGGCGAATTTAAGTATATGGTCGACTGAACAAAGTTTAGGAGAGATAACAGTAAGATAAAACATATTAAGAACTACGATAGACAGGAAATTCTAGAGCCGTGATCGTCTACGTCCTGAAGCGACACGCCGTAAAGAAGAAGAAGAAGAAAAAGAAGAAGAAGAAGGCGAAGAAAAGAAGAAGGAAATGGAAGAGTTTTCTGATTTTTAGTCTTAGCAAATATAGGTGCATATAGAATTGAATAAAAACAACTGGTATGTTTCTTTGAAAAAAATTGGCCTGTATTTAATAAAAGATGAATAATTAAAAGACAACATATAGCCGAACAACATAAAAGAATTAATCAATGTCTAAATCAATATATTCTGCCTTTAAGGCAAGATTACAAATTGACATTTCTTTTATTAGGTTAGCGTGATGTTTTTCATCATTTATCTGAAAGAAATGATAATCTAAACAAGTTAGAAAAATTATAAAGTTATTTAAAAAAAAAAATGAACCCCGTAATTGTATATTATTTGTTAAAGAAAAATTCGATAAAAATAACATAATTTATAAATCCTCCTAATAAGGCATGTTAACTCTTTTGAATGCAACTGAGCGATAATTTTGGCAGAAGCTGTTATTTCTTACAAAACTGAGAAATCCACCACATTTATATGGCGTACAAAACCGCTCAAATTTCATCTAATATTTAAGACATCAAACGCATCCTGCATACTATTTTGATTTGCTAAACGTAGCTCAGATATATCCCAAGGCGGAAGGCGAGGATCGAATTCATTTCCCAGTCATAATTGATCTAACACGGCAAGCTTGTTAACCATTACATCCTATCAAGTTGAAGAAATTTCAATTCTTATATATGGAAATTAATCCAAGAATAAGTGAAAAGTCGGAGCAGATTTCCAATTAATAAAAATATAAACATTTTAAACACACACAAAAGTAAGAAAAAGACACATATTCATATATAAGCATATGCACACGCACACACACATACACACTCACATACATAAGAAGTCTGTCTGAAAAGTGACGGGACTGGGTTTGTTATGGG
Organism: Acanthosepion pharaonis; assembly: GCA_903632075.3. Lineage (NCBI taxonomy): Eukaryota > Metazoa > Mollusca > Cephalopoda > Sepiida > Sepiidae > Acanthosepion > Acanthosepion pharaonis. The sequence goes on along the minus strand of CAHIKZ030001636.1, from coordinate 210,113 downwards.
CCAAAGTGTGATCAGAGGAGTGTCTTATCATCTAACATCATATCGTGGGAGTATAAAACTGTAATATTAGCAATCATTGCATTTTTTCACATTCTTTTGTAGCAGGACAAATTGTGGCTGCTTTTTTTTCAATGAGTTTCACATTGTACAAGGCCCGTGGTCTCCTCGAGTTACTTTATATAGTTAGAAAGGAAATATAACGGTTGACAATAGACTTGAACAGGTTAAGATATTAATGATCGGTGAAAGATCCTTGAATGTGTCTGTTCTATAGGACAGTTTTTCCGGACAACAAGCTGTTTCTCCGGAGTTTACTTCTCTTCGATGGAATACGGAGATTAATGGGGTTGTTTTCTACTATGTAAGCGGCATGGCGGGTCCTAGCCGTGAGGTTCAAACCTGGAGGAACAAGGAGATTCAGTTCGTCCGAACCCTTTCTATGATAGTAGCGACATAGCAGTGAGCAACATACTGCATCCCGCCTGTGAGAGTGTGAGGTTGGAGCGTGAAAAATAATTCTTCTCCCAAAAGGACTCCGTTTTCGGTCTGATCTGCAGAGGTACAAAGAACCGATCATTTTAACTGCATATTTAGTGATGAATCGTATATCGGAATTCCACTTCAGGTTGAGGTTAGTTTAAGACCCAGTATCCTCTCGAGGCCTGGTGACTCCTCGAGTTAATCGTGTCTGGCGGTAGTTCGCGGTCTGATCGTAATGTAACCAGCTTGTTTTTTGAGGAATTGAATGTAACCAGTAAGTTTACCTCACTACAAAGTTAGTGTTAGATCTGAAGAGAGGTCAGTTGCTCATCTCTGATAATCAAGACTTTTAGAGGTGATCCCGTGTTTTGTTGTATCTTCGGCATAGACATTTACAATTAATCGGAGTATATTCTTAAGTAGATCATTTTATGTAAAAAGAGGATTGGTCCGAGAAGTGACCCCTGGGGGACGATTGCGTTTACCGCCAGGGCCTCGGAGGACAGGCTGTTAATAACTAGCTTCATGGATCTACATGTTAGGAATGATAACCCCTTTCCGCGATCACATAGCTGAAAAGTTTGTGTACCAAACATTTGTGGTATTGTCGAAGGCCTTCTAGATATATAATGCTATGAATTATCCGGTATGTGTGTCGTCAAGGGCCTCAATAAATCTATGGGTAAGGGTAGTTAGGACGTCAGCACAGATCGGGTTTATCGAAACCCATACTTTCCGTCGCACAAGACGTTGATCCTATCCTGTTCCTATATTGCTGTTGATTAATGCCTAAAAACACTTACTGATGATGCTGACGAGGCTAATGGGCGAATATGCACTTGCCAACTTCAGCGTGCCTGGGAAAGATATCTCCATTAAATATCTTTGAAAGAATCGGGGGATAATTCTAGGTTGATATTCTTAGGGACGACCATTAGAATGTTGTCTGGGTCAATGGCCTTTTTGGGGTCGAATCTTTTGATAAGTCTAGAGACTTCTCTTGCTGAAATGAGCTTATTACTGAGATTGTGCACAGTGTGACATGGGGAATTGGAAGAGGAAGGCCTTTGACATCTAACGCTGAGTTTGAGGCAAAGATAGTTTGTCGAGGATTATATAATATCGTGTCATTTAAAATAGTAAACACAGCCGCTTTGTTTCTGTTTGTAATTTGGCTGGTGATCTTCCAGAATTTGCGATATCCTCTTTGTTTATTTTCAACCTTGGCCTGGACAGATAGCGCATAGCTGCACTTTGCGATTTCCAGGACAATCTTAGAGCGATTGCAAGCAGTTCTGAAAGAAGTAAGGGCCAAACCGCATCGCTTCTTCCGATAAATTTTGAAGTAGTGATTCCAGTCTTTTATGGCTGCGGTACATTCAGAGTTGAATTAGAACTGATTTTTCGGCTTTTGCCGGATAATTTTGTGGGGTATGAAACATAACTATTCCAGAAAGGATCCATTCGGATATTAGAGCGGAAGTCTTGGGAGCTGCATGTTTGAAGAAGTTTGGAGGTAGAACTTCTGTCATATAGGACCTAAAGCTCGAAAAACCGTTCCATGGGACGTTATATCAGGGGATGTCATTGATCTGCTGTCAATCTGGACATTGTCTAAGAAATGATCTGACATACCAAAGAGGGCTAAGTCTTTTGCTGAGCAGTTGTCTGTACAGAATGTTACAAAAAGATCAATGAAGTTCGCCTCTGTCCCGTCGCATACAGGACTCGAGTGGGTTCTTCTAGGATATGGGTTAGTTTTTATGCGATGGAGAAGTATCTGCAATATCTGCCTTGCTCCTCGTTAATGTTAGAGTGGAATAGCCATTCTTTGAGGTTAATGTAGAAGTCAATACATATGGGAAAGCTGACCGAGTGATATTCGGTGAAGATATTGTCAGTCTACTCTGATATTCGATAGAAGACTACCGAGTCTTAATTTTGAGCACAATATATGACATAGACGAATGTTTGTTATTATAGATATGTGACGCGTACGGACACATATATGGAAGATCAGGGTGCTCTTTTTTTCTGTCTCTTCTACCGGGAAACCCGCCCTTGATGTAGGCACTCAGCCCTCGATCGTGGCTATTTAGGTGGCCGTATTTTGTTATAATTGGTGATTAGACAAGGATTGAGAGTTCCTGCAATGGGATTGAAGCAATGATATCTGTTTCAGACAAGAATAGCAGTTCAAGTTTAGACTGAAGAAGAGGGAGTAACACTTCTGGAAATTTGAAGCGTAGGGCCCTTGGCATTGCATTTGATATGATATTGAGATAATATCATTGTGTCTTTGTGGGTGGGTTTGCTAGTTTTGTTCGTTTTCAGTTTGATTACTTTCATGTTTGGTTGGGTTGTATTTTTTTCTTAGGGACAGATTTTTAAACAAAAGTAGAACACAATTTTAAAGAAAAAATAAGTAATAAAAATGGTAACATGAAACTGTTAAAGCAATAAAAAAAGTTAATTAGAATGAAATTGTTGAAAACATGCATTAAGAAGGCGAAGCATTTCTTGTTTGAGATCTTCTCCAACAGTGTTGTAAGCACAGAATGTCAATGTCGCTTTCGTGATTCACCACGGCAATGCACCTGCTCACAACGCGCTGAGCCTTCGGCAGTTCTTGGCCAATAAGAACCTTGCCGTACTAGAGCAACCACCCTATTCACCGGATCTTGCTCCGTGTGACTTTCTTCTTTTCCTCAAGCTCACGATGATCATTAAAAGGATCCGTTTTGAAAGCATGGATGCCATCATGGAGGCCTTAACGACGGAACGAAGGGGCATCTTAGACGATTCCTTCCAGTAGTGCATAGAAGCGTGGGAAAGAAGGATGGAAAAGTGCGTTAGACACGTGGGATGATTGCTTTGAAAGGGAAATCATGTACTTTGTTGTTTGGAATAGAAATGAATTGTTTGTGACACCAGTTCTGTTACTTTTTTTAAAATAGACCTCGTATATATATATATATATATATATATATATATATATATATATATATATATATATAATGAAAAACAGACCACTTTAAAATACCATTACAATAATTTATTTCACCAAAATCCTTTTTGAAGGACTCCGGATCATCAGGTAACACTTCCAACCAAGTTCTTCGTAACGTAAATATATATAAACTTTCAGCCAAACTTTCCCTGACGATCCGTTTAGGTGAAACCTAGGTAGGTTTGTCTGGCTCACTAGGTGTATCTAGGTCTGCTCTACGGTTGTATTGAGCTCTTTTGTTAGTTAGTTGTTACTCGTATCGGGTTTTTTTTCTTTGGGCTTCAGACCTGCATCTGTGCGATTTTTTTGTCGGCAGAAGTTCATGTTTGTAGCTCTTTCTTTTTTTTAAAACCTTTTTTTCCCTCGAGATTGATTTGATTAGCAAATCAAAAATTCGAGGGTTTTTCGAAACGAGTCTAGTTATCTATATTTATATATATATATATATATATATATATATATATATATATATATATATATATATATATAATATTAACTTAAAATTATATATTGTGTATACGCGTGTTAAAGCAGTTAGTTCAAACAGTGAAATTGAAGTTTACTAACATTCGAATAATTTGTCTGAATTTCTGGTATTTATATATGAATTATTGTCCTCATTTAGCTTGCTGTTATTCGGCCTTGCAGCCGGTCTACAATAGCAGCTGTATCTATAAAATAATCCTCCCTGAGTGCAGTCAAGTATACTAATATCTGCACTCTTCAGCATGGTCTTGACATATACTCCTTACCCCCACAAAAAACCCTTTACGATAACACAATAGAGCTAACTACACATAATGTATCATTGAGCAACACATATTCACCTCCAGATTGCATTAATGTATAAAACAGACTGACGCGCTAGGTGACATCCTTAGCTTTCACTTTCTCTCTGATAATAAACAATTTTACTCATAATAAACAAGCCATAAAACGATATTTTTATCATATGTATATCTTATGTATCTTAGCTTAAAAGCCACCCTGTCGGACGGCATTTAAGCTAGCTCCCTCAGAGGGCTCTTGATTGAGCCTTCATTATAGTAGGTAGGGGGGTAGATGCGATAGTCAACACTAAACTACAGAACTCAAAAATTATCGGTACATTTAAGTACTGCATTAATATTTAATATAACCTTTAAAAGTTCAACGATAATTGTTTTGCCGCCACTTAATTTAAAAACACTTCGATTCACGGAGGTCTTTATTTTCCGTACAAACACCTATTTTTATTTCACAGATTACTTTCGCTGATTTTCGCAATTCATTTCGACTATTCCCAAATTTATTTCCAAGTTATAAAAATTCTTATCGTTCAAAAAGTTCGTCGACAAAATATCGCGTAAACAATTGTCGAAAACAATCTCGGGTAATCCAAAATTTCAGGATTGTTGGGCCGGATCCAAACTGGAATATTTTTAATTTGCCCATTGCTTCGGCCTGATTCCAAACTGTTAACGTATGTGAGGCTACGACCTCCAGGAGTAAATTTGAAAACATAGAAAATTTTATTTTGAAACAGTGTAATTTGAGAAAACTCATTATTTTCATTTGAAACGCGAGAGTTGTGTTCCTTTAAACTTTTCAGCAGTAGATGGCAATATGGCGGAATCTGAAAACAATCACAGTTATGAAAATTTGAGAATACAAAATTTCAGTATTGCGAGCCTTGATCCGGTTCGTAATTTTTTTTTTAATTTGCTCGTGTCGACCTGATTCCAGAACGGTATGATACGTTGCGCTGCAGCCTTTAGGAGTAAAGTTGAAGAAGTGGGACACAGTGACACAGTGATTTTCACATTTATTAGATAGATAGATAGATAGATAGATAGATAGAGAGAGAGAGAGAAGTGTGTGAAAAGAGGGACAGTAGAGGGTAGATTACAGCGTGAAGACACTGAATATAGTAAACACTTTGTAGAGAAAAGATCATTTTCTAACAAATTTTATCTTAAATACATCTCTATCTTCGTCCTTTGAAATGTATTCGGTTTTTGGCAAATTAATAATTTATTGGTTGAGTTTTTAATTGAATACGCACACACACCCACGCAAACCCACACATACATGCATAGAAATATATGTGTGTGTGTGTCTGTCTCTTTGTGTGTGTTATGATGCAGGCACGTACATTCCTTTCAGATTTCAACAAAAGAACTCGAATGCACATAACGCTTGACAGTTGTGGTATCATGGCAGCCGACATGTTGAATATTTCACTTAAAACCTTCACACGTTTTGCAGATATTGGGAACGAGAATATACTACAAGTGGATATAAATGAAATCATCCGAAAGAAGGTGTTGGCCATCACTCTCAGAATGCAAAAATTGTACATTATTCGGACTATTGACCTCATCTTTGTCGCCATATTTATTACAACATTTTGGTTGTTGTACGCTCCGGCCTTCTTCAGGTGGTTGGACTATCGTACTGAACCCTCTATTTCGCTCACTGGGGTAGACTATTCTAGTTCCACGTGCCATGTTTAATGGATATCAGTTATCAGTTTTACTCCTGTTAATAAAAATTGCAATATGATCTCTGGTAAAAACATGTAATGATAACAGAAAAAATTGCAATATGAGCACTGGTGAAAAATGCGCTGAAGACATTAGGTTTATAATACCCAATAAATTGATACACAAGGATACATGGCATAGTGGATAAAGGTGTTAATTAAATCTAGTGACAGGACCCAAAGAGTGTGAGTTCAATACCCGGCTAAGTCAGTGGAGAACTTTCAGAGGGAAATTAACAGGAGATAACTGATAACATCCATTATATATGGTTGGAATGTCAAAATGAACCCTTTATTTTATCATTGGGTAGACTGTTCTATTCTTTTATTTGTATAATAGAATTATAGTTAAATGTTAATTTTCCCTCTGAAATTTCTCCACTGACTTAGCCGGGCATTGAATATATATATTTGGGTCCTGTATTATAGATTTAATTAACACCTTTATCCATTCTGCAATGTGTCCTTGTGTATATATTTGTTTTATATTATAAACCTAATGTCTTCAGTAAGTTTTTTAAATTTGCTCATATTTATAATTTTTTTTGTTATCATTACATGTTTTTACCAGAGCTTTTATTGCAAATTTTGTTAAAGCAGATAACTTTTAACTGACACCCATTAAACATTGGCACGTGGAACTATTATTAACAGTCAAATAAAATATGAGCGAAATAAGAGGGTTCAGGTCAACATTTTACCATTTGAAGAAGGCCAGAGCGTACAACGGCCGAAACGTTGTAATAAATATGGCGACAAAGATGAGAACAATAGTCCGAATAATGTAAATAATGTACATAATACCTCATCTCAGAAATATAGGCAAAAAGTGTATCTATCAGACCAGGAGTCTGCGGGAACTGATTTGCATCGACACTGGCCGAGAATAACGAAGCCAAGAGGAGAATAACATTGATTAATTAATGAATATTTACGTCCCGTGTTATCTTCTAATAGGTAAACACAATTCATTACACAGACACAGATACTTGTTTTCTGTAAGCGTATGGCGAAAAGTAAGAGAGAAGACAGAATGGAGAAATCTAATGAATGATAAATCGTGATGACCCTGTTTCTAAATATGAAATCATGCATCTTTATAAAACTGATCGATTGTCTCGGAAAGCGTTGACAGCGAACTTTCAGGTAACAACTTGTGACGGATTATTCATTTCCTCTGTTTAATTTATGTATTGCTTTCTCTTATACCAATGTTGTAAATGTTAAACTTCCTCTAAATCCTCAAACATGATAAATCTTTCTGAAATATGAATAAGCAAAAAGATAAACAAAACTGTACGTAATAATCATAAAGAATTAAAAACGACAGCGTGTGAAGGTTACTTTCTTTATACATCCCAAATGACGGGAAAATGATTTTCTCCTTGTCTACATTGCAACACAAAATTAATTAATCTTACTTATTATAAAACGCAGATTGTGTGTGTGTGTGTGTGTGTGTGTGTGTGTGTGTGTGTGTGTGTGTGTGTGTGTGTGTGTGTGTGTACGTTTATATACTGGATCGGATTTCCTATATTTTCACAACCGATTTCAACAAAACTTCACAGGACTGCGTAAAATTACCTTGCGGTGGTTCTGACAGCACCAAAAATTGAAAAAACACAATTGTTTTTGCACGAAATCAATTTGAAAACACGATAAAACACGATTCTGTCACCAGAATGAATGGGGGACAACTCATATCGAGTTATACTTATTATAAAAACCCAGGTTGTGTGTGTGTGTGTGTGTGTGTGTGTGTGTGTGTTGCTAGGGGATGTAACTGTAAGAGATAGATCAAGTATCGACCATCATAAAGACTGAAAAATAAAATTGACGAAGATTATTGTTTAAGGTTGACGGACACGCATGTCTTAATTATTTTTTTTTTTTTTTTTTTTTTACGAATTGGTCAAACCCAAACTCAAACAAAAACATTGTTTTCAATCGTTATGAGTCTACCGATTGAATAGAATTTTATTATAAACAAGTGTCTTGTAAATGGAATTTTTAAAGCATTCTGAATGTAAAAATAAAGAAAAAAGCGTGCAAGACAATAAGAAACACTACCTGCCAAAAAAAAATGTGAAGTTTTGTTGAAATCGGTTGAAAAATGTAGGAAATCCGATCCCATATATAAACGAACACACACACACATCCTGGGTTTTATAATAAGTATAACTCGATATGAGTTGTCCCCCTTTCATTCTTGCGACAGCGATGCCTCTTAATCGTGTTTTCAAAATGATTTCCTGTAAAAACAATTGTGTTTTTCCAATTTTTGGCGCTGTCAGAACCACCGCAAGGTAATTTTACGTAGTCCTGTGAAATTTTGTTAAAATCGGTTGAAAAATTTAGGAAATCTGATCCAATATATAAAAGAACAGACACACACACAACCTGGGTTTTATAATAAATATTATGTTTTTAATCTGAGGCGGGATTTTTTTTTTTCAAAGAAATGCTCAATGAAAAAAGTCATTTTTTACATTTTTGTGGCATGAGTATACATCAGAAATCAAAGAAATAAAATAATAACAATAGAAAATAAACATTAAAGCAGGAAAATTCCCGGATTGATTTAAAAGAGAAGCAGGGTAAACAACCAATTATCGAACCATTAGGCTTGAAGAAATTGATAGGGATCTTTATTTCATTTTCCACTCAGAGCGTCCTAGTGTCTGAATTAAGTAACACAGGATATCAACTCTTACCCAAGACAGTTGGAGTGAGATATTTTACCCTTATCGGTTGAAACACCTGTTTTAGTCTGATCACCGAAGTTAGGCAATGTAAACATGGATCAGTAGCTAAATGGGTGACCGCTTGGCAATACCAGATTCTGTAAGCTTGGATCTGCAGGTGTTGTAATGGTAAATGGTCAGTAATTGAAATCGAAGGGCCAATTTAGTATCCCAGTCGGGGATTGTTTCATTCACTTATGCGCATATGCTCTGTTTAGAAGATATAAATCTACATCCACTCCCCCTGGTTATGGGTTAAATAGCATCATCTGTCTTTGAAAACCATTATTATCTCCGAAATATTTTTAATACAGAATTTAATCCCCACAAAAAAATGAATGACCTCTATTTGCAGAAAGCAAACCTTTGTTCTTGAAATACAAAAATATGTTTCGGTTTTTAATTAATTAAGAAGGGTTGATAAGCCATGAAAACAAAGCCCTCAATAAATCAATCTACATTTAGCTATTTCGCGGGCATACTTAGAATTTTATGTTGTGGTTTAAAATACGAGACATGAAGCTACTGGAGTAGAAAAGACGGCTAGATTTAAGAGTTTCGACAGTGAAGGGGTGAGAGCGGGATGCCAGCGCTTGAACTCATGAAGTCTGGGAACCAACGAATGCAGCTCCTCGGAGCAATTTCCATGAAAGTATTTGTAGAACAGGCAAAGGGAGGCGTCTGTGAGAAAGTGACTGTAGACGAGACGCCAGAGCAGGGCCAACTACATTGCATATCCGCATCTGGAGCCTATCAAGAACCCCGAGGCAAACAGAAGGGACTCCAGACCATATATGGCAGGAATACTCCATGCAAGGGCGAATTGTTGATTTGTATGTATATATATATATATATATATATATATATATATATATAGATAGATAGATAGATAGATAGATAGATATGAAAAGATTGATATAGTCTTATAGACATGAATAGCTAGGTAGATAGACAACAAGAGAGTAAGCAAAAAAAAAAAAAAAAAAAAAGAGAGTCATATTATATTTCAAGGAACTTATTTGATATGATTTCATTTTTTACGGTTTATTTTTTTCTGTTTATTTAATTCAGAAAATATTTTTCGATTTTAATATGATTTTGGAGATAATAATGAACTATTGATACAAATACTATCTTTTAAAAATATTTCAGGCTTGCATGGACACAAGTCTGTAAAGCCACTAAGGCACAAGAGGTCACTGAGTGTGAATGAATAAGAAAAGTAAGAAACATTATTAAGAACAATAGAAGATTAATCGCGAACATCGTAAATAACGATTGCTATAGCATCTAAATTTTTGAAGATCATAGTTGACTGCAGAAAATGGAAACGAAGAGGAAACCACAATCGAGAG
>CAHIKZ030001636.1:137500-197500 GCA_903632075.3 Acanthosepion pharaonis | reverse complement strand
ATAGATTGGGAAGCTCTCATTTACTATCTTAATATCTGTGGCTGTACATACGAAAAAAGGTGTTTCATTTTGAATATGACAACAGTTTTATTTCTCTGAGTTTCATGAAGGTGAGTGATACCAAATGAAAGATACATTTTACAGAGTAAGTTTTCCAGTCGAATGTAGATGATGTAAGATAAATCTTTTACAAAATATTTCAACTAAATTCGCCTTATAGTTCTGTAGAATTCAGACCCACCGTTTGTTTTTTTTTTCTTTTTTTTTTAGAATCTCCCATACCATTTCTGTATACTAATACTCATTAAAAGACCCAAGATCCACTGATTATAGAGCGTTACTCTGGGGTTGTATTACAGTTATAGAAAGCAGGAAGTGAAGTGTATGTCGCCATGTAGGGAATATAACGTTCAAACCTCGACTATATGATAAGGTTGTGGTGGTCGAGAAAACTTCCTGCAGGGTGTCTTTTCTACAAAACTATTGGAACATACTTGTTACTAATTGAATATGAAAGAAATGAGGACAATAATTCTCCAGTACTTGAAATGGCGGATACCAGATTCAAAAATAAGGATTGGTGGAACCAAAAAATGTGGCGCGTCAGAACAATTGACATGGAACTAGCGAGAATAGCGAGCGTCTTGATACGTTTCATCTTTCGGAAAGAGATTGTAGGGTGGAAAATAATTCATCACCCATAAGGCAGCGTATGCGCTTTTGAGCTCTATCAAGACAGTGTTAAAAAATTGCTTGGGAACAATGAAAAGAAAGAACAAAAGAAAGGAGGGGAAAGATAGTACGAATCCAATAGGTTCACTAGGCAAAACAAATCCACACTTCTCGTCTCGATCTCGAATAGGCTACTCATCGTCCGAAACGAAAAACGAACTCCTGTTAAATGAGCGTACCGTGGTTTTATGCACCTGACAAGGTCAGCATTAAGTCAATGAGCTCCCAGGACTAGCCAATAAAAATGGCTACAAGCGACACCACGACCTCCATCAGCACGAAGTTCTGTCTGATTCACCGTCCGTCCGAAGCTTGTTGATTCGTCATCTCTACGCAAAACGTCTCCATGCAAAACATACAAGCGACTGTGGCCCGTTTGGCTCGCTGAGGTAAGTCACCGCTACAAACAATCAAAAGCGGAATGGTCAGCTCCAGCACAGATGAGGCAACAATATATCGTTTTTGTTCCGATCTGTCTCTTTTAATGTTATACATCAAGTAAGTTACGTATTGAACCGGCGCAATAAATCAATCATTTTTCAGGCATCATTAGCAATACACACTTAGGCAAATTAATTGAAACAAAAATCAGATTCCGTTGTTATTTATATTTCGTATTTTTTTCAATGAAATATGACTCAGTTCACACTTTAGTACTTTGTATTTCCATTTCACGTAATCGTTCCTAACACCTTGACCACAGATTTTTGATTGGATATAAATCAGGAGAGTTTCCGGGCAAGTGTATAATACTTTGATTTGCTCACTGACAAGGCTTGCTAGCGTGTTCTTGCAGCGTTGCAATTTTTAAAAGCTTTCTTGGAGTAACGTCCATATGATCATAGGACAACTAATCGACACGCGAGACAATAGTGTCTGCCTGTGATAAAAATCTTGATGCAATCACGGATGACGCAATATTTTTTAAAACCAAACAAATTTCATCATAGACCCCAAAAATAAATTTCTATTAGACCACAAATGAATTAATCTGAGGAATTAAATAGAAATCGATTGCCCCTTGTCACTGCAGTGGGTCTAAAACTGACCGTATGTTAAAAAAATAGGACATTAAAGCGTCTGTCTATATTTCTGAGATGAGGTATTATGTCCATTATTTACATTATTCGGACTATTGCCCTTAAATTTGTCGCCATATTTATTACAACATTTCGGCCGTTGTACGCTCCGGTCTTCTTCTGGTGGTTGGAATGTCGAACTGAACCCTTTATTTCGCACACTGGGGTAGACTGTTCTAGTTACATGTGCCATTTTTAATGCATGTCAGTCATCAGTTATCTCCTGTTAATTCCCCTCTCCAAGTTCTCCACTGCCTTAACTGGGGACTGAACTCAGTGACAGGACCGAAACGCTGTAATAAATATCGCGAAAAAGATGAGGACAATAGTCCAAATAATGTAAATAATGGATATTAAAGCGGTTGTCTCAATTAATTTGCACCAGCGTGTATATCGTGTATATGATTTCCATTTGAGGTTTTAGATTTGTTTGAGTTTCAATCGAGGTGTAAAGCAAGTAGCACTCCCGAGAAAACATCCCCAAATCAAATTTCAGGCCTTGCTCGTTCATGGTTGAAGATTTTACTTTGGTTTTGGACGTATTGTATTTTCGGTCACTGAGCCAACAGGGCTAGATCAGAGAAGATATCAGCATTCATGTCGTGTTCATTCAGATTTTTGAAGTTGCACCTAAACACTGCTGCATAATCCGCATAGATATTCACTAAAGATCGGTGTATGCTCTTAAGCCGTTCATTAGCATAGATTAGAGAGAGCTTAGGGCCAAGAAGAGAAGCTGTAGAAACACTGATAATTATCTCATAGGCTCCCGATGACTGACAGTTAACAAAGACCAGAGATTACAGGGCTTGAAAGTTCATATAACAACAAGAGTTTACCGCAGTTTTCAGATGATTTTGAAATATCGAAAGCTATCACACACGCGATGAATTTATTATCTACTGCTGCCCTTATTCTGCGAGTAATGACATTTAAGATATCAGCTGTGGATATAGCAGAGCGGGATCCATACCAGTAATTGCTCAGGTTGTTGAGTATCTTAATGTGGTCAACAAACTTCTTAATGTATATAGTTTCCAAGAATTTGCTGATGGCACTAACGAGGCTAATGGATCAGTATTACTTCAGGCATGAATGCTCCTCAGCATTCTTAAATCGAGATGTCGCAGTCGAAACTTCCATGGACTTGATTAGCATCTATTTAGGCAGCCGTTAAACAGTTTCGTTTTATTGGATATAACTCTGTGCTGATATTCTTAAGAACAACCACTGTTATTTTATCCGTACTGCTGGTCTTCTTTGATTTAAGGCTTTTGATAAGTCTGGAAAATTCTCTGCTTTTTTTAAGCGTTTCACCTCAAGCAAGGCGAGAAGCCACTAGGACGCAAGGGGTTACGGAAGATTTGGAGCAAGATCAGATCGGAGTGATAGAGGAAAGTATGAGGAGAAGGATAGTAGATAGATCACGAAAACTGGAGATATCGATTGACATTACATTTGAATATTTGGAGATTATAGCTCTCAGGGAAACTGGAATAGTGAAGGAAGTTCCACAGGCGAGAGGTGCGAGACATCAAGATATTGGAGTAGAAGAGACGGCTACATTTAGGGGTTTTGTTGAGATGTTGTGAGTTTCCCGCGTGTCGGTGTATGAATCAAGACAAACACAGTTGTAGAGGAAAATACTGGTATATTCATAAAAGCAATTAACAATAGAGTGATTAGTAGAACGAAGGTTGATTAGTACGAAACAATATCCCAAGTCTATAGTCCAACGGTATGTACCGGGTAAGCTTATCTGGACTGCTGACGCTGACTCTCTCTCTGACGCTCTGTCACTCTCTCTCCAGAGCTGACTTATATAAGAGGGACCAGTCCATTACTAGTTAGAAAGTGGGTGCGCCCCAACAGGTTTCGACAGTGAAAAGGTGAAAGCGGGATGCCAGCCTCGTAGGGCGCTTGAATTCATGAAGTCTGGGGACCAGCGAATGCAGCTCCTCGGAGCAATTGCCATGAAAGTTTTTGTAAAAAAAAGACAGAGAGGGGCGACGGCGTTTCTGTGAGAGAGTGACTGTAAACGTGATGCCAGAACAGGGCCAATTATATTGCATATCCGCCTCTGGAGCTTATCAAGAACCCCGAGGCAAAAAAGAAGGGGCTCCAGACCATATATGGCAGCAATACTCCATGCAAGAGCGTTTGTGAGAAGGGGTGATTCTTAGCATTTAACGTACAACTAGAGGCAAAGTTCTTTGCAAAGAGCCCTGCCCTGATATGTGAAATGTTTTAACTTAAGGGTTATTTATGACAGTTTGCACTTAATATTTCGCTTTTCTTGCGAATTTTAACCGAGATTTTCTGAACCCACTGAAAACAAGGCGATCGTTTTCAACCTGGATTTGATTTTGATTTGTTTGTGTTATTTTGTTTTTCTTTATATCAATCGAGGTGAGTTAACTTATGTTGGCAAGATTCTTAGGATAGATTTATATGAAAAGAATATGTATTATCATTATTTTCTTTTACAAAAATAGAGCTGTTAATTATTTTTTTTAAATGTATTCCTGGAAATATTTTTTTAAATGTATTGCAGGTAATATTATTTAATGTATTGCTGATAATATTTCTTATTAAATGTATTGCTAGAAAATATTTGTAAATGTATTTTTGGTATATTTTTAAATGTATTGGCGGTAATATTTTTTAAATGTATTGCTGGAAATATTTTTTAAATAATATATCGCTGGTAATATTTTTTAAAATGCATTTCTGGTAATATTTTTTAAATGTATGGGCGGTAATTTTTTTAAATCTGTATTGCTGGAAATATTCTTTTTAATATATTGCTGATAATATTTTTTAAAATGTATTGCTGGAAATATTTTTAATATATTGTAGAAAATATTTAGTTTTAAAAAGAGTTTGATAGTAATATTATTTTTTTTAAAAAGCGTTTTGCTGGTAATTCTTTTGAACAAAAATATATTGCAGTTAATATTTTTGTTACTATGAAAATGTATTTTTACTATAAAAGTCTATTTTTATACTTTCATAATGTTTTGACCCAAGTTTGGGGGTTCATTATTTGATCATCGCTGGGATCCTAAAAGGTTGAACTTGGGAACAATAAGGTTGTTCCACTCTCTCCAAAATCTCCCGATAAGAGGCCTTGGTGTCAGATGTAATTTATCGTCATACCCAGGACGACCTTGGTTTGGACAGACTGTGCATAGATGCTCTTTGAATTTTCTGGAAATCTCATTCAATGATTGCAGGAAGTCCGAGGTTATGGCGCTTTAGTTGAAAAGTTACGCTTATCAGTTGTTTTTCACCTCGACGACAACAAGAAACCGTATAGAAAAAAAATACATGCAAAATGTTCGAACTCGATTGGTCTGTTCTGCTCCATACTCCATATTAACCTGATCTAGAGCCAACCGATTATTACCTATTTCGATGGCTGCTTTTTAATGGGCAAAAACAAATACAAAAATTTATCAAGAAAATTGTTCCCAAAGAAGACAATAGAATGTTGCTCAAAATATATTGAAGAGATGCCTGATTAGTGGCAATAAATCATTGAAAGTAATGTTGACTATATAATTGAATAAAATGTAATTACGTTTTATTTGTTGAAGAATAAATTTCATAAACAAAACAATAGAAATGATTAATGACCCAACCTAATAAGTAACACATGAAGGCTCTTCATAAATATGCAGCTCTACAGACATAAATAATAACAATTAGATAGAATAGTTATTTCCTCCTTGGAAATACTTGGCTTCCCTCACTTGTCGCCTGTACATGTTAAATATTAGGGTATAGTGTACTTTCTTACTGGCAGTGACAGCCAGTCTAAAACAAGGAAAAATTTTGAATTTCAATCACGAAAAATCGAAAGGGAAATTAAAGAGCTATCATTCATTAAACAGCATAAGAATCCATAGATAATAAAGAAACATACAATGCGAATATGATTGCCTGTTTCCTAAAGAAGCATCGTGTTTTTCTTTCTATCTTTTTTTTTTTAGAATTATTCGAAGGTGGAGTTGGAAAGAATGAATAATAACAAAAATGGCAAAACTAAAAGCAAAGAAGGTATAAATATGTTGAAAAGAATAAGATAATTTTTAGTAAAATTTATCTTAACCGAGTCCTTATTTTCTTTATTGTATAGCATCTCATTTCTATGAAAACTTTATCACATTTTGTCTAAGCTTTTTTTGTACACAAGGAACTGGTAAAGAAAAAAAAAACTCATAAAATCAAAAGAATTTTCTGATAAAATAAGTCATTTATTTTCTTTCCGTTTTCCTGCAAGGCATGAGAGAATTTGTAGCAATTCAGAAAAAAAACAGTAACTACAGACAGACACGGGCGCCTTGATTAACTTTGGATAGCAAAGTAATCAAGTAAAGGATTTATTTCCCTGCTAAATTTCAGCCATTATAAGGCACGAGAGCAAGTTAAAGAGTTACTGTTAAATAATAATAATAATAAATCAACTATGTGATATGAAAGAAAGAAGTGAGGCTAGGTATCATATATTATGAGAATAGATATGTATTGCTCTGTGAATTCTAGAGATCAATATTATAGTATCAAGAGAATTGTGTAAATTACTCTCTCGAGTAGCTGGTAACACATCTATTTATCATCTCTCAGTTGCGTCTCTGTCTTTGGGGCGAGTGCGCTTAAGGGCCGTTCCATCAAAGGACAGAGTTGCAACTGAGGAAAATTTTACTGAGAGGTGCCCAGCGCTGGGGAACAGCTGCCCGAGGTCGAGCCCTCTCATTGCATAAGAAAGAGGGATCGGTGCTTGCTCAAAGGCCAGCACATCCGATGGTTGCGGGGGCTACGGGAAATTTTTGTTCGTAGCCCGGGTGTATGCGCTCGTACCCCCACCTTAAAAACTGATTTTGTGCTACAATTCGTCTTAGTGGGGAGAGAGAGTAAATAACTAGTATCAAGAGAATTAACTACTTACGGATCTTTTTCACAGTTATTGACAGTTCTTGGGAAATAACTGAGTTGAATATTCTCTTTAAATTTGGAATAAATATTTACTGATGATAATTCGATTCTGTGGATATAGCACAGCGGGATTTATATATAAGAATTTAAACTGGTGGAATGAAGGAGTAAAGCTCATTTGAACATTTGCCATCAAAATATGGACACAATAAGGATAGGCTTGTGAAGCTGCATATGGGGGAAATGGCTGCACTGTCAAATTAGTATTCCCTCACATTCCAATTAAACAAAGTTGAACTCAGTATTATGAATATGACGATTTGACAACTTTAGAAATGATATGCGAACAACGATCAAGTGTTCGTTTGATTTGATTCTTTCGAAAAATTAAGCAGGTTGAAAGTATTCAGGTCCCTCCTGGAAGGTTGACTGAGCCAAGAGGATGAAAGACTGTACTGAATTTCACTTTCATGAATGCCACGCTTCTATGGATAAGTGTAAACCTATGAAGCCGTATGTATTATACTCGCAGAGTCTCTGGTTGAATCTCTTGATTCCTCCCTCTCTTCCTGGTACCAACCATATTTATATGGTCGGTACTCCACTATGCAAATTAGGTGGATCCTACCACAACACTATCCAACTTAGATGTTGCTGCAACTGGAAGACTCAAATGGCAACGTTTCTACATGCTATAGTAATATCCTTTCTGTAGCGCCCGTCCAAAAGGTTTGAACAAGGTTGGGCTTCACTAATCTAACGTAATAACACTGCCTGTTGCAGTTCCGTCCTGTCTCCCCGATGGTTCTGGCCGAAAAAGAAATCCACCCGATCTTCCTCCGGTGAACTGAAGGAACCACCACTATTCGCCACGTTGTCAATTCTTGATCCGAACAGGAGTGTATCGATCTCCCCAGAACGATCCGGTGGGAAGGGGAGGAAATGGCTGGGTATTTCACTGAAAGGAAATCACTTTCATGCAGCAAAAGTTTCTTGTCGTAGCCGCAAACACATGAAAAAGATAAAAAGGCAACTCCTGTTCCTGTAGAAAGAGCCCAATTTAGGCCACTGTTTTTTATGTCTCTACCGAAGAATGTACACGAGTACAAAATGTTGTAACGAGATTTACTCGTTTGGATCGGAAAGTCACACAGAGAGAGAGAGAGAGTAGGAAAATCTCTGCCTAAACAATTGTGGCTGATCTAAGGGAAGTAATTCGTGGATCTTCGTTTGCACCCTACAATATAGCTTTCTTGCAGCCTTCTTGACGAAGTGATCTGGATTCGTACGGGTTCTATTTCGATCTCTTGGTTCGGATCGGTCTTCTTGACATAGGGCAACCAACAGAGCAGACCAGCAAATTCCAACAAGCCACCTCTTCCGCGTTCTGATCTCCGAACTCCGAACTCATTTGACTAACTCAAGCGCGCGGGCGGTAGAGAGAGACGGAGCTAAAACATCTTTAGGCATCGCCCCCGAATTTTATTATGCAAATCGCCTGGACCACCACGTGTTTCCGCCTAATCTCCGGATCTCCGCGGGCAACCAGCTTTCAAGAGGTACTAAAATCCGATTCGGACCTCCTGCTGGATCTTCCGCAGACAACGCATACTTAAATTTTGCCAAAAACACTTATCCCGTTTGGTTGAATTCCGCTATTCAGACCACTCAAAAAACTAATTTGCCATTTATCACAAACTTTACTTTTAACGAATCCGTCTCTTAATCACTTTGGAATTATTACATGTAATTAACTAATAACTCAACCCCAGAAACAATTATTAAGAGAAAAAAAAAACAAGAGAGTAAAAAAAACAACTTATTTCTGGAATTACTACGGAATCCCTTCTACCCAAGTAATTAGCACCTTCATCCTAATTCTTTAGCACTGTTGATTACTAAATCCACCTCGGGGTGTGGGGGTTCTCTCTCTCTATGTCACACTAAGAGCTACTAGCTTCAGTCGATCAAAGAAATTTTAAACAATTCTTTTGTGATATACAGCTAACAGTTTACACGTGTCATTACTACTTGGGCATGTCATCCCTATGGAAGTTTAAATCCGGCAAGGATGTTAACGCAAATGTGTCGGGTTTGTAGGTTAATGTTTTGGTTTATAGTCGTTTGCAATGCTAGGTAAAACTGCCCTTACCACAACTTATTCTATGGTATTTTTTTCCAATGATAAATGTTATAAATGATAGATTAAACCGCGTCATTTTGAGTCTGGTAAAATGTGAAACGATCTATAAGGAATCCGCCAATGGTTATTAAGTAATTAATACGCATGAATATCCACGTCATGATAATTCATGACACAAAGAAATTAAGCTTAATAAATATTAATATCGGATGACTTGAGTGTATCAATCAGCAAATTACTTCCCACGAACCTTGCTATTTCTTGTGTCATTCTTGTAGAATCTATTCTGTTGGAGATTCTGTTAGTAAAACTGTTTTGACCTGTACAGTTGCGACATAACATATGAGCCGTTTGTTATCATTTCACGTACACACGTTTATGCATGTTATGTTTGGAAATTAAAGCAGTTGGTTTAAAAAGAAAACACCCACCCCGTTAGGCGGAGATATGAAACATAACTGTCTTTCATTTACTGAATTACTTTACG
Source organism: Acanthosepion pharaonis (assembly GCA_903632075.3). NCBI lineage: Eukaryota > Metazoa > Mollusca > Cephalopoda > Sepiida > Sepiidae > Acanthosepion > Acanthosepion pharaonis. The sequence continues at coordinate 188,121 of CAHIKZ030001636.1, read as the reverse complement.
GGTATTCAAAATTTAAATACTTTTTTAAAAATTAATTTACCCCACCCAAGAAATATAATAATGCCACTAAGACGCAAGCGCCTACATTGAGTAAAACAGAATGAGAAGACTTTACAAGGAACCGGAAATACAATCCTAAACACGGGGTATAGGATAAACTGCTACACATGTTCAAAAGACCGTTGAGGTGTTTGAACTTGACGATAGGCGAACGTATCTACTCGTATTAATTAGGTATGTAAGAGATATAATATGCACCTTGTTAAATTTGTGTATGCCCATATCCAACAATGAAGGTTATTTTGAGATTTGCAATATGTATTGAAATATATTGCATGCAATTTTTTCAAAACCACGTCGACTACATATCACGTCGCTCAGCCGCCGTTACTCACACAAAGGAAGTCACACTTATAATGCGACCTCTAATTCGATTATCAAGCACACAGTTTGACATTCATTTCGAACAGTCTGGCTGCTGAATTAAAAGGAAGTTGCTTAACATGTATAAAACTTTGTTAAAATTAACGTCGAAACATGACATTCCTATATATATGGGTGGTGCCAAATATTGTCCAGATTGCGCGGCATTTCCGATTTTTGAGAAACCAAAGGCATCATGGATTAAATCTTCTACTTAAATGTAGCTTCGTTGATGAAGGAACCCCACAAACTGGGCATTAGTTAATTTCCGCCCCGGTACAATAATGATGGAGAAACTATACGCTAATCAATAGGTAGTTATCGACAACTATTACGACTGTTTATGTAATTCATTTCTGACTACCTGTCTCATTCTTGTCGTCTTTGCCAAAACTACGATTAGTGAATAATTTTAAATATCATTTGGACTACTGCCATTGAAGTAAACAACTTTAATTAATTTCCAATGTTTTTTTTTTCTTATCGAGTTCAATGTATTGACATTATTCATAGATTTTATTAGTTTATACTTAGCATAGAAACAAAAGTTAAAGTGTTAATTGTAAGTGAAATGTCAGATCTTGATTGATTCATTCATTGTCTACGTCTTATAAATCCTTTGCCGGTTACTTAAAGCTAATAATTATTTTTTTTTATTTTGTAAGACACTTTTTTGATAATATGAGTTTAGTGATACAATTATTACTAATTAACATATAGTTGGAAGTAGCAGTGGTATTTACATATAAGTGCATATAACGAACCCCACGAGAATCGAAACTCGGCTGAGCCATTAAAAATTCCAAACTATTATCCATTACACCACACTCAAGCTTACACAACTTAGTATTCCCAAAATTACACCGTTCTGGTCAATGGCAAATCATGTATTTATATGAGACGATACAGGCGCCGATAGATAGTGACAATTATTTGGATGAGAAGCATACATAATGGCACATTATTGGAGTGGTTTGTATTATAGTTTTCAGGGAAGCATCCATGCATGTTTTACTAAATTTCTTGGCAAATAGCTGCTTGAGATGGATTTCCTCCTCAAGATTGAAGCAGACGTAACAAGAGAGATTCGTGTCTGTGGATGTAATACGGTGAGTCCTAGTGGCAAAGTTTGAAGTACTGAAATGTAATTTTAAAGCTTACCTGAATATTGACCATCGAAATAACAACAGAATAGTGAGAGGCTTGCGACGTTATATCAAGGTAAATGGACTATAGTGGCATAGAACAGAACAAGAAGTATGCGGCATCTAGTGAGGAATAATTACACTGGTCTTCCAATTAAAATTCAGTTTTTCTAAATAAATTTTCAAATACGTTAAACATTACTTGAAACTTAAATGCCGCCTTTCATTAGTTTTGTTATATTGTTATTTATGTCAGCCACCACCTGGTATTCATACCATATTCTCTGTATCCCAATTGTATAGAGGAAGTTCCAAGTTCAAAACCATTATCTAAGAACTACCCAGTACTACACAGATGCTTCCTAGAAAACTTTGTTCCTGAACTTATCAATAGTTATCTCCTCCATATTTATTTAACTTTTTAAATAATAGAAAGTTTTCATTTAACCGTTCTATATTTTGTTTAATTTTCCGAAAAATAATTTATGACCACAAAAAGGATCATAAATATAACAATTCATCCAACCACGGATTCGACATACAGAATGTTACACTCATCAAAAGAGAAAGGAAATTACTTCGACTGAAAATTCTAAGCATTGATGCTATCGAAATATGCCAAAATGCCAATCGGCACACCAAACATTCTATACCTTCCCTAAAAGATATTGTCATTTCTCAAGTAAATATGTGACCATAAAAATGTATTTAGTTTTCTTTAACCCAGAAATAACTGACGTTGCAAAAGATGATGACCCATTTAACACCACACACACACACACACACACACACACACATATATATATATATATATATATATATATATATATATATATATATAAGGACTCTCACGTCGGTTTCGACGTATGAGGATCCGACAGCTTATTAATTCAATTGTGAAAGTTTGTGCGATAATCTTAAATGGCATTGAAAACCCGCTAGTGATTTTCAAAGGAGGCCACATATGGAGCAAGTATGAGGATTGTGAGATGAGATCACGTTTAGATTGGCTGACCTTTTAGATGATTCAGACAAGACAAATGATTGAAAAACTTGAGTCCACTAAAACACGTTGATCTACCGCTCCAAAGCAAAGCGCTCAAGGGTGTTATGTGGTATATTAACTGCTGACAAGTTGCTTTTCAGCTTGTCTTTGTATCTTAGCCATGGGCGGCCTACATTACTGTAGCCCTGATCTAACTGGCTGTACATTAGGATCTTGGGTATCCTGTCATCAGACATTCTCAAGACATGACCAGTCCATTTATATATATATATATATATATATAAATATATATATATATATATATATATAGGTAGGTTTTTAGTTCTTAGGATTAAATTAGGTTTTGCACTACTTAGTGTATTGATGTCCAAATCCGTTCTATTCTTATATGAGTTTAAACAATTTGTTTTCGCCTTGTTTTAATATTCCTGGTTCTTTCTTTTTTATTCCCTATTTTTCCTAGGGTACCGATTTGTTCTTCTGCATCTTGAAATTTAATTCATTTTATAAACGAGTATATATATATATATATATATATATATATATATATATATATATATATATGTGTGTGTGTGTGTGTGTGAGAGAGAGAGAGAGTGTATTTATTCACCCACGCGTGTGTGATGATTTTCAATGCATTGTGTATGGAAAACTTTTACAGTCGTATACATATTTTATTTATCTTTTTTTGAAAATAAGTTTAAAATAGAAAATGGGCGATTGTTTTTCCAAAACTTTAATATTCTTGGTTCTTTTCTATTTTATTCCCTATTTATAAAGCAGATGAATACTGAAATATGTTTCTTCTTAAGAATCGAAAATCTGTGCTGTTCAAGACAACCTTCATTTGTAAATAAAAATATATATATAATGAATATATAGAGTGTGTGTGATGTTGATGTGAACAGAGTGATGTGTGAAATTATGCAGGAGCTATGAGTCACACGTCACCGACTATTTATTGAATAAATATCGAATCAATAATTTTTTATCGAATACGTAGTGACGCGATATATACAGATTATATTTGGCTCGATGTTCCGAAAATAAGGATGAGCTATAATGCACTTTTGTCAATGAATTTATCGAATAAATCTCAATTCGTAACTTTTTAACGATTAGATGTTTGGATTATGAATTTGAAAAACCAAATTAAGAATGAAAATAAAGCTGTCAAGAACTAACCTATCGAATAAATTTTGAATAAATAGTTCTTATCGAATAAGTAGAGACGCTCTGATGTTGATGTATTCGGAGACGATCCGAAATTATGCAGGAGCTATGATTCACATGTCACCGACTACTTATCGAATAAATATTAAATCAGTAGTTTTTTATCGAATACGTAGAGACGCACTGATGTTGATATGTTTGGAGAGGAACCAAAAGCAAACAGGAACTATGACTCATATGTCACCAAGTATTTATCGAATAAATATCGAATAGATATTTTTTAACGAATAAGTAGTGAGGCAGATGTTAATGTGTTTGGAGAACCAAAAGTAAGCATGAACAATGAATCATATGTCACCAACTATTTATGGAATAAATTTTTGATAAATAGTTCTTATTGAATAAGTAAAGACATTCTGATGTTGATGTGGGCGGGAAGATACCAAAATTCAACTGGAACTATGAATTATGTTTCACAAACTATTTATGGAATAAATTTTGAATAAATAGTTTTTATTGAATAAGTAAAGGCATTCTGATGTTAATATGTTTGGGAAGATACCAAAAGCAAACAGGAACTATGACTCATATGTCACCAAGTATTTATCGAATAAATTTTGAATAAATAGTTCTTATTGAATAAGTAAAGACATTCTGATGTTAATATGGGCGGGAAGATACCAAAAGTCAACTGGAGCTATGAATTATGTGTCACAAACTATTTATGGAATAAATTTTGAATAAATAGTTCTTATTGAATAAGTAAAGACATTCTGATGTTAATATGGGCGGGAAGATACCAAAAGTCAACTGGAGCTATGAATTATGTTTCACAAACTATTTATGGAATAAATTTTGAATAAATAGTTCTTATTGAATAAGTAAAGACATTCTGATGTTAATATGGGTGGGAAGATACAAAAGTCAACTGGAGCTATGAATTATGTGTCACAAACTATTTATGGAATAAATTTTGAATAAATAGTTCTTATTGAAAAAGTAAAGACGTTCTGATGTTAATATGGGCGGGAAGATACCAAAAAAAGCGTGGAGCTATGAATTATGTTTCACAAACTATTTATGGAATAAATTTTGAATAAATAGTTCTTATTGAATAAGTAGAGACGTTCTGATGTTAATATGGGCGGGCAGATACCAAAAGTCAACTGGAGCTATGAATTATGACTCACAAACTATTTATCGAATAAATTTTGAATAAATAGTTCTTATTGAATAAGTAAAGACATTCTGATGTTAAATATGGGCGGGAAGATACCAAAAGTCAACTGTAGCTATGAATCATGTATCACAAACTATTTATGGAATAAATTTTGAATAAATAGTTCTTATTGAATAAGTAGAGACGTTCTGATGTTAATATTGGCGGGGATGAGCCAAAAGTAAGCTAGAGCTATGAATCATATGTCAGCCCCTATTTATCGAATACATATCGGATAAGTAGTTCTTATCGAATAAGTAGAGGCGCTCTGATGTTTATGTGATCTGGCAGGATCTGAAATTATTATTATTACGATTATTCCGGATCCTTGACTCATATCTCACTGTCTATTTATCTGAATTTAACAACACAAATTATTTTCCGAAACTTCAGAGTGTTGAAAATAGCTAAAGGATATAGCTTTAGAAATCTGTTTAGCAGAGTCTGTAATGGAACAGCGGAGCTAAAAAGAAAAGGAGTGTAACAACCGAAAGAAGGTTAATATATGATAGCAACGAGCGAAAGAACATTTTCAACGATCGTGATGTTGTCATCAGATATATGAATGAATACGTACAGACATACATATTGTAATTGTCACTTATTCAGCTGTCCATGTCCCTGCGACCACACTTTGTCATGTTGAAGATGTTCTTGTTTTTATGCATTTCCACGAGATACGATGATAGGAAAGAAATTTCATAGAGAAAATACAATCTATCAGAACCGTCTCCAATCAATCTGAACGCTCCAACTAGTTTTCTTTCTTTTTTATGTGCCATGTCCTTGCAAGATGTAGGCGATCAAGGCCCTCCGCTTCCTTCTATCCCTTGCAGTTGTTAGCAATTTCCTTCCCTCAGCTTCCTCTCCCAGACCACGTTCTGTCATCAACCTGCTCACGCTCGTCAGGTATACCTCGCGCTGATTTCCCTTGTCTATTTTTCATTCTATACGACCTGTGAGTATCAGATTCTCCAGGCCCTCCTTCCTCATTATTTATCCCAGAATGTCACATATTTTTTAGATTTACACTTCATGATCCTTGCATTTTTATAGATATTTTCAAGATCTTCAAGGAAACATTACAATCTGCAGGCACTGCCATGTCTATTAGATATCACATTCTGTTTTTGTGCTCACGATGTCAGGGCGATAAGCTTTGAATGTTCTGTCTGTGTGTATTGTAAATTAACATAAATTTCTTTCTATTCCTCTCTATGTAATCGGGTCAAGGTGATGTTCATACCAATTCATTGCAGTTCCCTTCCCATAAATATTACACATTTTCCAGTGCAGAGATTGGCCTAATCTGGATATTCTTAATATTTATCACATAATCGGCATTTTGGCCTAACACAATATTTCAGTATGCGTGCTTGATAATTTCTAGTTTGCAAGATTTGATCCTGTGCAGCAAGAGTAATAAATTCAGTTTCAGCTTTTAACCCTGCACTACTCAGCCACTGATGTGTACGGGATTTAGTTACAGCAGCTTGTTAAGGGACGGGCAAAGTTTTGACTATGAAGAGACTTATCTTGACATCGTTTTGCATGTCCATTGCATTTACTTTTGCTTTCAGTTTTAGGTTCTTTTTCGCTGCAGTAGGTGTATTATGGTTTAGTAGCACTTTTACACCCATTTGAAATTGCCTTTTGAATATGTTGGTTTCCTTTATTTTTTATTTATTTCATGTTCTTTATTATTTTATTATTATTATTATTATTATTATTATTATTATCATCGTTGGGGACACTGATGTTCCTTTTGCTATTGCATTTAAATCGATTTAATGAAACACAGCGACTATATGGAATAAACAATACAAATAAACATCACAAAATAATCGTTAGGATTAAAAACACCACTTCTATAAATTTGAAAATAAGCACACAAACAAACACACACATACACACACCCAGATAGATAGATAGATAGATAGATAGATAGATAGATAGATAGATAGATTCATGTCCAAGCTAATTGAGACACAAAAGTGGAAATAGATTTTACAGTCTCAGGGGTGATGTGGGGATAGAGGTGGCATCTATCATCAACACATCTGTTATTGCCCCGATGAAGACCAAACCTAATGATATTATTACCACTCTTCATAAAAATGCTAAAACATAAATGAATGATTAAAATAAAATAAACCACAGTCAGTCCTGCCAAATACCGAGAGAGGGCCTATAGATTTACCCATTATTCATTTTATCTCAAAATAATAACATTTGTGTAAAGAAGGGTTTTCATGTTGTAAAGGATTTTCAGATTATAAAAGATTTTCAGTAAGTAAAGGATTAAGGGTTATGATAATTACTCTTTGTATTTGAGCGTTGGAACTTTCTGCGAGAGTTTGAATAAAGTTTGTTAAGCTGTTAATGTTTGTTTGTCGTCGCTCCTGCTGTCCAAGCAGTAACAGCAGCAGCAACCCCCAAAAGTCTGAGATGAATGTTACCCTCGTGAACGAAACAGACTGTTATATTTATCGACAATATTTTACAAGCATTTAGAATTCAGAATGGGAATACATTGCGTTCAGCATAACCGTTAATCTCTCCTCAAATATGACGTCTTCACCACCAGTGCATAACGTCTTCACCACCGCTTCGCTCGAAGTGCACAATCAAGTCATAAGAGCTTCTTTTGTTCAGACAGATTTGGACCATATCGCAAAGTCAATATTAGCCATATCACAAAATCCGTTGGATTAATATCAGAGCTTGATGGAGGCCAAATTGAAAGAAATCAATGGAAATATCACCTGCACCAATTTTGCATCGAAACATTTATGTGATTACAGTCACTCTCTCACAGACTCTCTCTGTCTTTTCCACAAATACTTTCATGGTAATTGCTCCGATGAGCTGCTTTCACTGGTTCCCAGACTCGATGAATTCAAGCGCCCTACGAGGATGGCATCCCGTTCTGACCCTTACACTGTAGAAACTTTTAAATGTAGCCGTCTCTTCTACTCCAATAGCTTCATACCTCGCACCTCTCGCCTGTGGAACACCCATCCCAATTACTGTTTCTCTGAGAGCTATAATCTCCAGCTATTCAAATGTAATGACAATCGACACATCCAGTAACCTTGATCTATCCACTATCCTTCTCCTCATCCTTTCTTCTATCACTTCTATCTGCTCTCGCTCCAAATTTTCTGCAACCCCCTGCATCCTCGTGGGTTCACGCCTTGCCCGGGGCGTAATGCTTAAAAAAACAAAGAAAAAAAAAGCATTTGCCATTAAACCATGATATACATTTGCACTTATTCTTTAATGTAAATTAAGAGACCTCTCGAAACATCAGATGAAAAAACAGTCGAAACCATCACACTAGCTGCTTTTTGGCGTATGGAATGCATTCTAACCACTTTCGGAATATTTCCTGTCGATGTTTTGTAAACACTATCGTTTTGGTAGATTACGACAGCGTCCAAAATTGAAAACAATCTATTCCGTCCAAACGAGATAATTTTATGCAGCGCCAGGTAATTCCAAAATATTCTTCACTCTAACGAGCTTCTTTTGTTTGTTCGCACTTAACTTGTGGCAGCAGTTGTCATTATGTCTTATATGGTTTTATCCCTAACTCTTCTTTCACAATCCTCTTTATCTCGTCCTATCCGAGATATCCAGCTATTTTGCCATCATCGTCATGATTCTTCGTTGATATCACTTCAGCATCTTTTGTGGCGTCAGTGATCTTCGATGGTCAAACTGAACGCTTATTTCGGAGATTTGGATTTGTTGAAAAATAAACGCCGAGTAAAGTGGGCTCCCAAAATTTGATTCTCACATGACATACTGAAGGCAAGGAAACAGAACAAAACAGCGCAGAAACTACTTAACATGTTTGTGTAAAAGTTTAGGTGAACATCGTTTAGGATAGATGGCGAAAAAACCAATTTTATTAGCAGCCACAAAGGAGAGATTAGGTGGAGGGCCATGATCACTAATGTCCTCAAGGGATATTGCACATAAAGAAAGATAAAAAAGGAAGAGGTTGCTTGCGCCGCTTTGAATTTACTCAACATATTAATGATTTTTCTGCAAAGACACAACTGTTTCAGCTCCAACTTCTTCCTAGCGGCCATTTTTCAATGCGATAATTTGATCACATTAAGTTTGAGCCAGCATATATAAATAAACTTTAATCCATAAAACAACAGACTGTTAGGAAGACTAAAAATTTAAATAATATATTTTTAAGAATAGGTATATTTCAGTTTATGTTAACTAATCAGTACTTGCCGTGCGCCGACGGCTTAGTGGTTCAGTCAGGTTTCGATACTAGCTAGGGGCAACCGGATGTCTAGCTACGAATCACTGAACAGCTACGAATCTGTCTTCCTGTGGATGACTTTTATATATATATATATATATATATATATATATATATATATATATATATATATATATATATATATATATATATATATATATATATACTTTACAATTAAGATACCTTTATTAAATGGCCATTTTCACCTACAAATTTTAATTTAGAAATTCGCAGTATTTTTCAAACTGTTTCTGGTATCATTTTGTAGTGTACTGATAATTCGGAGAAATAAAGAGATAGGGTATGTAATTGGAAACGTAAGGGGGGAAGAAGAAGTCACCATTATTGGAATCATATTATGGAGATAGGAGAGTCTGGGTAGGAGAGACCGATGGTCTCACCTATATCCTTATTGTCACAAGGTTAAAAATTTAAATCGACGGAAATTCACGGAAATTAACGAAAACGGATGATTTTGTCCACGTTAATAATAAAAAAATTTTCTCTGTTTATTGAAAATAAACATGGAGCGCTCTTCTGTGATCAGTGTCAACGTATTTCAAATTCTATGTTGTGTTAATAGGACTCGCCTAAATTATATCAATAGATTATTATATATATATATATATATATATATATATATATATATATATATATATATATATATATATATATATAAAAGAGAGAGAGATAGAGATGCAGACAAACAGAGATGGAGAACAAGATTAACCTGTTAAATATAAGGAATGGAATGACTTCACGAAGCGACATGCCTCAAGTATAAAGTGACAGTGAATCAACATAGAATGAGATATTTACGCCATGATTAAGGAATATAATATGGAAAATTAGCGCTCACAATTACGTTCTAAAACCATGTCGATATCCTCAAATAATATATTAATTTCACCTCATACTTACACATACACAAACACACACACACAAAACATATATATATATATATATATATATATATATATATATATATATATATATATATATATATTGATTGATTCATGTGCAAGCTAACGGGAACACGCATGCACACACGATACACAAAAATGGAAAAAGATTTGACAGTATCAGGGGTTATGCGGTGATAGGAATGGCATCTATCCTCAACACATCTGTCATGGCAACCATTAAGACCAACCAAATGATTTTATTACCACTTAGGCAGACATTCGCTATTTGACAACAGTGCAAAAATGGGACTAAAGCTCGCTACAAACACAGAAAAATGAACAAGGAAGCATTCAAATGACATGAGAAAATGTATTCCTCAATAATTGATTGCTTTAATTTGCCTGAAGAAGGTCACGAGACGGGAAATTCATGTAGCAAAAATACGAAGAATCAATATATGATATATACACTAAAACATATCCACATTACAAACAAAACGTTTGCGGTTTCTCTCTTTTTTTAAAACATATATTTTTCTATATGTGTGTATATATATATACAGTGTAACCTCGATATAAGAGAGTTGTCGGGACCGGAGAAGAAGTCTCTTATATCCTGGTTTCTCTTATATCCGGGTTTGGTCTATTTTATATACATTAACACAGGCTATAATTTGGGAACAGAGAAAATCTCTCTTATATCCGTGTTTCTCTCATATCCGTGTTTCTCTCATATCCGGGTCTCTTATATCCAGGTTACACTATATATATATATATATATATATATATATATATATATATATATATATATATATATATATATATATATATAGAGAGAGAGAGAGAGAGAGAGAGAATCAAACTCTTTTTTTCAGAGTCATATGCGTGAAAATCCATATAAGCAGACGGTTGTTTCATGTGCTATGAACCACATAGATTAGTTGTGTTTCATTCCGAGACATCCCAGCAGGACGCAAAATGTATCGTCCTGTGCAATAGACAAAACTTCGCGTAGACTGTCCACGTCTGATTCACGCTCGCTGATTCAACGCATAGTTTCATCTTTTTCATCTTGATTCTTAAGAACATTGCTTAAGATTTTTTTTCTACAGGAATAACTATATAATAAATATAGCTATCTTGTTTCATCCTACACTTTTGTTTGTCTATTTCCCAACAATGTTTCTTCAACACACGACCCGTAACCTAATAACTACTGTTTGATAAGCAGGGGTTAATTGTGAGACTTTTTTACTTCGTATTAACGTTACAATTTGGCTTCCCGACTTAGAACACGGTAAAAGCAACCTTAAGCATACGCACAAACGCAAAAACTACCAATGCTATTCTTAAGAAAAAAAACAGCTTTTTACTGTAACATTTTCCCTTCCCTATGATTGCATCAATCCTCAAAATACACTACATCCTTTCCCATTTCTGGCATATATTCGCTTGATCGAGAAAAGCGATTGCTTTCTCCAACTAATAAATATGTTTTCGGCGAATATGAAAGAATAAATCAAAACTAATCTTTCTCTATTTTTTTCGCTGACAGCAGTAATAATATAACACAGCCACTGAAAACACGATGTCTTGTAACAAGGACCTATGTAGGAATTTCGAGGCTCTCAGTTAACATCATACAATTGTTTCAATATCTATAAAAAATACAATTTTTTTTTTTTTAAATAGGAATCACAATTTACAGTGGGAAAATTTTGCTTCCCCAAAAAACGGAATTTGCCGGCGGTGTGGAAATTATACCAGCTGAGGTAATACATAAAACGCATTTAATTTTCATTTGTTCCAGGAAATTAACCCACTCGATACGCTGAAGGCAGTGATAAGGATGAGAATAGGTAGATCAGAAAAATTCATCCTTTAAATCCATATTAAATACATAAAAACGTACAAACAGCATCACATCACAATTCCTTCAAAACATGAGGTGCGGCATAGGACAAAATTCAATATTCGAGAGACGGTTGTGTTTCGGTAAACTCCCAAATGCTACAGCACAATTTTTAGTGCAAGTAACAGATTTCACACAGCTAGCAGAATCTAGGATGGATCTAATCAAAGAATAAACGCACATGCTAACACAATCGAACACAAAAGTGTCGAAATTCGTCAAATGAAGTTCGAAAGGAGGGAATTAAAACAATTTTACCGTCTCTCTTATTTCAAACAGTATGCCAAAGAGTTGTCTTTAATTCAGGGAAATAGTGCGGAAGTTTCAGCAGTGTAAGTTCCTGACTTAGAATATGGTGGTCTCATTCCACATAAGGTAAAGGCGGCAATAAATGTATTAATTCGTTAATTTCAACGCCAAGAAAGGTACAAATCCATGCAACGTGAACGACCTAAATACCAAGAGAAACTTCGCTTCCATCCACAATGGCGACGACTGCGTCTGGAACAATTACACAATATCGCTTGTTTTAAATAAAGGATGAAAAAATTGTCTACACTTTAACTGTCGACACTAGAGCAGAAATGAATGTTATCTCAGGAAAACCTTGACATATATTAGACTCTTCAACATTTCAATTGCAGGCAACAAATAAGAACTTAACCTAAACGACGGACTGCGGCGAAAATTCACCTGGACATGCGTGCAGGCAAACGTGAATATCCCTTTCCTAAGAGCTGATTTCCAAGCACACTTAAAATATGTTAGTGTATATGCACGACTAAACCCTCTCAGATAACATGACATACAATAAGGTGAATTTACCCGGTACAAATCCACAGGAAGAAATACACTGATATCATTGACAATTACCCTAACGTTACTCGACACTTCAATAACAACAATGCTGTTAAGTATGATACAATACACCGCATTAGAACCATATGAATTGCAGGCTGTTTATCTCCTCCCCAACGAACCCCTGAAAATAGATATATATTCCAAGAAGAAGTCCAACAGATGATTGATACAGGAACCAACCAACCATCGGACAACTAATAGGCTTCACTTCTTCGACTTCTCCAGGTGTTTGGATAAATAGGTAGAAATTACTGTTTTCTCGTAGTTGTGTATATATGTCTATACTCGCATCGTGTTTTTCGTTTCTCCATCTTATTTGATAACGATAAAGAAAAGTTGTAGAAAAAAATCAAGTAATAAGGGCTTATGTCAGTCGGAATGAAACAATGGTGGTAATTTTCACTCAGCATAAAAGACGTGGGCGCATTGATACATGGAGCAGAAAACTAAGACAAACACCTCGCATCAACTGTTCTATTCCCAGTCGTCACCCTCCGTGTATAAGTGGAATCAAAACCATTCTTCGATGGAGACGGTTCGTCTAATTAATTCGTCTATTCTGACTCTTGACGTGGAACAGTCAATTGCTGGAATTGATTGAATGTTTATTTGTTGAACGACATTAGGAAGAATATCTGAAGCTTATGTGCTCTGGTTCCTTAGTTAATAACCTGTAAAGCGTCGCATGTTGGCAATTTACTTTGGGGCAAGGATGCAGGAGATCAATTAAAGATCTTTGGATAGCGAGGAAGGCTTTTTCTTTTTAAGCGTGTCTTCGCTTCGTAGTAGATTAGAATTTAATCGTTTCACCTAACAGAGAATTAAATTGAGGTGCAAACGAGTAAAACTTTACTGTAATAAATCCATACACTCAATTAAATATAAAAATAAAAACATTCTTTTTATGGCCAGATGTATAGAAGAAAGCGATCGTCCATACAGTACATTCGGGAAATTTCTAGATAATTTATGTTCAGAAAAGATAACGAAATTATAAGAACGTAAGAAAACTCAAATAAAATTTAAACGCGGTACCTTGTCAGTCGTTAATAACGAAATTGTACAAAAAACGGATTGCTGTCCAAGCACTGAACGTATATATATATATATATATATATATATATATATATATATATATATATATATATATATATATATATATATCAGGTCATCCTATATGTTCTGTCCGAATTTTTACTTTTTGTTAAAATGAACGAAATTTAAAGAGTGTTTTATAATGTCTAATGGAGCTGATCATTATTCGAAACATTTACACTGATCAAATTTTGTTTCAGAGAGCAATAAAAGTAAATGTTGTTTGATTAAAACCCTGCTAACATGGAAGTACACAAGAATCATTTGAGGCACATACTGCATTCTGAGTTCAAGAAAGGAAACTCAGCAGCAGATGCGCCCAGAAAACATACACTCAGTTTATAGAGAGGAATGTGTGAATGAAAGAACTTGCAGAAGATGGTTTGCAAAATTCAGAGGTGGATATTTCACACTTGAAGATGAAGATCGAACCGGACGTCCAGTTGAGTTTGGTGAAAAGCTACTTGAAGCAGCCCTTGAAGAAAATTCTGCTTTATCAGTTGAGGAATTGTCAGTGGTTCTTAGTTCAAACCATACAACTGTTCGTCGTCATCTTCAACACCTTGGAAAAGTTTCTAAACATGGAAAATGGGGGCCTCATGAATTGTATGAAAACAACCTCAAATCTCGAGTTGATATCTGCTCTTCTCTCCATTCTTGCCAACATGTTTCACCTTTTTTGGATAGACTTCTGACTGGCGACGAAAAATGGATCTTTTATCGAAATGTTAAGCGTCGTTAACAGTGGCTTGGTAAAGTGGAAGGACTCCAGCCACAGCCGAGAAGGGAACTTCACGAGCAAAAGTTTCGTCTTTCAATCTGTTGGTATCGCCAAAGAATAATCCACTTTGAATTCTTACCACCTAATGCAACAATTAATGCTCAAATATACTGTCAGCAATTAGAGCGTTTAAACCAAGCTTTGAGGAAAAAAAGACCTGCTCTAGTGAATCGAAAAGAGGTGATGTTTCATCAAGACAATGCGCGACCCGACACAGACGGAATCACGTCACAAAAGATCGAAGAACTTGGTTGGGAAAAAATTCCTTATCCACCTTATTCTCCCGATCTTGCTCCTCCAGACTACCATTTGTTTCGTAGGTTACAGAATCATATGAAAGAAACAGCTTTTGTAAAACAGAAAGAGGTTAAAACTAACATTTGTGAGTTCTTCGAATTAAAGCCAAAAGAATAATACAGTAATGGAATTAGTAAGCTTGTTAATAGATGGAAGGAAGTCATAGATAATCAGGGAAAATACATTGTTGATTGAATCTGTAATTAAATGTATATATTTATATATATTTCTATATTCAAAATTCGTTTAGAACTTATTTTATATATTAATTAATACATAAAATTTATGTTTATAATAAATATTATTAACAACATTTACCGATGTGAATAATATTGTTAATAGTATTTATTATAAACAGAGCATTTACTTAAATATTTGTATTTACAAAAATAGCGTGTATACAATGAATATATTACAATAATTCTCGGGCCTAATCCATTTCATTATATATATATATATTGTGTTAGAATGTCTTACTCTACTTTACAATTCACGCTGAGCCACCGTTTCTCTTTGTCCACCGATTTTAAGCAGTGTTGAGATCAGTCAGTACATAGATAGAGAAACGACGATGATCCTCTAGTTGTGTAGGCTAAAAAATCTGTAAAAAAACATTTTTAGAATGGGACTAGGAATCTCATCCTGTAAAACCTTGCTTGCTACTGAAAGCACATCAGCAATGTCTAGTGTTGTTGGAAGATTTGGCCTCATACAACTCAGTGGTGTCTCTGGGCCGAACGGAGGTGGAAGATGATATCTTATTACGAAAGTTAGCACTTTCGCAATAGAACCGATATTAATGAACAGTCATGTGCAATAATTTCATATTCTGACTATATTTTCTTCAGCAATAATTCGCTTTCAGGCTATAACATCGGAGCTTATTAAAAGCAACTTCTATTCAATTCTTGATCCAATTTTTAAGAATATGATTTCTTGATTTTATTGGTCCGGAAAAAAGATCACCTCGTACGGCCTTCATATGGAATGTATGAAAACAGTAACACGGCTTATATCAAACTTACGAATGAAATTTAGCCGAAGAGACTTTTCGGAGACAGTTTTCAACTACTTATTGCACTAGATTATGAGACAGGATGGAGCATTTCACCACCGCCGACTCAACACCTCCGACTCAACACTGGTCCGAATTGGAGAGGGATTCGTTACATTAGCTTCCGCTCGAATACACATCAGTGATATATTAATACATTTCCACAACCAATTATTTGTTAAATTGTAGGATTGTATCTGGAATAATTATTGATATTCTGAAACACATGTTTATGCAATATTCACTAGCAAGACAAATGAATAATTCTTACATTCAAAAACATATATATGCTTTAAAGAAGCCAAAAAAAATATTTCTAAAAACTAGTCTATTAATTTTCTTACTATTTCAACTAAATATTACAGTATTTATTTATAGATTCTCTTCAGTGCAGGAATGTTGTTTTCCATCCTAATAGACAGGCCATTGCTGAATGGAAAGCGATATTATAGATTCATATAAAAGTAGGAATAATCTCGAAGCTAAATTTGAAAATAAGAAACTCTTCAGGAGGGTTGGAAGAATTTTCTTGCATGAATTTATTAATTCGGTTCAAAATTAATAGTTGCATCACTGAATCACGGAATAAAAACCATTATCGCATGACATTCACTTCTGATCTCAATCCTCATCCAATTTTAAGTGATATAAAACATAAATATTTGTAAATATTCCACCACATACAATAGTCGTTTTCTACGTTAGTTTCTTATATAAATTTGGTAAAGACATAGAACTTAGCTCATTCATGAAATACATCTAATGCCTGTGAAAGATTTAATACTTAAATTGCGCTGAAACATATATATTTAAATGGCTTCATTGAGTTTTCGTCTAAATTATACGTTTGCCTTTCTTCGTTTTTACACATTTGAGATAATTTAGTTATTTCCTAGACTTTGCTAAACTTTTTTTTAATATTCAGATACTCTTATCGAATTTTTGTTTTAATTTTCCAAGACAAAGTACTTCAATTACTATTTTTTTAGCTGGTCAATCAATTATTTAGTCGATTAGGCTTTAATTTTTTTTTTTTAACAATGGTGGTGTGGCATTTTTACAGTTATTTTTTTATTCTTATCTTCCAAAAAGTTTCTACTATTTTTGATTGCTTTTTTTAAAAAAAATTCTTTCAATTCCCAACGCTGTATACACCTAATCAGTAATGGTCTAATATCTTGCCTGAACTTGAAGATATATTTAAAAAAATATGAAGACACACACACACACATACACACACACAGATATATATATATATTTTATATATATACACATATATATATATATATATATATATATATATATATATATATATATATATATATATATATATATATATATATATAACAGTTTTTTATATATATATATATATATGTATCTATGTTGTTCCGTTTTTGAAGGAATGAAATGTGTTGTGGGATATGAAACAAACGAATGCACAATACTCAACTATATATATATATATATATATATATATATATATATATATATATATATATATATATATATATATATATATATTTACTTTCTAGTAATTTGAACAGTTCTGGAGTTGTAAGATAAAAAGACACAACAAAAAACAATTATAAATCTTTCCAATAAAAATAGATATCAAAACTGAAATTTATAGGTTATATTTTAAAAAAAAGTTTGATACCCGTGTTTGTATATTACTGAAATTTCTTTGTTAATATCAATTTGAATGTGCAAACTCGAGATAAGTATAAACAATTAATTTTAAAGTATAAATATATATATATATATATATATATATATATATATATATATATATATATATATATATATCGTATATTTATCAGCAATCCTTTCGTTTATTCTTGTTTCATTAAAAAACGACAGAAAAGGTACTACGTTTGACCTTTTTTCTTTAATTTTTCTTGTGTTCTAACAAGAGCTTTCTTTTCTGGACAAAGGGTGTGTAAGAACTGTACAAATGTTTTATGTCTTTCCGAGCGCCTTAAAGTATCACAGCCCATTAGCCATTTAAACACATGATTTGATTTTCAATTAATTGAGTCATTAGAAACAAACTAGTAGTGTGTAGTAATATTGATTTAATTTCATCTGGTTAAAAATATTAAAATAATGTTCTTTAATAATGCTTAAAGAGTTGGCTCTTTTTTTATTAACTATTAACAAAGGCCAAAATCATTGTTTTTATTCAGAAATTAAAAACATCCCTACCACACAGTTAATATATTTGTGTTTTCTACTAGTATGTTTTAATGGAAAAATCTAATATTCATAAATCCAAATTGGACGAAACGCGTCAGCAATAAAACATTTTTCCTTTTTCATTTTTTTTCATAAATATTGTCTTCTCTTGTCAGAACAAATCAAATTAAATAAAAGCTTTCGTATATATATGTATATATATATATATATATATATATATATATATATATATAAATATATAACTATATATATATATATATATAGAGAGAAGAAAATTGAGTCCGAGAGATTCATAGATAGATTCTAGATAGATAGAAGACACGGGGATCGAAAGATAATATGAGTGTAAATATAGACATCAATAAAAATATATAAATATATATACATAGATTAACAAAAGATGTCGTATTTTTGAAAAAAAAATTCCAAGAGGATAAAATCCAAAAGTTTAAATTCCACACACACACACACATATAATAAAAACAAACACTAATATTCCATGGTATATATATATTCCATTGGAATATATATATATATATATTATCAGACCTAAAATATATAAATTCAGATATATAACATATAATATAAATACTTTTAGATGATAAAATGATAGTTATGAATGTTAAACTAAATATATATTCGAGAGTCTGTTCATAGTTTAAAATTAACAAATTAAGATTTATAAGAGGTATATATAATTTATTTAAGTAGATATATATATATTGTAAAATAAAACATATATATATATATATATATATAACGAGATATGAAATTTAAAAAAATATAAACGTGCAATTTTGCAATATATGCCAATCCTCAGCGATATAAATTTATTGAGATCCCTGATATATGACCTTTCATGAAAATTAAATGCCTGCTCTTTAAATTTTCTTCCGTTTAAATTTGATAAAATAAAATGAGTCGAATTCACTATATCTCCCTTAAGTTACTTTGTATATAAAAAAATAATTTCTCCATTCACGTTTTTTTTTTATCAATTGATACATGAAAAAAAATAAAAATTCAATACGCAATGATGATGAATATATATATATATATATATATATATATATATATATATATAAACCGACCTATTTGAAAATCTTTAAGACCAGATGCAAAAATAAAAAAAATAAAATACTGTTACTTTAATCAAAATATATAAAACATAAAAATTTACATGTTGATCTAATAAAACCCCATTGAATAATTTTTTGCCCCAGTTTTGTGCCCTCGTAAAATTTAAATAAAATGTCACTCTATTTTATATATATAAAATAGCAATGTTTCTCAAATAAAACGTACACACAAAACACAGTCTCATTCACTGTTTATACTCACACAAACATATATATATATATATATATATATATGTTTTAACATCAAGATTTTATCTATACAAGAAACATATACAAATATATGTATATATATATATATATTCTAATATCAATTCGAGACATAAGAGTTTTATTACATTGATAAATACATATACACATATATATATATATATATATATATATATATTAATATCAAATCAGACATCAAAATTTTAACTCTTTCACACACACACAGACACACAAATCACACATAAAATGTATATATATATATATATATATAAATATATATATATATATTATATATATATTTTCTATTATTTTAATTCATGATCAATATTTTTGTTTTTAAAATTACACACACAACACAAAATATATATAATATCAAAATACGACATAAATTTTTTTTACACACAAAGAAACACACAAACAAAAAAACAAACTTTATATAAATATATATATAATCTATTAAACAATGCAGTTTTTATCTATAAAATAAAATTGAATTAAATAGTTAAATTTGTGAACATTTTTGTCAAGAAAAAATATTTCAAACATTATTTGATAATTTAATGGTAATCAGAAAATGATGAAATGGAATATTGCTCACCGGAAAATTAGTAACAGAAAATTCCTTTCAACCATGATAGATTTCAAAACTGTCGGATTCTGGCTGTGGTATCCATTGAAACCAACTTAATAAGACAAACAGGCACAAACGATGTCATTCCTTTCAGTTTTTTCAATGAAAATAAGAAAAACATTCATTCTAAGACCATAGTTCAATCCATTCTTTTGTATTGAAGTTTTGTAAATAGTTTATCATTCAGGACACGGTTATTTTAATTCATCCGATTTGAACTATTATTTTATGATATTGGATTTTTTCTTTATATACATGTAATTTCCAGTAACATTCGCCGGTCAACCCAGTAAACAACAAGAGTTATCATTTATACAATAAATTGCCAGCTAACCATTTAGCATAATCAATCACTTTAATCTTGACATCTTCAAATCAAACGTCAATCCGTATCTGTCCTGCTTATCCTCATAATTTTTATTTCATACCACTTTCTCTTCCAACAGTAACACATTAATCTCAAAATGTAGTCCTCTTATTCAAGAAAGTGTCCCTAGTGTCTTGAAATGAAACGTTAATTTAAAAAAATATTTAACGATACTCCTTCAGACATAAGTATTTAACTATTTAGATTTTTCGTTATCATAATAGTTTCATAATATCCGATTCTTTGAAAAGCAATTTTTAACCTTCGTGGTTTCTTGAAGTATATATCATCCTTTTAAATATTATTTTGCCATACTTATTCTGATGCCTCGGAAAAAAATTATTTTCGTTTTGAACTCAATATATTTCTAATTTTTTATCCACGCACATATCAGAATCTAACTCACAATGCAATTTTATAGATGATTCTGTTTAATATACAATTACTTAATTTTATCCACAATCTATTTCTTTTGAAAAAAAAAAATTACTTCTGAATATGATACGCTGAGATAGATCAAATGATCCTATATATATATATAAATATATATATATATATTATATATATAATCTCATTAATATATTATCCTGAAGCTCAAAAAGCAAGACATCTAATCAATGTCATAAATATGACAATAAAGATATTTAACTGACAATCGGACATTAAAATAGTGTAAAATATAAACATTTCAGAAAATTTCGTTGACAAAATTCCATTTGTTGCTTTCCAAGATCTCGCTGTGAACGATTCAAATATTCCATTTCAATCGTTCTTGTCATGGGAAGAAAAATAGACGTCAATTATTAATGAACTCCTATGTTGACATATATTTATATGCAAATTCCTGACAGATTATTTAACTTCAAATACAGTCTTTTGCCGGTTTTATTTTCTTTTTTAAATTTTCTTTGTATTATTGTTTTGTAATTAACGTAAACTGCTGTGTGTGCAGCGAGGTTTCAAGTCCTATTATTTTTTTTACAAAACTGTTGGCTGATTTCTATGTTGTGGATAAAATTCAAAATCTTTACCAGAAGAAATGTAAACAGGTCATTCAAATTCCAAACAATTATTGTATTTACTACCTCCAGTAGGCTGCCAAGGGAATATCCCACTGAAAAGAGTTTGAAAAACATATTTGGGGGGTTTTCAAATGGTTTTTGAATTTAACTTCTTCAACAGTGAATCACTTTGGTTTAGATTTTGATGCAAATGGCGGATAAATGATATACTGTGTTTTGTAAAAACATACTATACATTAAGCATTTCTATCAAAATATTTTTTGTATGATGCGTTAGACGTTTCACGTTAATAATTTCTAATATTGATACAGAAACTGAAATGTTTTTTTTTTTTTTGTTTTCAAAAGACCCGACAAAAAACATTGTTCGCCAAGAATTTTTCAATGATCAAAATATATTGCAAGAATTTGAGCATTGTAATAAAGATTACTATACGGCATGCAGGTGGACTATATATTTCATTTCAGTCAGTCATCTGTTTTCGTGCACAAACACATCTTTCATTATACATGACTGACGTCCTGGGATTTTTTTTTCTGACTGCAGTTGGTTGCCACCAAACAGAGTAGACCAGATGCCATCAATGCCTAAAGAACCCAGTTGCAGGAACTGGGCTATTTTTTCTTAGTTCATATGTGAGACGTTTTGAGAGCATTCATGTCGATCTATACGATATGCATGTCATTCAGAATTTTGAGTTAAAATGGGATTGAGATAAATCAAAAATCATCTGTTCTACTTTCTTTTAAAGTGTCAGGACGACCTCAAGGATGGGACAACTTAACCAGCACAGCCTCAAATTATTCAATATGCATGAAGAAGGTTGGTTTTTATGAAATTCTGAACCTATATATATATATATATATATATATATATATATATAATTGATTATAAAAAAACTGTTAGATGAGTCATTAATTATCGAGGTTTTCGAGCTTTATAACTTGTTTTCATGATCTTCGCCAGGTGTTCTTCCAGATTCGTCCGGTAATCTTTCTCGATTTGCAGAGAGGTTTTCGTTCAATGAGATGAACATCTTGGTGTTCATAAAATAAACATTTTTGAAAGAAAAGGAACTGGATAATTAAAGTACCAGGCATTTTATTATCACCGATTTGCTCTTATAGTACATTGTTCCACTCTTGTGTGTTATTTCCCCACGACCGTTGCAAAAAACTGGTAAAACATCTAATATATATATATATATATATATATATATATATATATGTATATATATGGTGTGACGTCGCCCCCCCTGGTCGCAGCGTCGACTCTGTCGTTCGATCTCGTTCGCGGCACCAGTTGTGACGTCACGTGCTCTCCAGGCTCTGATATCCTGGTCACGGACAGCACCAGTTGTGACGTCGCTTGGTCTAGTGTTGATCCTGGTCGCGCGGCGTCTTTGCTGTTCGTCAGCGTTCGCTCCTCGCTGCTCCAAGTTTGACGTTCTAACCCTTTGGTTAGATGAATACCAGCCTCGCCGTTCCCAACTCGCCTCCAACACCTGGTTACTAGGGTAACTGCACTGATCTCCGGTCTGCCTACCCACGTTGTGATTAGATCTTAGACAGACGGGATCAAACAGGGATTGGGGCCGTAAGCAAGCTAAGTTCAACGGGGTGGTAACACACAAGAAAAAAAAAAAAACTCACAAGGTCAAAAATTATTGAAAAAAAAAAGGTAACAACCTTTTATATCTAAATGTTCGTTACATAAAATTATTCCTACCTCCCCGACCCGTTTTGTGGACTGTGGCACCAAGCTTCTACCATACAACTTAAAGACTTCGAGTTGCCTTGTTCTCTAGAAATTTGCATTTCGGGGTGTGGTTTGGTTTCGACACTGGGCGCTGATCTCTACCTGTCGTTCACGGCTGATTCTTCTCGCCGTCAGTCCCTCGAATTCAGTGCGCGAATTAACGAGCCTTCTTCTGCTTCAGGTTGGACGAATTTATTCACTTCGACTTGAGTTGGGCGAATTTCTTCACTTCGGCTTGGCTTGGTTTGATTTCCAACTTCTCTAGGCGCAAACTGCAAGTTAACTTCTTCTTCGTCTGAGGCGCAAACTTCTCTCTCGTCTGCTGAACTCTCTGCGTCCGTCCGGTCTCATCGACTTCTGCCGTCCGCTCTCAAGGCAACTCTTCTTCTGCCGTCCGGCCTGAACTTCTGTTCTGTCCCGGGGCTGCAACTCTTCGCCTGTCTGTCCAACTGCAACTTTCTGTCGATTGGGGTCCTGATTTTATTGACGCCGTAACAAACTGGGGTGGGTCTGTCGGCGCCAGGGTTTTCTTGATAATTCTAAAGTCGTATTATTTCTGATTTCCCATTATCGCTCTTACTTTCACTCCTACTTCCTTACAGTGCCTCTGGGGAGGCGCATACCCGCTTCCCCTGGTCCCTCGTATGTCAGGTGACCGCTCTCGACCAATGGGGTCCTGGTCGAGCATCTTTCCTCCTCCCTCGCACATCACGTGACCGCTCTCGGCCAATGAGACTCTGGTCGGGCGTCTCTCCTCCTCCCTCATGTATCATGTGACTGCCCTCGGCCAATGAGACTCTGGTCGGTATCTTCCCTCCTTCCTTCGTGACGTCTCCAATCGGCGTGGACAATCCGTGGCTTTGTTCTGGGGAAGAAACACCTTGCTTAAAAAAACAAAATTTAAATTGTCCTTTTTCGTATGACAATCCCGGTATTTGTCAAAACAGCCTGCCGCTAATTAGATGTGACTTCTAAAGAAAGAATTTTTCCGACCTGTCGGCGTCTTCTCTGCGAGCTAAAACAAATGTTTCACCTTTTTCTTTTCGCTCGGGCCTGTTAACAAAATCTTAATTATCTCAAATTGAAAATATTCTCCACTCATCATCGTGGGTGGTTCTTATCTTCAACTCTAGAAAATGGTCAGGGTTCGTGTATCAATGTTTTGTTTTCGTATACATTTCCCCAGCGGTCATCATGACACCCTTTTCGTTCGTTACTTATTAATATTTTTTTTCCATTGTCCCTAAAATCTTATTTCTTCAACCAAATTGATAATAAACTTCATCCTCCGCGGACACGAAAGTAGGTCAGGTGCTTGACCGACATCTTTGACATTTGTTATGTATCAATCGTGCCTGTGCCCATTCGTTTCCTTGTTTCCCCGTCTTGTTATCATGTTCCTGTTTTTTTTTTTTTTTTTTTTTTATTATTTCTAAACTCTATTTCTTCAACCAAATATAACAATTTCTATTTTTCGTGGATTTCGGTCAGGTACTTTGGCCTAGATATCTTTTGACACCTGTTTTGTGTTAGTTTTAGCGTTTTTTCTTATGACCGGGTTTTGTACTATCTATTTCTCTTTCTTTTTTTTTCTTTTTTTTTTTCCTTTTTCTTTCCTTCGGATCGCCTAAATACAATTAGAGAATTATTCTCAAAACTCAATTATTCTTCATCTCTAAATAACTATCAACTGGTTAACAAACCGAATAAAAATAAATCATATATTTATGAATATCTCTTTTCAGTTTTCTAATGATGCATGGTGCCACATATATAATATTATATAAATATATATATATATTCTATATATATAAAATCGATATATATACATATATATATATATACATACATACATATATAATATACGTACATATATATATATATATATATATATATATATATATATATATATATATATATACCCATATATATATATATATATATGCATACCAAAATATATAATATATACGTACATATATATATATATATATATATATATATATATATATATGTAATATATAAATAAATAAAGAACAACAGTAAGATATATTTTCGGTTTTCTTCTAATAATTTTACTTTTACAAAATAGTGCTCCATGTAAATATAAGAGAAAAAACCTAATAAATCTTTCAATAATACAATTTTTAAGCATTAATATTATAAATTAATTACTTTAAAATATTTTTTTACATTAAAAACATATTTTAAACTAGTTAATTTCATAATAGATATATATATATATATATATATATATATATATATATATATATATATATAATTGTTTTTATTCCTCTATTATATATATATATTATATTTAATGTTATAATTATATATATATATATATGTGTGTGTGTTTGTGTGTGTGTGTGTATTTGTGTATTGTTTCGAAATACTGCTCCTCATATTTAATATATATTGAAGAAAATATATATTCACATCGCTTGTTTTGTTGCCATCACAAGATACGTTTTATTGTTAATAGTTAACCAGTTCCCGTCTTCGATTTTACTGCCAAAACCGTCTGGAAAAGATATTAGTTTTAGATTAGTTCTTTTACGTGTATATGAGTAAAGCATTAGGGGAACGAACAATCAGGAAAATAAAAAAGGAAAAAAATAGATAGGCTTTTATTAACATTTTTTCCCGAAAATCGATTATTTTCGAGAACTTTAATATTAATCTACTATTACTTCCGTCCTGATATATAGTCTTAGTTTGCTCCTTGATTTCATTTCCCTGAATAATGAGCGTTTCTTGCCTTCTTAATATCTTATTTCGTTGTGAAAATTTGAAATTACTTCTATCTTCTATGGAATATTGTGTTTCTATTATTGCTTTCAATGGTGAGAGCTGTGACAGGATAACTGCGCATTGATCCTTCTGGCATACTATTAGGTTCTGTTATAAATAATTACTTCTTTTTTTTCATCAAATTCGTTTTTCCAAAAGAAAATGAAATTACATTTTATTCACTTGCATATGCATCATTATTTGTCATGACATATATCCACTTATCACGCCTTTCATCACCAACGTTTAAGTAAAAATCCATGAAACGTTTTCCGATGAACAATATGATACTATTTGTATTAGTGATGTTTCTTTTTTCGAATCACCGTGTCCATGCTCCAATGTAGATCGGATCTTTGGAAACAGTGCGGGCAATATCTGAGTAGTTCTAAAAAGAAATACGAAACAAGATATACCTAGACATGAGTCGTGTGACATGAGCAGTCTAACCTCGTAGATTAAATATATGGTTCAGTTCGGAAAACCGTTTTAGGTTGCCCGGATTTGTATATTCCTGATGATGACTGGAGGGGCTCGGGGCCCGAAAGGTTGTTACAAAATTTAACACATATGAGGACAGAAGCCGGCATGTAAATAGTGCAAATCATTTAGTTTAATAACATATGAATATTTGTTTCGTCATATGTAGATAATTGTTTGCCGCACAAAGGTCATGTTACCTTCCTGCATAAATTATCCAAGTAGATACGTCGTTATGGCACCCGAGAATATATAAATGAACCGCATTGAGAACTACCGCTGAGTTTTCTTTTATTTTTGTCTTAAAAAACATCTAATCAATGGTTAACTGGGAAAGGTAATGGCTTGCAAATTTTAACTTCCCCCAAAACTAAATTACTATCATTTAACCAACACAGAAAATTTTCTACCTACCATCAGCGTTGCTGACGCAAGACATCTGGAGAACAACAGACTGTGCCTTCTTGGCGGCAGGTTTTCTACTGACTTTAGTTGGAGCGACTACATGGAATAAATGGTTGGATCTACTGCAAAGAAAATTTGAGTCAATGTGCGTTGAACACTGATACTCTATCTGGTCTGGAGCTCCTGATATTAATATCGTGGTTCGAGATAAAACACAAAGAAGGATCTCTAATGTAATCGATCCTGACTTGGCATCTCGATATCAGTCACGTTCTTACCGACGTGGTGTGTCTTCCCTCTGTCTTTTCTACAAATATTTTCATGGCAATTGCTCCGACTTTTCCATGGGGCACCGACTCCATGAATTTAAGCGCGCTACTAGATTAGCAAATAGGTTCAAGCCATTTACTGTTGAAACAGTTAAATGTAACCGCCTCTTTACATTTTCTATTCTCGCACTTCCAGCCTGTAAAACACCCCTCAATTTAATTATTTCCCTGATGAGATGAATCTTCAAAAAAAAAAAAAAAAAATGCAACCTCAATCGCCGACGTCTATCTTCTTGAATCCTGATCGTTTTTGTCCTTTCCTCAATCCTCCCTATAATCAGTTTTTATCTCACTTTCACTCTCCATCAACCCCCTGCGTACTCGTCGCATTCCCGTTTTCCTTAGGGTAAAATGAGAAAGAAAATAAAAAGTCAACATCTGTGAATATTTAAAAAGAATAAATATAACAACATCGAACTAGAGACTTAATACTGCATATTAAGTCAATAAAGACTCAAAAATAATTTATCAAAACCTTATATAAAATTCGTTACGACGATGTCCAAAGCGATAAGATTTAAAGATTTTTGAATTTTCTGTATGATATGTTATTATTATTTACATTACTTACATTGAATTGTCCTCATATTCGCTGTTATCACAAAGTTTCGATCGTTGTCTTCCTTGGCCTTTTTTATGCGCTTGTAGATTCAATCTATAACATTCATAACAAAAATGTTAAAAAAAAATATTTAATTTAATTATTTTTTTAATAACCTACTTGTTTAAAGTGTAGGTTCGTAAATTTGGCGTTACGGTAAATAACTGCTGAATGCCATAGTGAACAACAACACCACAGTGGAGGAGCTGACATCTTCAAGCAAAAAAGTGCTCTACAATACCGGGCCACTAAAGTTAGCCACGCCAGAGCATTTACAATTAGAGATAAAAATAAACAGCTTCGAAAAGATTCTGCCTAAGATTACACACTGGAAAGAAAAAGTGCTTTACCGTGGTAATATTGTTCACTATAGCATTGAACAGTATTTTTTCCACACCGACAAACCTTTTCTAGTGGAATTTGTTTTGTTTTTTATGCATAATTTTGTTGTTTTGATTTTAGGCTATTTTGATCTTAGGATAGATTAAAATTATCTGGCGATTTTAGTTGGCTTAACATCTTCAAATTGACTGGTAGTATAAGGCTTCCTATTTTACAAACTATTGCTACCGACCAAATGATATTTGCGCGAAAGCACATGAAACTGAAAGTTGTGGTCGAGCACTGCCTGCCTCAAATTTGAATTAAAATTATTAAAGCACTTCCATTATCATGTGGTTAAGCACTCTTTTTTCCAGGGTGCTATCTCATGGAGTTCTTTTAAAGAACTTCTTCTTATTCCAAATTATATATATATATATATATATATATTATATATATATATATATATATATATTAAAAATAATTGATTTAAAATGGTGTTTTTTTTCTACACATTTAACCATTTTCCAAATTTTTCAAATTTCTGACATTAATTTAATTTTGTAATTAAATTAAATACATTAGTTCAATTTCATCCACAAAGCAATTTTTAAAAATTTTTTAAAAATTCACTAAGGATGAAAAAAACCAATGTCTTTAATTTAATTTGTCAATTGACTTTTGGCTTTATTTGAGCACTATTTAGTAAAATAAAATATCTATAAGAACACTTTTATATATCTTACTGCTCTTTATATATATATATATATATATATATATATATATATATATATATATATAATATATATATGCAATATTGAAATCAACACTAACAGGCGACAGTTAGTTTCCTAATAAAGGCAGTCATCAGGCCACGAGTTCTGTTTTTGTTTTTTTTTCTTGCATATTTATATATACGGGTCAGTGTGGCATTGCGAGTAGTTTTTTGGCGGTTATTTTG
Source organism: Acanthosepion pharaonis (assembly GCA_903632075.3). Classification (NCBI taxonomy): domain Eukaryota; kingdom Metazoa; phylum Mollusca; class Cephalopoda; order Sepiida; family Sepiidae; genus Acanthosepion; species Acanthosepion pharaonis. The sequence goes on along the minus strand of CAHIKZ030001636.1, from coordinate 158,754 downwards.
TCGAAAGTCATTTATTTGTTTATTTATTTACTAGGGTTAAATTATTTTGTTTGTTTCTATTTATTTTTAATTTTTTTATTTTTATTTTTTATCTTATATATTTATTTGTTTATTTATATTTTAATCAGTGTTTTATTAACGTTGTAAAAATGTGTTTTATATCGCTTATTTAATTGTTTTGGTTTGGTGTGGGAAGATAATTAAAGCTATTTATTCAATTTTGCAATGGATTGTAGTTTATTCTAACTATTATTTTGGCGGGAGCAGTTTTTTTTTATTAATTCATGTATTTATTTGGATTGATTATCTTTATTTGTTTTTTCTAACGGCTAATTTATTGGGATCGGCTTGTTAGTTTGTTTATTTATTTTGATTAATTTGGATTAATTTATTTTACTTGTTTATTATTATTTATTTATTATATAGCTATGTTTTCTTCGTCCGAATTTTAGTATGGATTTTATAGTGTAACTAATATTTTGGTCATAAAGGTTTGTTAATTTGTTTATTATTTACTTTATTTATTTTGGTTCATTGATTTTTTTGTTTATTTGTTGTTTTTTATTCTATTTCGTCTATTCCAACGGGGGGTGATTTTGTAATTTGTTTCGGTTAATTTATTTTACTTAATTTATTGTCATTTTATTTATTTATTTTATTTTATTTCTTGTTTTTATTCTTTTAATTTTTTTTTTCCGTTTTCGATTTTTAAGTAAAGCAGTAAAAATTTGTTTTTATGTCTGCATTTTGAGATGAGCTCTGATCGTTTATTTAATAATTTATTTTGGTCTGGGAAGGCAATGACTATTTCCCCGCAATAGGTAGCCATTTCTTTCTGCGGTAGACCAGTTACCATCCATGGCTATAGAAACGTGTTTATCTTTCTATTAACCCATAGTTGGTCGAGAAGAAAAGGATTCATACCTTTCCCAAGGTTATTACCACGTAAGTGAATGTAATTGATCCGACCGGAATTCGAACTCTGCTCTCCGATTCCTCAATCCGAGCCGCTATCCATAACTCCACCGTGGCTTACTTTAACGCTCTAATAAGTAACTGTCTCCTTATGTTATCACATGTTTTTACAAATCCTGTGAAAATGTAGCACTGTTGTTATATTTCCAGACTTGAGAGTACAAAAGAGTCTCTTGTAGGAGAAGAATTGCCCTTCACATCCCAACCTCTTTCTCACTGGTGGGATGTTGTCAGTCTCTCACGGCTCTATCGCTACTTCCATTGAAAGTGCTCGGGTGAACTACTATGCCACCTATATTGTTGTAAACCACCAACATTCCTTCCGTATTACATCGGTGAGAAGTGAGTTCCTCTTGAACAGCATCTCGCAAATCACTGCTCTGTGGAACAGACTTCCTTTCCCCGATCACCAACCTCTTCAAGTCTAAAGTTAACAGTTAGCCTTGACCAGGGTGATCCTTACTGTAAAAAAATTGTAATCAGTACGGTGTTTTTTTCTGAAAAAAATAATTGCACGTATTTACGATACGGAATGAATATAGTCAGGAATTAAATACCACCTGTAACCACTCGAAAAACTGTTCGTATCTAAAGAAGGTGACGTTCTATATTATGTAAATTTGAAAGTGTATTTCATTAAAAGCATCTTCCGCAAAGCCAAAACATGAATTCACGCAAGTATTTTTCCCAACTGGACAGCAAGTGATGATGAGCGTCGGGAAGTGGCCAGTGGAAAAGATGTTGAGAAAAATGCCAAACTTCACGCCATTTCAGAATTTGTTATAACTTAGCAGAAATGCACTACAACATTCATATTCCTTATTTTGACTCAGGCATATTTTTGGGGGGGAGAAAAAATTATTTCTCTGGAGGCCTGTAAAAACTGTTTAGAAAGATGATAAATTTTGGTATGATGTAATGATCTATCTGCCTCAAAGATGATGAATACTGTGGAAAGACATTACATATATGCGGTTGAAAAAAACTATTTAAACAAGTATCCAAATATTTTCTTTGAAAGTAGCTTTAAAGTCTTTAGTGTAATTTTATATAATACAAATTTCTTCTAACAACTTGTTTTTAATCATTTCCCCCGGGCAAGGCAGTAATGCCATTATTGCGCAGGGTATTACAGGGAGTGAAATTAAAAGTAAAGACTGAGAATAGAGAGGACGAAGGAAAGTAAAATTATTGCACGTGATTCAAGAAGATAAAAGATGGCGATTAACGTTGCACTTAAACTTTTTTTTTAAGATTGTAGCCATCAGGGACGCCAGAATAGGGAAATGAATTCCATTTGTGAGAAGTGCGAGAAAAGAAACAGTTGGAGTAGAAGTATCAGTTGCATTTACCTGTTTCAACAGTAAAGTTTTGGGACCTAGTAGCACGCTTAAATTCGTGTATTCGCTACACCAGAGTAAAAAAAGTTGTCAGACACATCTAATTTCACTGAACCTAAAATTGTCTGCATTGCCAAACAAAATATTTACCTCTGATAATCCGGATTATATTCTGTGTTATTCCAATAAAGTTTTTTTTTTCGTGAAGGAACCAAATATGAATCCATTCGTCAAGTATATTCCACTCTTGTTTAAATAATTATTACGAAAATTGAATTTCGGTGAACAGTTTTTATGCAAAACGAGTCTCGATTAGAATTACTGAGTAATCCATTATTTTGCTTAGTAAATTTTCGATTTTCCGCTAATCTCTTTTTGTGACCTCCAAATTTTCTTTTTAATTTCTCTCATCGTTTCGCTTTCAATTCCGATGTGTCTTCTCCCCAGACTTGTTCAACCTTTACAGTAAACGGATCCTGAGAGAATAAGAAGTCCCAACAAGCTTCATTATTGAAGGCCAAATTTTTAACAGCATAAGATATACTCATGACACACAGTTAAGAGCAGATTCTCATAGGAAATTACTGGAACTCCTACAGAAAAATTAAAGGGATTTGGGAAGACGGGAATAAACATCCATTGCAAGAAGTTAGAATGTGTGAATATCAGTAAAAGGAAGAGCCCAAGATTCGGACTTGGATTTGGAGACGATAAAATTTGACAAATGCAAAACATTCATTGTTTAGGAAGAACGGAAAATACGACACCAATATTCGAAGGGGCATTTGATTAGAAAAAATGCCTTCCAAAAACAAAAAAAAACCTATTAGTATATATGTAAATGTCATTAGAATCAAATAAAATAATACTGAAACCTCATGTGATATCGCCTATCCTATGTGACAGTAAACAATCACGTCACAGATGAAGCAGAGATTTGAGGCAACAGAAATGTGGTTCTAGAGAAGAATGCTGGGAATACGATGGACTGAATATGTAAGTAACAAAGAAGTTTAAGGAAAGATGGAAATAAAAATGGTACCGTTATACCTAGAATCAGCAAGAGACTGTTAAAATTTGTAAGGTATGTAAGCAGGAAAGAAGTCTTGAATAATCTGACACCCGCAGGGAATACTGCATTTAGGGGGAACAGTGGAAAATACTACATAATCTATCTAATGAGCTTATGTCAATGGATGGCAGCACAGGATTTGAGGGAGAGAGAGAGAGAGAGAGAGAGAGTGGGGGAGCAAAAAGACAAACATCTCTAATCGGTAAAAAGAAGAGCAAAATGTAGAGCCATGAAGGGGGGGGAGTACATAGACTAAGAAGAATATACATAATCAGTATTTTTGCTAGTTACAGAGTTATGTTCCCATCACTAATGAACTTTACTATATTTTGTTTCACTTACTTGGGCGTTTTTGATAATTTCTGTTTCGCTTCATTTTTTTTTCCTCAAAGCAAATTATATCTGAAATTTAAGAAAAACTTGATTTCCAATATGCCGAACAACAAACAGAATTCACGCAACCTGTTGCGTCGTAGGGACATCGCCAGTATTGTACGATAGCCTGACAGATCAAACCTCTGCTGTTCGCTTTGAATTCAGAGTATTCCTTCTAGACGTGTCATCAGGTAAGATTATACGATCCAGACTGTCCTGCTACTTAGCTATATTTGGCGGGAATGAAGACTTGGATTCACACAATTCCCTACGCTATTAGTGCGTAAAGGAATGTAATGATCTCAGCTGGAATTCGAACGAAACTTTTTGATTCCTAAATCTGAGTATCTAAATAGTACTCTAATCTTCCTCCGTTAAATGAAAACATTTCATATTTTCAAATATGTTATTGCAAAGTTTATGGCGATATTAGCAGTTTCTTGATAAAGAATCATTTGACATTGATTTACCATGTAACCAACACTATTGTTTGTTGAAATTTATATGATCGTTATCTTAAAAAAATGAATTTATTGGGGTGTGTGGGTTTCTGTCTTAAACTTTTAATGGCAGTAGTATGGAATGATAACATAATAAAAATGACACTATAATTTAATTGACATATTTATTCCGTATTTAATTTTAAATTGATCAACATAATATATGTTAGTTGTAATGACAATATTCGTAGTGTCTTGATAAAGAATCATTTGACATTGATTTACCATGAAGCCAGTAATGTTGAAATTTATATGATTTTTATTTTAAAAGAAATTAATTTCTTGGGGTGGGTTTCCTTCTTAATCTTTTAATTGCAGTAGTGTTGAATGACAACATAATGATTATGTTACTATTTTCTCTTTAAGCTTCATATTCCAATCATTTTAGTTTTTGATGCAAATGAAAGTCCTCGACTATTGCGAATTTGGTACAATTATTTGTTTGTGATTCTGGAGCTCAAGTTCACGATGTTCGAAGTAAGATGTTTTTTTTCGTCCAAAACTCACAGGATTCACTCATTTAAACCCAATTTAACCATTGATTTGAACATTTGATTTTGAGAATATAGATGTTTCTGAACAGTGTTGGCGTCATGCATGGCATCCACAAGCACTCACTCTGACTGTCTGTCTCCACTCTCACACACACGTGTGTGTAAATATATATATATATATATATATATATATATATATATATATATATATATATATATATATATAGTACGTATTTAGGCAGAATTTTTGCATTCATACATGTTTCATTAAATAATATAGACAAGTGTTGTCTATTTATTTTATGTAAATTCTTTTTATAACGTCTGATAAGATTAATAACATTATCATTAAACGAAGAAAAAAATTACAATATTGATACATATTTTTTTAATCCTATCTAAGCTTTTGGCTTACATAAGCCATTATAAAATATGACACTTACTGTACAATATATTAAGCATTATGGGGACCAGACAGTGATGATAGTCTGTTTTTGTTTACAAGCAACGATAAACACGTACATATAAGACGCTGGAAGCGAAAATCGCACCGCAGCTCATGTCGTCACACATGACCACGGGTGAGTAAATTCCAGAAGTATTAAGTATGGGAATCCGTTGGTATAAACCAATGGCTTCTGTTACCAATTATAGACATTTAAGGATATTTGTGGAGATTTCATAGTTTATTTTGTTTAGGTTAGGTTACAACAATTTTATGGGTATAGCTTCAAGAATTTTTAGTTTTTGTTCATTGTTTACTTGTTTAAGTATAATTGTATTTTCGACAAGGATTTTACGGAATTGTGGATTCGACAAGGATTTTTACAGAATATATATATATATATATATATATATATATATATATATATATATATATATATATATATATATATTCACATACAGGGTGTAACAGAAAAATTGTGCAATTGTTAGATTAGGATTTGAACTGTTGTACTTCCAAACGATTAAAGATATCGTACTGGAATTCTCTGAAGTTTTTATAACCCTATTGAACTCTACTTTGAGCACCAAGAATGTACAAATTCTCTCTAAGCTTAACAGAAATATCGTGATGAAATTGATCATAAACGAAAATGACACGTTCATAATTAATTAATCATATCTAAGGATCGGAAGCTCACGAAGTATAAAAGTAATTAATACATACATACATATATATATATATATATATATATATATATATATATATATATGTGTGTGTGTGTATATATATATATATATATTTGTGTGTGTGTATATATATATGTGTGTGTGTGTGTATATATATATATATATGTGTGTGTGTGTATATATATATATGTGTGTGTGTATGTGTGTTGTGTGTATATATATATATATATATATATATATATATATATATATATATATATATATATATATTATTCCATGGTCTATTTCTACCTTTTTAAAGAAGAACTTCGCCCTCTCTAATCTTCTACCTTTTCATCCTAGAGAAATATGATGCCTCAGTGGTTTCAATTTTGATTTCATTTTCAACCTTTTTTTCGTTGCTCCTTGAACACTCAAAGCAGAAACTCTTCTATCATATGCCAAACTTCTTATGCACTGAGTTGTTTTTTTTTAATTAATCTCTTTAGCTCTAAGTTGAAATGATGAGAACTCTTCCTGTTGTTACGTCATGAACTACCATGCTCTTGATGTTTCTTGTATGGACTTTGAAGATGGAAGCCAGAGGATGTATTTTATAACCATTACCGAAGATCAGAATGATCTTGGTCGTCTCACCATTTCTCAGTTGGGAAGAGAGTGGGTTTGACACAAAACAATTTTAACTTGCTCTGTTTTCAGCTGAATAACTGAAAGGGTCTTTCAGTTATTTCTAAACAAAATGGTGTCACGATATCTAAACCTCTCATCTAAAAACCCTGAAAAAAGAAATTGAATTTGTTTCGTGGCTTTTTACATATTAAACATTTTGTAGGATGGATAATTATGCTATTGCACGAATCAGACAATTCTGCTGTTACAACCCTGAGGATGATCTCCGAAGAAGATCGAAAGTACTTAGGAAATGAAAAATAAAAACGATTTTCATACTTATAGCACATTTCAAAAATTATTTATTTGCGATACACGAAACGTTATCCCTGAGTATGAACGGATTTTATTAAACATAAGCAGACATAATGTATGTAATTTATTTAATCAGACATGCCTAAATACACAAATACATACTAGATTATTTCTAGAGGTGACGATTTTTAAGCAGTCTTCGTAAGCAAAATACTATTAAAACAAAGAACATTTTGAATAAACACATAAAAGATAGCTTACATATCTGTTTCTCGATATCTCATATGATTTACGTCAAAAGTGACACAACATATACAAGTGGATGCGAAAATGCATCAAAAGAGATTAATGACTAAAAAAGCACAGCTGAAAATGTGGAAATTTTAAGCAATCAGATCAAGACATTCATCACAACTGACGTAAGCACTGTACACAATTTTCTATGGCTTAAGTACAGTTGTCTTCTTAAATTGCTTGCCTCATTGATAACAACATAAAAGAAAGGATTGAAAAAATGATATCAGTACGCATTTTTCAATGACGCAAGCAAAATTTCAAACTTTACTTGCGTAAGATCAGATCGAAACAATGGAAATCTATGGGATAAAATATAATGACTTAAAGATGCTGACACTCACAAGGCATAGGGAAATACAATGTGTCAGCAGAAAGTATCTAGGAACCTACTAAATGAGATAAGGGGCGATTGTAAGGGTTGAACTTTTTTGTGTTACAAGGCATATGAATTCATGTAAAATTATGGTTGCCCACGTAATCAATGGATAAGGCATATAACGGAAGAATTAGAAGAAATACGTAAGGAAAGCAATATGCGCAAATATATGCACTAGATATTTAAAACAATGCGTCTGTGTGTGTGTGTGTGTGTGTGTGTGTGTGTGTGTGTGTGTGTGTGTGCAATAATATATACCAGTGGCAAAAATAGCAATATCATTTCATTATGTAAACATGCTATATTCTTTTAAGCATAGTCGGAAAACATTGCCATTTCAACTAGACAACGATCCAAAACTCTCTTTTGAAATATGACGGATATAACTCAAATCACAAAAAAGATGAGTCTTTCGGAAATTATGACATGACCGTCTTAATGTACTTGTTCCTCTTCCACTGAATTATTATGAGATAAAGTGGATAAGAGACTTCGAAATGAATAACCAAAGAGTGAGACTGAGCTTTCGTAGTGCTGACTTACCATTCTGAACTTGATGATACGACTTTTCAGTCCGCACCAGTACAACAATACTGACTTAATGTACCCTCTCCGGAAAGTAAAACTGTGAGTTTCATGCACGATGCAATAGTCAGGTGCTGAGTGACTTTTCATTGAGCACCTAATGATTTCGTTGTGCAGGAATCTGAGGTTTGTGCTACCAATGAGGAATTAAAATGTATATTTATTGTTTAAATCAATTATATCTCTTTTATTATATATCGACACACACGCACACACACACACACACACACACACACACACACACAACACACACACATATATATATATATATATATATATATATATATATATATATATATATATATATATATATATATATAGTATAAAAGTGGACAATGCGAAATAGTCATGACAATGTCCCCTTTTATACTTACATGAGCTCTAACGCTGATACTGAACATTTTAACCCATAAATATAGCATACCTTAAAATTATATTTTATCATATATATATATATATATATAAATAGATAGATAGATAGAAAGATATAGATATATACATATATATATATATAAATAGATAGATAGATAGATAGAAAGATATAGATATATACATATATATATATATATATATATATGAGTTTGACAAAAAAAAACACATTTCGAAATATATTTCATACAAAATATTTGACAGTAATATTATTCAGCTTTTAAAATATTTCTCTGAATTTGTGAAATCCTTCAGCCCGATAACTCCATTTAAATCAAAAATTAAAGATACATTCATTAAAAATTTAAGAACAGTTATTTAATTAAAAGAAAGATCATTAATCAGTGATCAGACCTTTTCATTCAATACAATTTTACCTTTATTCAAAATAAAATATGTTCTCATCTCAAGCAACGCGGATAATGTGAAATTCCACCACTTAAGTGTTGTACAAAGAGCAATTAAAAGATTTTGCCCCTTACAGTCTAATGTTAAAATCAATAGAAGAGGCTTTCAGTACTTTGGAAGCCAATCCATTCTTCTGGTCTTCTATCTTCTTGCAATACGAAGCAATTAAAGTACAGGCTTACTCGAATGTTGAAGGATTTAAAGAGTATCCCTGTATAGTATTCCTGCATTACATATTTTTACTAAAATATTTGGCCAACGTTCCTATATTATAATCTATGTTATTTTCTAAAGAATATCTCTCTTTTTTATTTAGCTACATAACGAAAGGGCACAATTTAATTTTCAATATTTATCCAAAATTTAAATTATCATCTTCATAATAGTGAACACTCTCATTACTATATATTGAATAAAATTATACTTATATTTAAGAAAAATCATTTTCAACGAATAATGACATTTATGATTGAATAGGAGACACTTCATTTTGAATAAAAGTATTTTTAATTAATTAGTTTGATATTTTACTATCACTCTATGTCAGGGTTTAGCCATTCTATCCATGCAAACACTTTAAACAGGTTTCAATTGCTATTCATATCTTCTGCATATACTGTTAGTGTTAAATAATCTAGTTGCACATTCCTCGTCATATATTCTCGACAATTCAAGTAACCCTTTAAGATTCCGTTTTGAACATTTCTCCTCTTTTCTATTACCCTTAAAACATTTTCCTTACTCGTATGCTTTTCTAACGTTATCTTCAGCATTCGATGGTAGAACAACATCTCTCGCAGTGAAACCTCCGTTATTTGTCTGTGAGAATATATTCTTGGATTACCTGACAGATGGGATATTGGGAAAAATAACAACAAAAAAAAAAAAGCAGTTTTCTTCAAGTTTTTCGTTTCTGGGTATATATATATATATATATATATATATATATATATATATATATATATATATATTTCTCTGTTAGTAATTTTACTTCCTTTCTGGAAGGTGACTTTCGCTATTCTTGTGCGCCTTCGGATTTCTGTGCCACATACGCCGTTGTCCATTAATGGAGATGTGCTAAATTTATACTGCCATCATCATCATCCTCCTCCTCATCATCATCATCTATATCATAAAAATGATACTGAAGTGTCAAACTTTGAGTAACAAAGTAAGTGAATTTGTAATGAGCCAGGATCATGCATTTAGTAATCATCATCATCATCATCATCATCATCATCATCATCATCATCATCATCATCATCATCATGGCCCCAAAATGGTGCAGGTAATACTGGATTAATTGGTGCCAGTCTCAGTAGCAGAATGGCGAGACATTAATGTATCTACCTGCTTGATATAGAGGTATCCACGTAACTCTCTCGTTGAGTGCTTGAGCAAGTTTTATTTGGAAGATCGTCTACTGCAAGGTAAATTGGTTCACTGTGGCAAGACAGAATATCTTTCTCGCCAGAGTAAGTCTTGCTCATTTATACGTCTACTGCACATTGAATACTCCTGTCATATCTGATTTGGTTCTCCTGCTATGCATCTCAAGATTATTGACTAAATACAAAGAAGGACCTTACAGTAATCAATCCTGACCAGGCATCTCGACTTCAGTCACTTTTCTCACCGACGCGACAAGGTTTCCCCGCTGTTCTTCTGCAAATATTTTCAAGGCTACTGTTCTGATGAGCTTTATTCCCCGATTTCCCGACTACATTGAATTTAACCGTGCTACTAGATTGGCAGCTAGGTCCCATCGATTTATTGTTGAAATAGCTAAATGCAACCGCCATTTCTACTTTAACAGTTCCTTTTTCCGCATTTCCCACATTTGGAACTTCCCTCCGATTTCTTGCTGCCCTGATAACTACAATCCTCAAAAATTATGTTCATTATCAATCGCCATCTTATATCTTTTTGACTCTGGTCATTTATTGTCTTTTCCTTAATCTTCACCATTCTCAGTCTTCTCATCTTTTTTATCATTTTCACACTCTGTAACCCCTCTGCATTTTAGTGACATTACCGCTTTGAGATTAAACGATTAAAAATATATATGCATGATGAAGGACATACAATTTCATGTTCTTTTAATGCATCATATTTTCTATAAAGTTGTGCCTTATCATACAGGATATTCTCTAATTCATTTTCTTACGCAGTAGATGTTATTTTCCGTCGAAATACTTTGTTTAAATGAGTCTGATTCATGTTTGCTTAGTCAGGCCTTGCTCGTATTGTGATTTCCTTCAAGGTCTCAACTATTCATTAATTCCCAACTTCTAATGCATTGCATCATGCTTCTTGTTCTTTTTTAGCTAGATTTCTGCTATAAACGGTTGGAATAATTTACTGCGTAAACTTATTTCGGGTTCTATTTTCATCGGCTTTACGCTTTTGTATCGCCTCTCGCCACTTGAATAAATAGTGAAAACTTTCTATGTTAAAAAATTAATCTCAGTTCAAATACTCAACATGCGAGTAATGTATAATAAATATAATGTCCTTAGTGTTTAAAACTTTAACTCCACTGACAGTGTAATTAAAAAAATATATATAATTTTATACTAAACAATTATATTGTGAAATATATTTTATTCTGCCATGTCAATTTTTAGAGAAACTTTATAAAATAAATAAATAAATAAATATTACTCGGAAAAATATTGGTGCTATGAATCAAAGAGAAAAATTCAAGCCAATATGAAACTTGTATGATGTTCGTTTATGCCGAAAACACAGTTAAGTTTATATCAGATCATAATTTATTTCTTATGTTGTACTGTAATAAAACTTGACGGATATTTTTCTAATCATATTAACTCAGGCGCAGTTGCAAAGCCACTCAGACACAAGGGCTTACAGGATGTGAAGCAATAAGACAAAAGGAAATCATTATCAAGGAGCGAGAGCAATAAAAGAAGAATCAAGAAGATACTAGATAATGATTGACATTGCATTTAAATGTTTAAAGATCAAAGCTAGTTGGAAAGCATGGAGTCGAAAGAGTGTTTCACAAGCGAGAAGTGCGAGAAAATATGTCAGCATAGAACTTCTTTTATATCTATCCAATTAAACTGTGAATAGATAATACCTTGCTACCAATATAGTACTGCGCTTATATTCATGAAGTCTACGTAGAATAGTGAAATGATCACCCGAAGAATTACTATGAAAGTATTAATAGAAAAGGCACAAGAAAGGTACTTTTTTGTCTGTCTGTCTGTATATAATTCACACAATGTATGTTATTTCTGGGAAAATCAGTGGTCACGAAAAGTATTAAAATTTACATTAATTCAAATAAATTTTCGAAAGATTTACATACTAATAATAGAATAAAGCAAGCTATGATATTTAAGATGCAAGAAAAATTTCTGAAAATGTAGCCTGTTAACACTTATTCTTTGTTTTTCTTGAGCTCATGTTAATTATTTGCTTTTTTCTTTCTTTTTTTTTTTATTATTATTGCTTTTACTGTTTCCAAAGAGAGTTATGTCTCGCAATATTAAGATATATTAATATAGGAAGGTAACATTTTAGTCTTAATTATAATAGTTTACTTTTAAACCCATATATTTGTCGGAGGTTTATAGATGATAAATATTTTATTTTTATGTGTTATGTCCTTTCAGGACGTAGGCGATCATGGCTCTCCGCCTCCATCTATCCTTTGAAGTTCTCAACGAGTTCCTTTCTTCTTCATCCTCCCCTAGACCACGGTCTGTCATCCATTTGCTTAAGTTCGCCAGGTATATCACGCGTTGTTTTCCCTTGTCTATCTTTCCTTCTATTCGACCCGTGAGTATCAAATTCTCCAGACCCTCCTTCGTCCTTGTGTGTTCCCAGAATCTTCAGCTGTCTCTTCCTAATATTAGGTATAAGCCTCTCCTTGTTTGTATCCTCTCTAAGACCTCATCGTTTCTCACACGCTCGGTCCATGATATACTTAACAACCTTCTGTAGAACCGCATCTCTGTCACCTCGAGTCTCTTTTTCATCTTTGAGAAAATCATCCAACATTCGCTGCCATTGTTTTTATTTACTTTTCATCTCCTCACTGATGCAACATATGATACAGATTGGACCCCCATACCTGAAACAAGTATTAAGGAACTGTTTTAGAATGCTGAACGAAACCTCCCAGAATCTAGAACAAGAATTAACAAACAAGAAAATCCCGTTAAAATCAAATTAAAAAAAAAGTTGAAATGCGATGTAATATTAATTCTCTCATAAGGTAGTGAAATTACAACAATTTCTTCAGAGATGGCGTTCTAGAGTAGTATGCTGAGAATTTTGCCAACTTAAGATCAACGAGGAGGGTTTGACGAAAATGGAAACGAAAATGCCACCTGTACCTAAAATTGAGGGTGAGACTTGTGGTTTAATGCCTATCAACACAGAATTAAAAATCAGAGAGCCAAGTTCGAATTCCAGTCGGTTTCGTTATATTCACTTACGCACAGATACCCTTGAGAAATATATGAATCAGTTTCTTCTCCCAAAGATATTGGTAAAATAGCAGGGAAGACTGCATCATGTAGCCTTGGTTGGCAATCAGTCTAACAGAAATAAACGGCCACGCACAACAGGAATATATTCGGCCTAGTCAGTCATAAATCGAAAGAAACATCACCGCTCAAGCAGGAAATGATTTTAAAATGGGCAGTTTGTACGAATTATTTATTTGTATACTTAAATAATTATCTTATAATTAACTTTTGTGATGTTATTACCAGAAGTAGATAATGTTTAATATTCTGTTTTAACTGAACATTTATAAAAAAAAGTTTAAATGTGACTCGAAATTTTACTAAAACAAAATAGAACAGCAAGTGCAGACAGTGCGAAGACTGGTCAGGAATGTCACCCACGTAAGTTCACTGAACACAATATATGCAAGAATAAGTAATTGATTGCGACAATCACGCGTCAAATCTGAAATATTTATTAACATATACGTTAAAATGGTTATTCTGATTAAAACCGAAGTTCTAACAATACTTGATCTGTGTACATCGTTTTGAGGAACTTGATGCCAAAAAAAAAAAAGACTCAACGATTACTACAAGTCAACTGTGGCAAACATGAAATGCCTGATTTTATAGTACTAGTATTATTACTATTGGTCCGTTCTGTCGTTTCCGATGCACCCTCTCGATGTCATGATAACGTGTAAAGTTATATGTATGCTCTTTTACAACCAATCCAGTTACCGTATATACTCGAGTATCAAGCGACTTTTGAAGACTTAAATTTGAAGGCTAATTTTAAGTGAATCGATTCATACACGACATAGATTAAGTGTATATACTTCTGGACTTGCCTACACCTTTGCTCAAACTATATTGCCATTGACTGTAGTAAAAGTACAGCTGTGTTTTAAATAAACATGGTCTTGATAAAACAGATGTTTTACTTAAATGTATCCAATAATAATTCATGTAATATTCACAAAGCTCACCGAAAAAAAAAAATATATATATGTAAGCATATGTAAGAAAGGATCAAATAATTACGACAATCACACGTGAGATCATACGGAGTTTTTATTAACTTATTCGTTAAAATATTTATTCTGATTAAAACCAAACTTCTTACTTGATCTGTGTTCATCGTTTTGAGGAACTTGATGACAAAAAAATAAATAAAAAATAAAAAAAAACAAACTCTTCAATGATTATCACAAGACATCTGGTGCAAACTTGGAATGCGTGATATTATAGGACTATTATTACTTCTACTAATAATAATATATCATCATCTAATGTTACAACATCATCAACATCTTTAGTCTCACAAATGAACATCTGACAAGGTACCTCCATTTGTCTTGATTGTGAGACAATGTCCGATTTTTTTTCTGGCATCTGATCAGCTTTTTTTGTTTTTTTTTCTTGACGGATGATGTGATGACTCCAAACGGGTCTTTTTCTTGTCAGATAATTTCTTGCATTACGTCATTCGCGATGCGGTCTACAAAAGAAATACCGAAGATGGTTCTGTAGTACTGTATTTCTAATGCTTGGGTTCTTCATAGCAATTCTGCTGTAAATGTCCATGTTAAGACAAATGTTGAAATCGATAATCTAAAAATGGATAAACTTGATTTTGTTTCTATAACAAGAAAACTAGATACTCGTCACCAGAGTAACGTTTCCCAGTTGTCTTCTCAAGGTAACACTTTGTCGAAGACTGAATACGGACAGGAATATCGATTTTTTTCAGACTAATTTCACTTGAGGTATCGACGCCGTTTCAATAAAATTAATTTAATAAACAACCGTGAAATTTTCTTTAAGTTTTTATTTAAATTTCAATCTTATTTTTTTATATATATATTTTGTTTACACAAGAGAGAACACCTTTAAATCGGAATAAGAAAAAGGATTTAATTTGGCCGAATAGCTGGGATATTTTCAAAATATTTTAACAGACGTGAATCACAAATCAAAACACTTTCTATTTGAATGACTGTCTTCAGAGAAAATCAATTTTATACGAAATTGCATTCATTCAAAAAGCAAAAATGTATAAATTATTGTATTTCAATTTAAAACAATTTGATTAAATTGTAACGCAGCGAATATACATATATATATTTTAATTTACTTATATATACATGATTCTCTGATCATTCGCTTTAAATTCGTTATTGAATTTGAATTTTTGTGTGCCCGTCAGACAACGGAGTACATAGTGTAATATGCCGTATTTCCACGCTATGAATTATATAGAGGGAAGAGATGGAAAAAGGAAAAGAGTAGGGTTAATTAATGTCGAAGCAATTTGCGGAGTAAATTTGCATCCTTTAGTTTGTACAATCGATTGTACAGTTGTGTTATTGAAGGTAAGAGTAAATTCTGATTTTAATTTCTCTTTCTTATGTAATTGTTGCAGATGTGTGATGTGTGTGTTGGAAAGGAATAGAAGGTTTGAATTATCAGAAGGTTTAAAATTCTGTGTGTTCAATAATCTTCCATCCACAACAATTAATACAAGATAGAGAAATAATGATTCGTAAACATCTTGTTTCAAAACATGACAATTGAATTTATTAGTGTTTGGTATACATTCATGAATACTGAGTGAAAAAGTTACACAGAGTCGTGTCCCTTTGATTAGGTAATAGTTGTAGCTAAGTTCATATTATGAGAAAGTAATATTAAACTATAATAGAATGTAATGAGTTCGTATTGAGGGTTTGGAATTGTATAAACAAGTTAAGTAGAGTTCAAATATAATACTTGCATGAATGAAGTATTGTTCATTTAACGTCTGACTGGATCAGTCGAGACGGAGTTCCTTTAGGGTCACATTTTGGCGGCGTGTTGAGATGTATGAGTGACGTAGATTAGTTAGGCTCGAGGCAGGAAGAGCGGGAACAGAGAGAGAATATAACACGTGTTGGGTTTATATAATGGCGTGTATCACGTAGGAGGCTCAAATGGAAAACGCGGTAAAACAGATTTGTCGCGTGCAGGCGGTTTGATTGGTCCGAACTGAACAATCAGCAAGCTAGATTGAAGGTGATTGACCAATGGTTTCAAGTTGATATTTTGTATAAAAGTAGGATGTTACTTACCAGATAGGAAGAGTGCATTTCCTAAAAAGAAGTAAGGCTGGTTTGTTGTGGAAGATTCCAAATAATTTTATTCGTGGGTGCATTAATATCGAGACAATTGATAGAAATGTAGAAGTTCGCATTTTTAAACGTCACAAATATCGAGATCAATATTTGAACGGCGCATGCTTACTCGTGTTACCATGTACATACAGAGTTTCATAATTAAAGAAGTGCTTTTACATATACGTGGGTTTCTAAAAAAATTGTCACCGTGTTCAATGACAATTACGGAAAGTGCATAGCATTCCGCTATATTTGATTCATATTGTCACGAGTTTGCAAAAAGAACCTTAAAACTCGGATGTCTTAGTGGACTACTTGCATCAATAAATAAATAAATAATATCAATAAAAATAGATAGATAGATTAGAACAGACATATATATATATATGAAATTAGCTGGATAAAAACATAACCAGAGTTCAGTAGATAGATAGATAGATAGATAACCAAAATTGAATAGATAGATAGATAGATAGATAGATAGATAGATAGATTAGAACAGACTTATATATATATGAAATTAGCTGGATAAAAACATATAACCAGAGTTCAGTAGATAGATAGATAGATCGATAGATAGATAGATAGATAGATAGAGAGATAGAGAGATAACCAAAAATGAATAGATAGATAGATAGATAGATAGATTAGAACAGACTTATATATATATGAAATTAGCTGGATAAAAACATATAGCCAGAGTTCAGTAGATAGATAGATGGATAGATAGATAACCAAAACTGAATAGATAGATAGATAGATAGATAGATAGATAGATAGATAGAAATAGAAAGGTACTTAAATAGGACAATGAATGATATCACAAATTCAGAAATGAAAAAAAAAATGAAAGAGATACATACTAAAAAGAACGTGATTGATATGAAGACATACATAGATACACCCACACCCACACTTATATATGTGTGTGTGTGTGTGTGTCTGTGTGTCTGTGTGTGTTGTGAGAGAGAGAAAGAAATTGATTGATTGATGTCGTTAGAAATACATCAACGCACTGAATGAAACTGACCTCATAATAATTAATATTAAAAATCTCCATAACAGATAATGCTAATCTGTGTACCAGGAAATTAAAATTAGAAAGGACAACTCAACACTAAAGTTAAATGAACGTTAAAAATGAGACATCGGCATTTGAAATGAGAAATCAACATAAGAAACGTGAATTAACATTAAAATGAGAAATCATCAATAGAAATGAAATCAATATTAGAAATGAGAGATCTACTTTAGAAATGATAGATCAACATAAGAAATATGAGATCAACATTAGAATAAGAGATCAGTGAGAAATCAGCATAAAAAATGAAATTAACATTAAAAATGAGAAATCGATGTTTGAAATGAGAAACCAAAGTTAGAATAGGAAATCAATATTAAAAATCAGAAATCCATATTAGAAATTACATCAACATTAGATATGATACTTACATTAGAAATTAAAAGTCAGTCAGTGAGTTATGTGTCATGCGTGATACACGCTTAGGCGATCATGTATCTTTCGATACATGATTGAAGAGGCAGGTTTTTTTTCTCCCACAGTAGGTTGCCATTTCTTTCTGCGGTAGACCAATTGATATCTAAGGCTACATAACCTGGTCTATCCTGCTATTAAACCATAGCTGGGGGAGAGAAGAAAACGATTCATACATTTTACCAAGGGTATTAGCACGTTAGTGAGGAAAACAAAGACCAAATCTTACATTTAATTAAGATTCAATCAACAATGTATTTTCCCTGATTATCTATGACGTCCTTCCATCTATTAACAAGCTTAAACTAATTCCATTACTGTAAAATTCTTTTGGCTTTGATTCAAAGAACTCATCAAATGTCAGTTTTAACCTCTTCCTGTGTTACAAAAACGAATTGTTTCTTCCAAATGATTCTGCAAGTTCAGAAACAAATGGTAGTCTGAAGGAGTAAGATCTGGAGAATAAGGTGGATGAGGAATTTTCTCCCAACCAAGTTCTTCGATCTTTTGTGACGTGATTCTTGCTGTGTGGAGTCGCAGCATTGTCCTGATGAAACATCACCTCTTTCGATTCACTAGAGCAGGTCTTTTTTTCCTCAAAGCTTGGTTCAAACGCTCTAATTGCTGACAGTATATTTGAGCATTAATTGTTGCATTAGGTGGTAAGAATTCAAAGTGGATTATTCCTTGGCGATCCCACCAGATTGAAAGAAGAACCTTTTAAAAATGAAGTTCCTTCTCGGCCGTGGCTGGGGTCCTTCCCTTTACCAAGCCACTGTCTACGACGCTTAACATTTCGATAAAGATCCATTTTTCGTCGCCAGTCAAAGTCTATCCAAAAAAGGTTTGTCAAGTTGGCGAGAATGGAGAGAAGAGCAGATGTCAACACTGAAATGAAAAAAATCTTCAGACAATTCATACATGAAACCATTTTCCAAGTTTAGGAACTTTTCCAAAAAGTTTGAAGATGACGATGAACAGTTGAATGGTTTGAAAATGAGAACCACTGCCATTCCTCAACTGATAAAGCAGGATTTTTCTTCAAGGTCTGCTTCAAGAAGCTTTTCATCAAACTCAACTGGACGTCCGGTTCGATCTTCATCTTCATGGAGAGTAATTAATCTCCATCCCATCTGAAATTTTGAATAAAGCAAACCAAATTCAATCAACAATGTATCTTCTGCAAGTTCTTTCATTCACATTCCTCTCCATAAACTGATTGAATGTTTCTAGCCGCTTCGGCTGCTGAGTTTCCTTTCTTGAACTCATAAAATTGATTATTTCAAATGATTCTTGGGTTTCCATGTTAGCAGGGTTTTAATCAAACAAAATTTAATTTTATTGTTCTCTGAAATAAAATTTGATCAGTTTAAATGCATCTAAACATAAAAATAATGTTCAGCTCCATTAGACATTATAAAATTCTTCGAAATTTCGTTCATTTTAACAAAAGTTAAAATTCGGACAGAACTTATGGGATGACCTGAAACATTCTTCTTTTCGATTCACTATAAAAAGGAAGGTTTTTCCTCAAAGCTTGGTTTTTCTTTCGCTCTTTCTTTTTTCTGACATATCTTTTCTCCTGATATTTATCAATAATAATTGTTGCATTAGGTTGTAATAATTTTTCTTTCTTTTTATTCTTTGCGATCCCATCAGATCGAAATTCTTCTTTTTTCCATGAAATTCACAAAAGAAATGTAGCTATTATTTCCGTCCCGCAATTACCATGTAACTCACTGTAATTGACTTACTAACATTTTCGGAAAAAGATCCATTTTTCGTCGCCAGTCAGAAGTTGTTATCCAAAAAGGTTAAAAACATGTTGGCGAAAATGGAACTTTAACAGATGTCATCTTTTTCTTTTGAGGCTTCTGTCTTCATACAAAAAACCTTTGGCCCCCATTTTCCATGTTTAATTATTCATCTATTTCTGGTGGTTAGATGACGATGAAAGTTGTATGGTTTGAACGGATGCCACTGACAATTCCTCAACCCATAAAGCAGTTTTTTTTTCAAGGGCTGCTTCAAGTAAAACACAATCAAACTCAACTTTCCAGACGTCCACAGTTTGATCTTCATCTTCATCTTCATTAATTGAAATTGTCCAGTTCTGAAATTTGATCAAACCATCTTCTGCACACTAACGCATTCATCACATATCCTCTCCTAAACTGAAAATGAAAACGTCTAGCCACTTAAATGTGCTGATTTGTTTTCCTGAACTCATAAACGCATTATGTTTCCTCAAATGATTCCATTCAGGACTTATGATCATGTTAGCAGGGTTTTAATCAAACATTAAAAAGTTAATTTTATTGTTCTCTGAAATAAAATTTATTCAGTTTAAATGCATCTTAACATAAGAATAATGTTCTGCTCCATGAGATATTATAAAATGCTCTTTAAATATCGTTCATTTACACAAAAAAGTTAATATTTGGACAGAACTTATGGATTGGCATGATACATTGTTTTTGATGAATGATGAACCATGTCGTCCTGTCGCCTGTTAAAAAAAAATTTTGAGGAAATTCCAAATATTCACCAATTCTAAGAAGGACAAATATCAAAACAATCAATTCTTTTCTTTGTTATTTGGAAAATTTTGGCAATTTCCCTTGTACTATATCATTAAATTTGGAAATTTGTTTTTTATCCGTATATCATAAATGGATCTCAGTTTTTTTTAAATAATTAAACGCAATTCTTAAACAAAAAAGAATTAAATTGTCTCCGGGAAACATCTTTTCACACTTGAAAAATTCATTAAATATCCGTCGAGTTTCATAGGACGATTTTTGAAAATGTATTTTTTTAAAGTTCAAAAATGAACCTCAATAATGTCTATATTTCATAAATATAATATCAAAATATAAAATAATAATAAAGATGATAAAATTTGTTAATGTAACAGGTGAATATGATAATAATAAAAATCTAATTTAGTCATTTCTATTCCTTTTTAAAATAAAATATAATTCGTCGTTTCACTTTTTTAATTGCTGTCTATTTGTCGTTGCTAAAAGTCCGGGACTTAACAAGCGGATTAAGTTTCAATGCGATCGTCGGATATGATTGAGCTCACTTTGTAATAAAATCTGGTAAAATCCCCAAATCTCGTAAATCGCTTTCTCTTTTAGACATTAACATGTGGATCGCGTTTTGTGAAAAAGAATTGCTTTTCATGGATTCATTAAAACGAAAA
>CAHIKZ030001636.1:90000-130000 GCA_903632075.3 Acanthosepion pharaonis | reverse complement strand
TATTAAACTAAATCCATTTTTTTAGGTTTTTATTTATGATGGCTTCCCTTTGTGCATCAAAATTTCAGACGAAATTCTACGTTTTCAATTTCCCCGGCTTTAATTTTATTGCCAGCCAGTTTTCAAAAAGGAAAAATCTACGCCTAATTTCATCCACCCTTTATTTTCAGGTTTTAAAAGTTAATGATTGATTTCATTGAATATTCTATTTTTTTTGATTTATAGTAATATATATTTATTTTTTTTTTTAAAAAATCTGAGCAGCAAAAATTTGTACATCAAAATTTAAACATATAGCACTGGTGATCGTCCTTAATGACTTCTTAAAAAAAGTCGTACGCAGCCAGGAACCTCTGATCAATTTAAAGTCACATTTCCTCTATCTCGTTGTTTATTTTTTGAAATTGACGCCATGTTCTCCTAGTCGAAATTTTTCATCCTCCTTTAGTAAGATCCAAGGTTGGGCAAATGTTAACAATTAAACTATGTGAAAAACTGTGACGTCCCCGCTGCTTCGTTCGGGTGTCGCCGCTCCAAACGTGACGTCCGCCCGTCTGCGTCAGTCGTGCTATCCCGTCCTGTGACGACCAACTGGCTTGGTATTGGTCGCGGCACCCAAATGTGACGTTCTAACCATTTGGTGATTCGGACGGGAATCTGGTTAGATTCGACATCAGCCTCGTCGTTCCCAGCTCGCTTCCAATGTCTGGTTACCGAAGTAACTACTTTGATTTCCAGTCTACCTACCCACGTTGTGAATTGATCTTAGGCAGAAGAAATCAATCAGTAGTTGGGGCCGTAATGCAAGTCGAGTTCGAATAAGAGCGATATCGCACAAAAAGATGTAAAAGAAAAGAAAATAACAACTCGAAAAGTTCAAATGTGTTAAAAACAGGATAACAATATTTTATATCTGGTTGCTGAATAGAGGACTACGTCTTTCTCCCAAACCGCTATATGGATTCGTGACACGTTGTTTTTGTTAGGTGAGTCTTAACATCTTAAGTTGTATGTTCTTTAAGAAACTGGTTCTTGGTGTGTCTTTAGTCGATATTCGTAAAACTTGTTTTGGTGGTATGAGTCTAAGTCGTTCTTCAAAAATAAATTGTTCTTGGTTAGAAGATGAGTTCGGAATTGCGTGAATCTTTCAAGTCAGCTATCTGCGAGGCGGGTCTTCAACCAACTTCAACTGCGAACTTCTGAATTCCAACTGGAAACTGAAAACGAAACTCTGAAAACTGAAAACTGATTTTCGCTCGCTGCGACTTTGCTTATATGGACGCCGACCCAAAACCGGGGTGGGCTTTGTCGGGGTTTGAGGTTCCTTGATAATTCTAAATCCACAATCCACTTCTTTTGTTTTCGGTCAGGAAAATTCCATTCTTTCCATTTTTGGAAGTCTTCCCTACTCCCACCTTCTTCTGTTCTCATATGGGTATCTCACCATATCCTCAGAGGGCGTCAACGGTTTTCCCTCTCTCGCAGTGACATCTCATACCTATCCCTTCAATGGGTGGTCGCAGGCCTCCCCCCTGCATCACATGATCACCTCCGCCTGGCTCTCGTTAACATTCATCCAATGGGCGGCCAGCAGTGTGGGTGTGACCAGACTAGCCTTGGTTTTTTTTCAAAATCTTGCTCGAAAAAAAAAAAATTATCTTTTCTTTTCCTTTTCTTTTCCTTTTTTCTTTCTTTCTTTTTTTTTCGTAGTGTGGTCCCTTAATCGCAGCTCTTATCCTCAATGTCACCTGGTACCTATCAATGAGATTTTCGCCAATTATCAAGTGGGTGGTCATCTAGCCAATTACAGCCAACTTTTCGTCCTGATAAAGTAGTTTCGCTATCCTAGCCGTATTTGCATTCTTGGTGCCAATTTCTGATAAAATAGTTTCGCTGTCATAGTCAAATTCTAACACAAAACAGATGCCTTGTCCAAACGATATCTTCCCATCGACAAAGACTTAACCTATGGTTTGGTTTTTTTTGTTTTTTCAACTCGTGTGTGGTCAACGGACATTCTTGTTTCTCGGTGAGTGGATGACCTATTTAATTTTTATCTCTTTAGAATTCTGTGGAAGCCCCAAATGGCATTCCCGTGACACAGTTAAATGTTTATCTATTTAGAATTCTGTCTCTGAGGCCATTTAGCCAATCTGGAATTCGTCAATTAGCTTTTCGCCGTCACCAAAAAGTTGGCCCCCATTAGACGCTTTCACATCCTGTCGTTATCTATTCCCGATAATATAAGTTCGCCACCATGACACAGTTAATTTTTATCTATTTAGAATTC
Source organism: Acanthosepion pharaonis (assembly GCA_903632075.3). NCBI lineage: Eukaryota > Metazoa > Mollusca > Cephalopoda > Sepiida > Sepiidae > Acanthosepion > Acanthosepion pharaonis. The sequence goes on along the minus strand of CAHIKZ030001636.1, from coordinate 127,710 downwards.
TCGACAATGGCAATGAAAATTTTCACCATTTTTCCTTGTCAAAATAACACCGCTTAATGTCCCTTTCGTGATGGCTTTCCTTTATCACCTAAATTTAACTCTCGCCTTTCTTTTTTTTCTTTTTTCTTTCTTTTCCCTTTTCTTTTCTTCTTCTTTACAAAGCCCTAAATTTGTCAAAAAACGTTATAAAAGTGTAAAAATAGGTTTTAAACATTTCAAAATAGTTTGAAAAATAACATTAAAAAATTAATTTTTAAGAAAAATTTATAACCAGCAATATTTTTTTAAAAAGAAAATATTTTTTCATATGTTTTTAAAAATGAATAATACTAGCATATACATTTTTGAATATTTTCAAAAAATTTCCATTCATAAATTTTTGACAAAACAAAATATTAATATTTTAAAAAATTTTGTTGGCATTAAATACTAAATGAGGATGATATGCCATAAAACAAACCAACCAAACCAAACCAAACCTTATATCGGAAGAAACAATATTACCCAAACACATTTTTTTTTTTTTCGACTAGAAAGAAAGGAGAAACGTCAAATTTTTTTGATACAAAGTGTTATTATTAAAAGAAAATAAGAAGAAAATATTTTAAATAAACAAGAAGAAATCTATGAAGAAAGAAAGCAAAGAGTATTTTTTTTGTGACATGACAAACAAATTTAAGATCAATGTTTTTATAAAACAAACGTCGGAAGATGAACTTTAATGTATGTTTTTAAGATTTCTATTCAAAAAACTAAATCTTAAAAATGAACTTTTTCATATATTTCAAATAAACAATTAAATACACAAATGATATTTTCTTTATTGCCAATCTAAACTGTGTTTAATTTCCCAAAGTCAAAATACAGTTTTGGATATTTCATCCGAATAATTATTCATCATTTATAGAAAAGGTTTAAAGGAAGAAAATTATGTTTTTTGGCATATTTGTAAATAAATATGTCTAAATATAGGGCCAATTAAAAATTTTGATTTATTTCTATTTTAAAAAGTCTCCAAATATATAGAAAATAACAAACCATCTGTATATTTGCAATAAAAAAAGTTTACGATTTCTTAGGATTATAAATAACATTTTCATAGATAAATAAAATGACACAACCATAAATACGCAAAATGTTCTGAACCAACCTCTTTTAGCATTTAAAAAAAAAGAATCTGGAAAAATGTGATTTCTTCATATATCTATTCAAAATCTCTTTAAACGTCTGAAAACATATCAAAATACACATTAATCAATCTAATGAATTTTTAAAAAACGAAACGTGTCAAACGAATTATTTTTCGACTTTGTCATAGATTTTCCTAAGATTTCCTTATATATAAGTAACCTACTATTCATCTGCATACAGCTGAATGTTAAAATCAGATTTTAACTATCATAAACAAATGATGATATAAAAGTTTAAATTATATTTTTTCAATATATAGTTGTGGAAATATATGACACTTCCTGGAGGAAGTTTACAAAACCTGAGAAAAATTTTTCATGGATAAAATTTAAATTGTAATTCAAATCGTCTAAATGGCGAAAAAATGACTGACGGTTTATATAATGCTCTAACCAGGAAAAATATTAAAATCTAGTGAAAATGAAACTTTTTACATTCCTTAAATTCAAAAAAATAAAATTAATGAAAATGTAAGATTTTACTTTCTAAACTGCAATTAGGATTAAAGTGAACAGACAGAATAAAAAAAATAAATAAAAAAAAAAAACAACGGAATAATGTATATTTACATATTTCGATTAGAAAACACTCATTTAAGAGAAAATAATTTGAATCGAGAGAGAATAAAATAAAACTGAATTTCATTAGAATAATTTTTATTTTGATGGTTTTTTTTCAGTTTCAAATAAAATTGTTCACAATTTGGAACTAAATATAGAAAAATTTTTTTTTATTTTTTAACATAAAAGAATTGATTACGTAAATGAACTCAACGAAAAAATTTATCTTTGCAGAAAATTTCTAAAAAAAAACGAGAATTAATTTTCCAACAAATGATTAAACTCTATTATGAAATATTATTAAAAGTGAGTGAAACAGAATACTAATTTTATGTGAAGAAAAATTCGGGTGATAACATATTAGAATAAAACTTTAAATGACGTGAATTATTTCAAAAGACATCATTACAAGAGTATATCTTTTGAACAATTGCTTTAAATGATTATTTAATATTATTTTTAAAATTTCTCTAAACAAAAAAGACATCAGATTTTAAATTTCTATTCTAAAATCTAAAATAAAATATAATGTTAATGTATCGTTTTCACATTTTATAAGAGTGGAAACTTAGTTCGTGTATGCTTGTCAGGATTTTAATAAAATCAGTAAAACGTAAAAATAAAAAAAACAAAAAAACATAGGCGGCTCTGCTAAATCAAAGAATAATAAAACATTATTATATATTTTTTCTTCAACAACAATAACCTAAATTTCGTTACGCTTATATTTCAATAAAGTAATTAAAAATTTATAAATTTAGATGGAATGCAAAAAGAGATCATATTTGTTAATGAGGAATCGGAATATCAAGAAAATCTACATTTTTTACAATTTCAGCGAACAAATTGTACAAATTCTATAAAAAATGTATCCGTCTCATTTATTTGTAATAAACAAGGCTGAATGGGACTTATAAATTTGTTTTTAAACATATTTTAAAAAGAAAAACAATAAAATATAACTTTTTCACTTTTTTGTAAATAAACATATACCACTTGGAAAGGAGTTTTTCTTTTCTCATGTATCTATCTGAAAAAAAACTGAAATGTTCATGAGGAGGAAGATTCAAAATTTTCTAAATTAAAGCAGACAAAATATGGACCAAATGATTCAGTTATGAATGAGTACACAAAATGTCTAAATATATATATATATATATATATATATATATATATATATATATATATATATATATATAAAAGTGAACATTGAATGCATCTGGACGCAAGGTTGTTTCAAACAAGACTAAAAATGTCATCGTGGGCTTTTTACACGTTTGAGCATGAAAAAATTGTTTTCTAACTATTTTTTGTATTCTTTCATCCAATTTATATCACAAAAGTTAAACTTAATTTTTTTCCCATTCTGTAAACCCCTGCATTCTAGTGGCAATACAACTTTTTTGATATTTGTAATGCTTAAAAAAAGTGTTAAATTGAGTTGACTTTTTTATTTGAATACGCTTAAATTTCTGATAAAACCACTTTATCCATAAATATTGGATATATGAAAATATATTTCTTCATATATATATATATATATATATATATATATATATATAAATATATATTATTCGCTGGAAAATTTTCGGTTGAGCACCTTTTTAAATAGGTAATTCTATATCCTAAAACATCTCGGCTAACGACAACGCTCTTCATTGAAAATGAACTGAGGATATGATTCAAATAGACTGTTTAATAGCAGTTTGAAGCAATTTTGATGTTTAGCCGAATTGATGAACAAGACTAAATATGAAAAATATATATATATATATATATATATATAAAATATATATATATATACAAAATGTAACTTTTTCTAGTCAATCAGAACAAAAATGTTTTATATGTTCCCATAATTTCAATTTACCACCATAAATATATTAATCAAGACAAAAATTGCATCCATACTGTCTATTTCTTACAAAACAAACATTTTTCATCATTAATAAAAGACTGAATTATTTAAAAACGTATATTCTTTCATATATTTTCGATAAACTAAACACACTAATTTGGATAATGCCTTCTTCGAGCTCCTTTCAGTTAATATTAAACCTGTTCATATTTTAAATTTTTTTTCGAAAAAAATTTGTCAAAACCTATTTTCTCAGCTGGTTTATAAATAAACAAGACCAACTATCAACAAAATCACTACTTTTGACTATACCGTAAAGAAAATCATGTCTGTTTAACTTTTTATTGCTGCTGGTAACGAATGTGCAAATATGTCCTCAAAGTAACAAAATTTACACCTTGCCGAAATAATGAATCAACGTATTGCGTCTCGCAAGTTTGGCTCAAAAGATCATTGCCAACTCTGTAAAAGCGCGCTGAACAACAGGAAACACTCAGTACTCCCTTTATTCAACCAATCTGAGGACCTGACCTCCTCAGGTGATAAGGGTGAGTGCTTTGCTCGTAAGTTCTCATCAAATTCAACGCTTGACTCATTTGGTGAACTCACACCAGACTTTCCACCTATAAATGAGGCTCTACTGAGTGAGATGTACATAACACCAAAGATGGTATTAGATATCATCTCTAAATTATACTCCCATAAGGCTAGTGGTGGGGACGGGATACTGGCCGTTGTCCTGAGGAAATGTGCTCCTGGACTGGCTCGTGTTCTCTCTTAACTTTTCAACTACTGCATCAACTACTCTTGCTTTCCAGTTTGTTGGAAGTCCCCATCAGCTAGCGTGTCTTTAAGAAATCTGGTGATCCTTCACATCTGTTTAACTACTGCCCAATCAATCTCCTACCATTATTCGGTAAAGTCTTCGGAGCGTTATCAACTCCGAAGTAGTTAAGTAACTTACATTCCATAATCTGCTCTCCGAAAGACAATATAATTTTTCCGCTTTGTCCGATCTATCGCTGACATGCTCACGGCTATAACTGAATTTGTATACCAAGCATTCAACAATGATAGAGAAGACCGAGACGTGGCTCTAAACATCTCTAAAGCGTTTGGTATGATTTGGCATGCTGGCCTTCTTCGTAAGCTTCAGGGATACGTTAAGACATTGACGATTATTTATTCCCGTAGAACCGTGAATTGAACGTCATCTTAAACGGGTTCTCCTCCGGCTCCTTTATCACAAATGCTGGTGTTCCCCATGTCTCTATCTTGGGCCCTGTGTTGTTCCTGATCTTCATAAATGACCTTCCCGATGTCATCAGTTCCCAAGTTGGCATCTACGCGTACGACGAAACTATTTACTCCTGCGTCAGTTTTAATTATGGTATCGTTGACAAAACTAACCTGGCTGCTAATCTCGGAAAGGACTTCTAATCTCTGGTTGACTGGGGCAGGAAATGGCCTGCAAACTTTAATGCCTCCAAAACAGAACTGCTTTCCTTTACCCATTACTGCTTCTCATCAGAATGACAGAGAGTACCTAGTTACGTCTACTTGGTCTCACGCTGTCCATTAACATGTGGTGGAACAAATGCAGTGAATCTATAGCTTCATCTACCGCAAGGAAAGTTGGCTCTCTGTGTCGTGCCAGAAAGTTTTCTCGTCTGAGTCTATCCTTCAAATCTATAAATCAGCCATACTTCCTTGCATGGAATATTACTGTCATATATGGCCTGGTGCTGACAAAATCCAGAGATTAATATGCAAGATGGTGTGTCCTGATCTGGCCTCAATCTACAGTCGCTATCCCACAGACGTCCCGTGGACTCCCTCTGTCTCTTCTACAAATATTTTTCACGGCAACACTTCCGACGATCTACTTTCGCTGGTTCCTGGACTACATGAATATAAATTCGCTACCAGACAGCATCTCTCCCACCCTTTCACTGTCAAAACGGTTAAAAGTAACTGTCTCTTCTTCTCAAAGAGCTACTTCTCCCGCACTTCCCGACTGTGCAACTCGCTTCCCATTACTTTCTTCTGCGATGACTATAATCTTCAAATATTCTAAGTGTAATGTCAATCGACATCTGACACCCTGAGCTTGTTCACCGTCCTTCTCTGTATTCTTTTCCTTTTCAAAACACACCTCTATTATCTTGTTCTTAATCCTCTGTAACACCTTGCGTGCTAGTGTCACTCCCGCCTTGCTTCGGAAGAATTGCCTTAAAAACACCATCTGGGAAAAGATGAACTACTAGATTGGCAGCGAGGTCTCATTATTTTACTGTTGAAATAGCTAGGTATGATCGTAATTTCCCTGAAAACGGTTTTTCCCCTGCAATTTTGCTTGTGGAACTCTCTTCAGATCGAATGCATTCCAGTAAATGTTGACCCTTTTCTCTTATTCTTTTACACTCAGTAACTGCTTGCGTCTTAGCACATCTATTGCGTTGCATGCGGTGAAATGATTTTAAATAATGGAATTATTCATCGACCGACATTTAAAGCAAAATATTAGTGTAAAATCTTAACTTCTTTTTAGACGTCTATGTGCCGCGTCCCTTTAGTATGTCATATATCATGAGACTCTACTGTTCCCTGTATTAATGATCCTTTGACATTGTACTATCTTTCCTAATCCCTGTTCGTCCAACAATATAATCTTCTTAAGTAATGTACTGTCTGATTTCTTCTGTCTGTCTTGCCGTCAGTATTTCCAGTGTGTGTCAATGTTTTCAGGCCCTCTTTCCTCACTAGGTGCCTTAGATAAATCAATCGTCTCTTTCTGATTCTAGGTGTAAGTTTTGCCTCCATTTTCCCTAAAACTTGTCGTTGCTCACATGTTCAGTCCACGCTATTCCGAGAATTCATAGTTTAACCATATTTCTATTGCATCAAGTCATTTCATCATCTGTAACGAGATTGCTCAGTATTTACTGATTATAGAGGAAGAACTATATGATATAACGGTTCGCTACTCTTTACGTTTACTTCTAACGAAATTATCCTGTTTCATAATACTTAGCATTTGGAAGGCACCTTTCGCTATCCCAAAGCGCCTTCGGATTTCGGTGTTGCATTTTCCGCCCTTGAACACTAGATATTTTATTTATTTATTTATTCATTTATTTATTTTTGTAACTGCTTTATTTTGGAGTCACCAATTTGTAGTTCGTAACTGGCGCTCTTCCTTATGCTGACAACCATACATTATATCTATTTTCTTTTTTTTACAATTGATGTCAATGCCGTTCTTCTCGATTTCTCATACTACCTTCCTTTTCCTTCCTTCTTTTTACTACATTTTCTAGAAGTAAGTAATAACAATAATCATTTTTTCTTCATATTATGAAGTCCAAACTATTCGCTAAATAATAGAATAGAGTTTATTCTTGAATCTTGTTTGACAACCAGTCTAATAGAAGGTAGATTCTGATTTCAAAATCGCTAAGAAAGCAAGATCAAATCACTCACCTAATTGCCAAAAATGTGAATTCAGAGAAAGATCAATATAGAGACATGAATCTCAAGGAGGATAAGCATTGTTTCATTAGTTGATAAAGAAATGTGATAGTATTTTTAAGAAGGCCATTATGAATATAGATAATTCCTAATAATTTTATGAATATAATTATAATTCACAAAATGCTAGAACATTTTATTATTCGCACGTAAAGATTTGGTTATAATAGTGATAAAAATATTTTTTTCTTTCATATCAAATGTAGTCAAGAGTTCTGCAAATCAGGATATAAACGAAATTAAAGCATTTTTTGACATGGCAAGTTTTTCTTTTCTTTATTTAAATAAGCCGATGCATCAGTAATTTGTACTTTCATTTAACTTAAAGGGATCCTATAAATATCCTGCTCATCCTCATATTATTTATTTCCTATTACCTTCTGTTTCATTTCATATCGAGAATCTCACTCATCAGTAGCATTTTAACAGTGACGTATTTATTTCAATTGGGCTCTAAACTTCTAGTGGGTGATTTCTCGTCAGCAATAGTTACTAAAGCAGATCAGATCAAATATAGAGCTCAGATTATAGCAAGAATCGAGATCAGTGACTTTGTGGCCTGATGAATGAGGCCTGTACAACCGAAACTTGTGTCTTCATGTTCCACCAAGTTTGTATATGTAATTTTGATTAGGGCCTGCATGAAGTGTAACAATTAGTGCAAGTTAAATAAATACTGATTAAAATTACGCATGTGTATTTTTGTAAAACGCACACATATATACATTATTAATAATAATATAATGACATGTCATGTCCATACGGTTTCACAGCGACAAGACCTCAGAATGCTTCAAGCCAGGATCGAAACCCGACCGATTGAGTATCATTTGGACGTTCTACCCATAAGCCACCATATTTTGTTTTTGCTTAATTATTTATATATATATATAAAATAAGTAAAATAAGTATATATATATATATATATATATATATATATATATATATATATATATATATATATATATATATATATATATATATATATATATATATATATATATATATATATATTAGTTAGTTAGAGATAGATGTACGTGTACGTGTGTGTGCTTGTCCATCAATCTTTCCCTGTTCTACATCTTCTAAAAAGAATGGTTGGTCTGAACTTTGGAGAAAGCACATTACTGAACTCAAAAGCATCCTGAAAATAGATGCATTCCATCTGTCTATCTTGTCCTAGATACAACACTACTGCTATGGCTGCGGTAGATTAAGTGACGTTACTATCCTGTTGGGTTTCTGGACTCGCTACTCTGTTACGGCGACTCGAGAGATTGGTGCTTGAAATGTTTCGCCATGAAAATATTTTTTTGACAATATTGGTCCTAGACTGCTTCTGTCACATGACTATTGCCATGGAGCAGCTGCTGAAGACTGTACCGATTAGTACTGGTCTTCGATTCTGGACCGTTACCCATTACACCACGACGAAGAGCCCCAACTGAACTTATATGAGAAATCTATAAAAGCTAAGTGAAAATATATTTGCGTAAAACGGAACGGATGTTTAAACGTGACATCAAACAAAAACCTGATAGAGCGATCGAACTTTATAGTTTGAATGCGTCTCTCCAGTTGGACGATTTAGTACACTAAAGATTATTCTTGATTTATAACTCGTTTCCAACGACGGGGGAGTTCAGTTAAATTATGGGAGACAGACCGCATTAAAATTGATCATGCTTTAGGAACAATCAGGCAAACGGAGAAAAAATGTCCATGATTATTTGAATGAATGTCGTTAGAGTAACTGAGAGAAAGCAATATAGATATCTAAATAAAATCTCATCAAATATCAAATGCAAAATTTTATTCTGCCTGAAAAAAAAATTTATATATATAATGATTTTACCTTTCAACTCAGTAATATATTTTTTGATTTACTCGTTTGGAAAATTTTCCTTCAATATGTTTTTTTTTAATTTTTTTTCAGTTATTATTTAAAATACTTTCATGATCTATAAATTTTGGAAATAATTTAAATTTTCAGGTTTAAAAAATTGATAGATAACTGTTGATATTTTTTCATTCCAACAATTCATATAGATCCTTCCTCACTTGTGTGCGAAGACTATCGTTCAAGACAACTCAATAATATCCAAAACACCGAATAATACCAAACCTTATATATCCTAATTTTCTTAGTCTTCATAAAAAACTTTTATTTAAATTATTTCAACCAAAGCAAGGCGATAACGCTAATAGAGGTGGGGTTACAGGGAGTAAATTGCTTTGTTTTGTTTTACGGCATATCTACCTCATTGGTTTATTTAATACCGACAACAATTTTATTGCTGTTAATATTTTTTCCAAAAATGTATTGCTGATTTTTTTTTTTTTTTTTATTCAAAAAATATATTTCTAGTAAGGATGTATTGCTGGCAATAATTTTTCCTTTAAAAGAATTATTGCTTGTATTAAAACCTATTTTTCCAATTTCATGGTGTTTTATCCACAGTTTAGGGGTTAACTATTTGCCCATAATTGGGACCCTAACATATGCTACCACTCCGGATCAAGGTGAACCTGGGAACACCAACAATTAAAGGGTGGTTCCATTCTCCTCAAAACCTCCTGATCAGAGACCTTTCTGTTGGACGTAGTTTATCGTCATACCCAGGACGCGGATGTAGTTTATCGTCTTACCCAGGAAGCTACAGGGAGTGAAATGGAATGTGAAGTTATTACGAAGTTGAGGAAATTAACAATAAAAGAACTATTCTCAGGGAGACAGAAGATGGCGATTCACGGTGCATTTAAATATTTGAAGGTTGTAGTTTACAAGGATGCAAGAAATCGGAAGAGATTTCCACAGGTGAGAAGTGAAAGAAATTAAACTATTAGAATTGAACGAGCGGTTGAATCTAGCTATATTCAACAGTAAAACGGTGAGACATAGTTGCCATTCTAGTAGTACGCTTAAATTAATGCAGTTGGGTGGGGGAGGAGAACAGCTCATCAGAACGATTTTCATGAAAATATATGTAGAAAAGACAGAAGTAGTCCACGTCATGTCGGTGGAAAAGTGACTCATGTCGTGACGTCTGGTTAAGACTGTTTATATTCCAGAAAATTCTTTGAATGTTATCAAAAAGCTCCAGCTATACAGTAGGTATACTAGAGAAGATATGGTAATAGGATCAAATGCACGGAAAAATGAGGGTGTTCTAAAGGTTCAAGATTGATTAAGACGACAAGAATTCTCTGACACGACACATTGGTCCAATTTTCTAAGAAGTAGAACTAAAAAATGATTTAATGTCATCATAACTTTTTATGTTCATAGAAACCGTGATTAAAAAACGTGTGAGGTGATTCTCTCCTAAAGGTTAGCCCCATCCATGCTGATGGCAGGCAGAAGAGTTTCTCTATGGTGATTAAATTAATGAAGTTTTGTTTTGCAGGCGTTAAAATTTAGAAGACATTCCGTACACCGGTTAATCACTGATTTACTGTCCTTTTCGAAAGCTGTAGTCAGTTTTACATTGTTGGATATGTTGGACTTGCTGGTAAGACAAAGGTAAATAGTTGTGTCTTCTGCATAGATGCCTATTTAGGACCTGATCACACTGGGAAGGTCATTGAGAAACAGATTAAGTCCGAGGATATCGCCTGGTTGACCCCTACCTTAATCTGAAATGAACTTTGTGCGTACCCAATGAACACGAACTTCATTAAGCGATTTGTTAGGAACGAATTGATTAGGCCATCTATTCATCCAGAGGCATCGTTGCCCTTGACCTTGTGGAGAATGTCAGCATGCCAAACCCTAATGAACGGCTTGGAGATATTCAGGGCCAGAGCTCGAGCTCCGCTGTTCTTACCTAGAGCTTGAAAGATAAATTTAGTAATGGCTGTTGACACATCAGCTGTAGAGCTGAAGAAACAGAAGCCATATATTTTACCCGAAATGGGGTCCTGTGAAGTAAGAGGCTTTACCAATTCTGCGTTGATTAGAGCCTACAGAACATGCAAAAAGTGGTAAAACGTCCATAGAGAGATAATAGTTTTTAGTAAATTAGTAATCCAGTTTTTGGACCTCTTAAGAAAATAAACTGAACAAGAATATAAAAAGTACATAATATAAGGAATCCATTTTTTCAACGGATTTATTCGCATACACAACGAGGCGATTATATGTGAAATCACACCAGTATTTATTCTTGGTGAGCACAGTCTTATAAAATATGTTGTACAGACGTGTATACAGATACAGATATAAAAATGCAAGAAATCTAGTAAATGAAGGCCAGAATAAAAGACTAATCGTCAGATTTACAAAATACATAATATAGTGTAGGTTAAAAGTCAAAGTACAATTGGAGATGTCAACTTTTATCAAGTCAAGAAATATAAGAGCTGTGAAATCTTTAGAACAGACGATGAAAGTTTGTCAGAAAAAGCCAAATGTTAATTGGAATAGTAAAAGAGAACTTGCAGAAATATTAGGACAACGGAAAATTGTGTTACAAAGAAAATATTGCCTAAAGGCTACGCAATATTAAACCTCTTATGTTTCAGTGAATGCTGAAAAATTTCCTTACAGATGAAGAGAAGATTTTCAGCAAGAGCATTGTGGTGCAGAATAGTATTTCTAAGGGCGAGTACGGTGAAAAATATTGCTTAGACATTTTATAGCCTGTTCTGGAGATCAACAACCTCCCACCTTCGAAAGAAACGCTTCACAAAGATTAAGAAAATGAGAACAATCACTTGTTAATTTAACGAAATCACTTATTAGCTTTCTTTTGCTATATCCAAATCTCAAGTATATCACCTGCGCATTGAATAATCAGCAGAGAAAAAAGATTTGAAAAGAATTGAATAATCAGTACATATACATGTTGCTTACGCTAAAGCGATCGATCCCAAAGTCGTTCCATAGACCACTGTTAATTTTGTCAGTAACGTTTTCATTTGTTGACGCATGTCTATAACGCGGTGTCAGGTGCAACACATTTTCGCTTGATACCTATGTGAAATTAAACAAGATGCGATCAGCCTATTTTTTATTCTCTTAAACTGCGCTTTTGGGTGCCATATTTGTTTTTTTCGGGTACATCTGTCTATTTGCAAAAAACAGAGGAAGAAAGATGTTCGCATTTTCCTCTGTTTCAATCGGCGGTTTTTTGCGTCTCATCCCCTGCCTATTCTTTCTCATTTCAAAATCTTTCAAGCCATTTCAAACTAGGACTAATAAATCACTCGCTCCTCTCGATGGTTTATTAGCAACTTATCCATTTCTTGCATTAAAATCTTTGGATTTATACTGAATTGTATGGACAAGATGTTCGGCGCTGTTTTTCCACTTCACAGGCAAGCATAACCCAGTCTTGTAATTACTAGCATGTTTCTATCTTTCTCGTAATCATTTATTTTTTGTTTACGTTTTTATATTTTCGTTATAAAACCACAGATTCGATAAATATACAACATATAGTTTTTTTTCTCTCTAAGAGAGGCTGGTTGGTTTATGGATTTTGAGCAGTAATGTTTTCTCTATTTTGTCAATTTGCCACATGACTGGATCTTATATTTTTTTCTCATAATGTTTCATACATGTTTTTGTTATTCATCTACTACAGTTATAACTCAGATTTCATGTATCGACCTACGTCCTTAACTTTCTAGCATATATATATATATATATATATATATATATATATATATATATATATATATATAAAAACAAATGTTTGAGGTACAAAATTTATAAATAGTTTTAAAAACAAAAACCATTGATTTTAATTTTAAAAGTCTCTAGGGCCCTTTCAGCCAACATCTCATCAGGAGACAATCGTTGGATTAGCGAAAAGAATATTAACGATATGGAAGAGCAAAAAGAGGGGAAACACACTAAAATAACGAACAAGTATATACCTGATGAGATGTTGGCTGAAAGGGCCCTAGAGACTTTTAAAATTAAAATCAATGGTTTCCTTGTTTTTAAAACTATATATATATATATATATATATATATATCTGTTTCGTACTAGACGCAATCGTCAGGCATGAAACAGCCTGTCGCCTCTGAGTGATGATTCCAATGTTCACTTTATACATGTATATATATATATATATATATATATATATATATATGTGTGTGTGTGTGTGTGTGTGCTTATATGTGTGTATAATTAGTAATAAAATAGAATAGTTCGCTGAAATGAGATAGATCAGTACTCAGAATTTCGGGGATTATTTTACATCTTTTAGGTATTCGACAAATTTATGTATTATTATTTACAGACCATAATTTTGTAGTTATTCTTTCTTTATATGAGTATATTTTTTTAATATACCATGTGTTTAAATTATCTTATCGACAACAGAAGAATGTGTCGTATAAAATGTTATTTTTTTCAAAAATAAATAGATCATTATTATATCTATATTCGGAGTATTGTCTTTATCATTGGTGTCGTTGAGTTGAGAACAATAGTCCGAATATAAATAGTGCAAAAATGACAAATCCTCATCCTAGAAATTCAGACAGAAATAAAGAGATAATGTATTGCATAAAAGATAAATGATAATATAATAACGATATTTTCTTTAGGAATTTTGTCATTAAAATTAAAATTGAATTAATATCATGCGAGCCTATTTAGACACAACATGTCAACAGCTGGAGATTATTGTTCAAAACGTTAACGTGTTTAATTACTTTATCTCGCGAAGGTCTCCAATTATTTAACTCTTATTTTGTTTTCTGTCTGAATTACTGGGATGAAGAGTTATCTTTAATACTATTTACAAGCGGACTATGTATGTTTTTTTTTTTTTTTATCACAATGTTTCCTCCTTTGTTACCTCCGCCAGATGGAAGTATATTCGGGAACTTCGAAATGATCCCCTTATCTAATTTAAGGTGTTAATTGTTCTTGTTCACCTGATCGTATGTTCTTATTTTAAGTACTGCCCAGTTATTGCTCGCACTGTTTAAACTATGTCTAACTGCACACTGCCGGCCCAGTGATTGAACTCACAATTACTATAACAGCAATTGACGAACCAACGTTTTAATCCACTAGTCTAGAGTTACACGATGGTTCTTGAATTTGGTGACATGTGAGTTAAATCTGTGGGCCAGGTTGTGTGTACTTAGACTCAGTCGAATGAGAGAGAGAGATAGAGAGAGAGAGAGAGAGAGAAGTAACTGACAAGTACTAAGAATCAGAGATCGACAAAATTTTCTTGGACATTAAATAAATGGTTAAGTTCGGAAGTCTCCGATAAATGCCGAAATTTTGTTATAACAACAAAGATAAAATAAATTAAAAATTAATTAATTTTTGTAAATAGTTTTTCCTCCAAAAATTGTTGAAAATCTTAGTTACTGTTATAAAATAAAATCCCAGGAATTAAAACCAGAGTTCATATGATTTATCTACAACTACAAATTATACATGTTAGTCTATACATTATATAATTACGTTACTATATATATATATATATATATATATATATATATATATATATATATATATATATTATATATATATTGGTTGCATAATTATCAGGCGTTTTCCTGGGCAGAGTTATTTGTTAGTAAAATTTGCTGATTTGTTTAAATTTTTTTAATTAAAATATTTTATTTACAGGTTATAAAAATACGTGTCGATAATCATACGCTCCGGAATAATCGTTTAAAATTTTTATTGTTGAATGTTAATGTTTCGTTTTTCATAACAAATATAGTTTAAAACACAAGATAATTATACACCCCGTATATTATATATATATATATATATATATATATATATATATATATATATATATATATATATATATATATATATCTTTTGAAATAAGATGTATCAGTTATTTTAGAAAAGAAATCTATGCACAGAGGAGGAACCTGAGGTTCTTTATGTTGGTTATCAAATGATTACCTGGCGATCCGTATTCTCATTTGAATAGCAATATGTTTAGATTTATCTAAATATCTAATCGTTCTGGTTAGCTATCTCCGTAGATTGAAGATTCCTTTATTAGTGATCTTCGTACAAATATGATATTCTACTACTTGTTTCGTTATGCTATCCATTCGCACAGTATTGTTAAGCAGCTTATTTCCTGTTTAAATTGATCTGCTTCTCTTGACTTCAGTGTACCCTGTAAGAGTTAAACTCTCTAGATTCCGTTATTTATTATTTGCAGCACAAATTCTGCTTTTCTTTGTATACTTAATTTATCCAAGTTTTCTTTAAGATTTCATTGAGGACCACATATTATTTACATTTTATTCACTTCTCGAAGCACTTCACTTCAGTTGGTCTTCATCTTGGAGGAAATTAGCGAACCTTCCCTTGCATATGCGATATTAGATATTACATAGTATTTCATCACCCATTAGTTATTTTCTAACGAAAATACACATATTAATACATTGCATTCTGTCTGGAATACATCTTTCTATATTTCTATACACCTTCGGATTTCTGTGTCACATTCTCCAGCATCTGTTACTACATTATCGGTTAGCTAATTTACTGCAACTATTTATTTTGAAGTCTCAAGTATATAGCTCGTACATTGAACTGTCACTAACTTTTAGTATCATGTATTCTGTCTTTTTTAAAGTGAGTACTAAGTCCTTTATTCTTTCTTTCCTGTACAGCATACGCAGGTCTGAAATAAACTACTTTTTTTAATTTTAAATCTAAAATAAGTTTTTCAGAAGGCAAACCATTTAACGGTGAATGCATTTTATGTTTTAAAAATAATAACCCCGAATCTGTAGCAACATATATAGTTTTGAAAGGTTTTGCTCTTTATTTAATGTAATCATTACACAGTTAATTGATTTTTATCTAACATTAAATCGTATCACTAAAAACCTTAAAATAATGCGCACAGCTGATTGACTAACTTCCTACCAGCATCGGCATTTAAAAATTATATTGCCTCGGGAAATTACCTTTAAACTTGTTTTAATTACTTTACACGGTTTAAGGATTTAACAACTCTCCTTGATACATTTCAAAGCTTGTTGGAAGTTTGTATATGAAATGTAAACATAGTTGTTTCTTTTTCAAATAATTTTGTTTTTAATCTCACATTATTATTACTATATTATATACTATATAAATAACTTTAAAAATATTAAGTAAGAAAATGAAATAACAGAAACATTAATTATGATAATTACGCTCCGTGTAGGTATTAAATAACGTTCATTTAGATAACTCTCAATATTATTGTAAAAACGGGGTGTCTATTTAAATACGTGTACCCACTGTATATAACCGATGTTGCTCTTCTATGCACCGTGTCATTTCAGGACTTAGGCGGTGATGACCATCCAAAACATCCTGTCGTTTTTAGCCCTTACCAATAATGCCGAGCGTTCCCTCCCACCATTCCGCCATCCATTTGCACATAATCAGAAAATAGGCCCCAAAATGAACCTGCCTTGCTTTAGATATACCTAATAAGTGTAAAATTCTCCAAGCCCTCCGTTCTCTTTATATGCCTAAAGGATATCAGCTGTTTCTTTCCGATTCTTACTGTCGGTTTGTTGCTACACAATACAAATATTTATATTCTTGCTATTTAATGTCGTTTATTTCTTACACATAGTTTTATAGATATTCATCCCTATATTAAATAAATCATTATATTTTATTTATTCTGATAACGAGATAACCGGTTTCGAAATAAGAAATAAAAATAAAACACTAATTTGATTCACTCATTAATGTCCCCCGTCCGAAAAGTTGGTGGAGAAAAGACGGATTTCTACCTTTCCAAAATTTAATATTTTGACGTTTTCTTTTGGATTATGTCATAATTTGTTTCCTCAATTTAACATTCCACACCGGTACCACTGACCACATCTCCATTTCTAAACATTCAAACCAATGATAAATATGAATTTCTAAACTGGTGTAGGCACACGTTAACAAATATAACAATAACGAAACATAACAATTACGATAATAGAATGTTATAAAATTATATGAGGATAGGAATTTTGTTTTTACTGTAGCAACCTCACCAGTAGAATATTTTCTTTTCTTATTGAGTTCTGACATTTTTGATCTTTCAATTTAAGATGCCATCTTGATATCTACGAATCAGTAATATTCCATGTATTTTGAATTAAAAGCATATGTATGTATTATATTATAATTCTATCAGTTCCTTAGTCGTTTAGCGCGTATGCTAAACTCTTGCAAAACCTCATAAATAACAAACTATTCCGATTTTGTAGCGAGGGTAGACAAAGAATAGCATAAGACATAAACATGGACGTTATTTGTGTTCAGTGAGAAATAAATAAAGAACAAATGAAAGAAAATAAATAGATAGGAGACGACAACACTCACATGTGGTTATCGTCTGCTTCACGGATATATAAAATCTCGGAAATTTAAGATCGCTTTATTTGTAACCACTTACTTCATGAAAGCTACTTCCATATTTATGATTTTTAATTCTATATTATATCAAAGTTATTACACTCAAATGTTTTAATGATGTGTTAACTTTGGGGAATTTCCACCGCTAACTTATACTTGTGGAACCTAGAAAAGACAAATTCATTAAGCTATGGTTTGTCAGAAAAAAACATTTAGAAAAATAAACAGGAATTCTGAACGTGTGCTTCTAGTAATCAATGAGATATTTAAATGAATTCTGCATAATCTCACCTATATAAATCAGCTGCTGCATTTAATTATGGGAGTTTATCTTCTTAATACCCTAAGTAACAAAAAGTGTTTGGTAGATATTAAAGGTTATTGGTAGGACTCTCTTATTAATACAGTTTTTTTTTTACGCTAGAGGTTATAGTGGACTTATATATAAGCTGCTTTATAGCATCGACCATTCACCCACAGAAGTTTTGTTAAATTCTGTTGAAAAGATGTTTGTTTAATTTTTATTGTATTCTTATATTTATATGTGCTGTTGTCCATCGACAACAAAATTGAGGTTACGTTCAGATTTTGTCCTTTTTTAGTTTTAGATATTTTGGCACTGTCGATAATTATCAAGAACTGGACGTTGTCAGTGTGTTAAAATATATTTCTTCAGGACTTGATTTTAAATTCTTCCAAAATGAAGTCTTGTTTAATGGTTATGTCGCGTTGTTCTGTCCTTAAAATGTTTGTATCAAATAACTAATTTATTACTTTTATTTGAAAAAAAGTCTTTTAGACTTACGTTTGTTTTATACTCATATGTCGGGTAATGACACAAGGTAAGGGAAGAGTGAGAATTCTTATATTTTCTACGTAATTAAGCAAAGGACAGCAATTAATAAATAATTAAACGGACAAAACTATACGAGGGATATGGGTTATTCTTATCAAGACATTTTTTTCTGAATTTCTTTGATAGGTTGGGCACGTTGGTCTTTATTGATTTGTCCTTGATTTTCTTTTTTTTAGAAAATCAGTATCTCTAACTGCAAGATGAACAGTTTTAGGTTTTACCTGCTGATTTATTTTCTGTTTTCATCTTCAGGTTTCTGTATTTGCTTATTTCTTTTAAATCTTCGTAGAGACATTTTTGTCACTTAGTGGGTCCATGTCAATCAGCGTGCAAGCATTTTATTTTCTTTCTTTGTGCTGTATAAGAATAAATATCTTTACCAACACTACTAGATCTCCAGTGAGTAACACAGGCGATTCCATCATTAAGTGGATCACGGGATCATAAAAGAAGTGGATCAATAAGAAGTAGCGTTATTACTATACGATCGCTGTTCACTCTTCTTGTCTATCCATTATTACTATAGGTTCACTACTATACAGATAACGATTGTCTTCTGATCATTAAACTATTTGGCAGTTACTACTTGAACAAGTATTACTATCGCGGATATTATTGTAAGGCGTTACTAATAGTACCGGCTTCTATGAAGTCTCGAATATAACGAGAATATTTGGAAGTCATAATGAGCTTTCTCTTAACATAGGAAAAGTGACAAGCAAAGCCGTCCATCATCACAAAATTTTGATAATAACGTCTCGGCGATGATTTTGTATTTTGCAATCAGTTCACAGAAATTTCCACAGATTCAGGATGAGGTTCATACACGTCCGCAACAGTTTGCCACGTGGTGATAACATATCTTCCAAAGCAGATAAATACCTACCATGTAATAGCAGTTTTGTATTAATGAGTATGTGTATGGAGAATCCAGAGATAATGTGATCAATAGTTTCAATGTATTGCCTACAGAACCTTCATGTTTTATCAGTATTACTAAGCAAGATATTAACATGTTAGTTGCGTGTAAGAAGGCTCTCGTCCTGTTCAGTAAGAATGAGCCCTTCATTCTTGCCTTAAGTATTCTGAAATCTTTAGGCACTGGTTGATTGTCAATTGTTGTGTGTCGTCATTTTCCTAGATTATCATTTTCATTTATATTTTCTTTGATTCCTGATGTATACTCATTATTTTCAGGGTCCTGATCATAGACCTAAGCTCAGAAATGGCATCATGACATTTTCCACTGAGGAGTTTTGTAAACAAAAAAAAAAATCATACATATTTTACATAGATACGTCCCTTTGTAAGGTATGAGCTGTACTTGTGAGAAAAAAAACATTTTGTATTACTTTAAGGCATGGACTATCAAGAATCCCTTTAATGTGACTGTTAGGATCTTTTCCAGTCTATCTAAGGGCTCCAAATACAAGAGGGCTATTATTACTATTACTTAATAGATATATTAAAAACATTATAGACACTTCTATATACCGTCTCGGTGAGCTGAAATATATATATTTTTTAAAGTGGGTTTATTTAATGTTGGTTATCCAAATAATTATCTCTTCAAGAAATTTACACATTTCTTTGCAATGCGTGATGTCTTGGATTCTGCACACTAGTAGTATTTGCTTGGTGTTGATATATCTATTTTGATTGTTTGGGAAGTGATGATGGGTATATGCACAAGTTTACAAAAACACGTGGTACGTAACTGGCCAGTATAAGAATTTAAAGTTGTTTGTAATTAGTAGTATAGGAGATGTGATCTCTCAGAGTGTGCACATCACATACGTACATACATACACACAAATAGATATACACATATATATGGAATTAACTCCACATAAATTCCCTGAAACAGGTACTAAGGGACGCTCTCCGGACTATAAATACTCTGCGATATTTTTTATCACTTTCTTCTTAACTTATCCGCATACACTTCATCATGCAAATCTCTAGCAGAAAACGTGCGTACGCACTTTCACACACTTCACATTCTCCGAAAATCAACAGTTTTCACATTTCTTTTTTTTTTTTTACACACATAATTGTTTTTGTCACTTGTCTGCCTTTCTTGTTGAAACATTATCATTTGCTTGTATATATAAATTGGTTCTTGTTGTTTTCTTAGTATTTTATCATGGCTGACACATACGCAAATCCTCCGTTTTGTTGTGGGTATTCCAGGAGATACATGTTTTTCACAATTCAAACACAGACACACACACACATACACATATATATATATATAGTTTTAAGGTGTGCTATATTTATGTAATAAAGTGCTCAATATCAGAGATAGAGCGTATGTAAATATAAATACAAAAGTGAACATTGAAGTGAACAGTCAGAGGCGACAGGCTAATTTCATTCTAGACGCACTTGCCAGGCGGCCTGACGATTGCGTCTAGTATGAAACAGCCTGGCTCTACTGAGTTTTGACTACAATGTTCAATGTTCATATATATATATATATATATATATATATATATATATATATTTTAATTTTAATTGTATAGCACTATTATTTTGCGTGCAAGGATATTTTTCTCTTAAAACTTTTTTTATTTCTTTCACAATTCACTGTCTCCTTTCTGTCTCAATTTGATGTGATTTTACTGTTTTTTTTTTTTATTTTTCTTTCATTTGGTTATGCATATAATAATTTTCTACTTTCACAAAGAACACGCAAGTGCAATGATTCAAACACACACATGAGCTAACAAGTTTTCCTAAATACGGCGTATCAATCTTTCTATCCATACATGAGTGTATTAGAATTCTTAGCTGTTATTTCTTTCCAAACTGTTTACGATTGAATTATACATTATTTTCCTTGTCTATTTTGACTTGTATTGATTATTTCCTTAACTCCTATGCCAAATAAAAGTATGTGGACATTCTGTGACGGCCGCTTCTCCAGGACCCATGGAAGCGTGTTTTCATTGAATGTAAACAATATACGTAGTAGAACACGTAAAATACTGTTTGCCGTGCATATATATATATATATATATATATATATATAATTATTAGTTTCATCGCACATACACACACATGTATGTTTATAATATAAAATTACTAGTTTCATCACACACGTTACATATATGCATATATGTACACACACACAAACACACACACACGCACACACACACATATATATATATAATGAAAATATAGTTCAAATTAGGCTATATTTATTGGTAAAAGTTGTCAATATGAATGATATAGTGTGTGCAAATCAATAACGATATATATATATATATATATATATATATATATATATATATATATATATATATATATATATAGTCATGTGATTGTGTGCGTACAGGATAATTTTCTTCTGCTTACGGGTGCGTTTTCTTCCCTCTGTTATACTATATTACCTTATCTATTGTTTATAGTTTGCATCCCTCACATTGGACTTCATCTGTATGGAATCAGAAACTCTTTCAGAAGATATTTTCTCGGAATGCGGTTGTGCTTGTTTTGCTTATGGAAAAATGAAAACAGGATTTAGGATGCTTGAACGCAATTGTAAAAGACAACAAGTAGAATCGTTGCCGTTTGTTTGGACATGTTTTAATATTACGGTCGGATGTTGTAAGCATTAAAAAGAAAATCTTATTTTATCAGTTAGCCTTCTTCTTCATCCACGTCATTATCTTCTTTTTCGCTTTCGATTCTAGTACTTCTTTGTTTTTTCTTCAACTCCTTCTTCCTGTTCTTTACTTCTTTTCTTTCTTCGTTTCTTCTTCTTTTACTCCTTCTCCTTCTTCATTTTTTCTTCTAGTCTTCTTTTTCGTTCTTATCCTTTATCTACTTCTTCTTCTTTTTCTTCTTCTTCTTCTTCTTCTTCTTCTTCTTCTTCTTCTTCTTCTTATTATTATTATTATTATTATTATTTTCTTTGATTTCTGGCGTTTACACACTTCTTTCCGGGTCCCGCCCAGGGACCTAAGGTTAGAAATGGCGTCATGACACTTTCCACTCACAAAAAAAAAAAAAAATAAAATAAAATAAAATAAAATAAAAATTACATAGATAAAGCCCTTCGTAAAGTGTGGGCTGTACTTGTCAGAACAATTTTTTGCATCTCCTTGAGGCATGGACTTCCAGGAATCCCTTCAATTAGTCTACTGCTATCTTTTCCAACCAGTCCTAGGGCTCCAACTACAACATGAATTGTTGATGTTCCCATATGCCACACTTTCCAGATTTCTATTTCAAGGTCCTTGTATTTTGACAACTTTTTGAATATATTCAAAGAGACATTGCAGTCAGCAGGGACTGCCATATCAATAAGGAGGCACCGTTTTTGTTTGTGGTCTTTAATAACAATATCTGGGCGGTTGGCCTTGATTATTATTATTATTATCATTATTATTATTATTATTATTATTATTATTATTATTTATATTGCCTTTGTTTCGCTAACGCTAACGCTTCTCTCTATACATCATAGATTTTTCTGACGATGCTCACAGCATAAAGAATGTTAATTTTCTGGCTGTCTGTAAATTAGGTCCCAATTCCATTTGTCACTAAGTGACCTTTCATGTTTGTAATTGGGATACCAATGGCACATATTGTCACAGTAATTACATCAAGAACCCAATTCCTACTTTCTACAAACTCTTAGCCAAATCCACACGTGTATCAAATGGAACATCAAAATCAATAAGTAAGGACTATATTTTCCTTATCTGGCACAATATGCTCGAAGCTCTGTGCTTCATTGACTTGTACCACTTGGACAACAAATCCAATAAGATATTGTGACTGTTATTTTCTACCACCGCATCTAGCTGATTTATTATTATGTTTAATAATAATAATAACGATTTGTCCTCAATCACCTGCTATGTTCACTTATAGAGACTAGCCACTCTTGTGAAAATAGGGTTGATGAATTTATTTTATGAATTAAATTCCTCCTTAATAGGTGAGCAGTGCGAAGATATACGATCTCCTAGACTTCTTGTGTCTACATGCTATCAGGAATCTTGATGAGGACTTTTCCACGACATTTCTTGACCAGACCGAGAGCACCTAATACTGCTCGTATTGTTATAGTCCAGAGACGGATATGCAAAGTGGTTGACCCTGAACTGGCATGTCGTTTACAAATGCTCTCTTACAGACTTGCCGTTGCCTCCCTCTGTTTTTTCTACAAATAACGGTAACTGCTCCGACGAGCTATTTTCGCTAGTTTCAAAACTACATGAAGTTAAACGTGACACTAGGTTCATCTCAATATCAAGTTTTGATATAATTAAAACGGCTAAATGTATATATCACTTCAACTCCAATATATATGTATCGCACTTCCCATCTGTAGATATGGAAAAAATAAAAAATATATTGCTTCCCTGATAGGTATAATATCGAACTATTCAAATGTAATGTCAATCGACATTTCTAGATGACTTGATCTATTCCCCGTCCCTCTCTTCATCTTTTCATCTTTCAAGCCTCTTTATTCTTGATCCCACTCTCTACAATCCCTTGCATGCTAGTGGCACTCCCGCCTTGTTTGAGGTGAAAAGCTTTATATATATATATATATATATATATATATATATATTTTTAAAGTCTTCGTAATCTGTTGGGGGATATTTTATTTAAACTGTCCCTCGCTAACTTATTTAAACGATTATTTCCCCCTCGTTCGTTAAAATATATACACTTGTTTGTTATTTTAGTGTGTTTTCCCCCCTTTTTGCTTCTTCATTGTCGTTAATATTCTTTTTCTTTGATCCAACGATTGTCTCATGATGAGATGTTGGTTGAAAGGGCCTTAGAGACTTTTAAAATTAAAATCAATACATTCCTTGTTTTTAAAACTATATATAAATTTTGTAAATCTAAACCTTTGTATATATATATATATATATATATATATATATATATATATATATATATATATATATATTTTAATATAAGATATATATATATATATATATATATATATATATATATATATATATATATATATATATATATATATATATATATATATATATATATATATATATATATATATATATAAATGGACCCAGTCCGCTAGAATTATTTCCATTATTTTTTTAAAATAATTTATAAACAAAAACATATTAAATATTAATATATATATATTGGTCAGGTAAGAATCCTCTTCTTCTTTCCCACCTATGGGTAAATAGTAGGATGGACTGGATTCTATAGCCTTAGATGCTAATTGGTCTAGTAAACGGATAACTGAACACGGTGCAGTAGACCTTTGGGTTTGGCTCTTCAAAAAGTGTTTGGTTTGCACAAAGCCTACACCACTATAATCAAATGATTTATGCGGGTGGTCTGGTTGCCAGTTTGTAGGAACTGAGCTCAACGGAAGATTCCGATATATATACAATAAGTGATTTCATACCGCCAAATTTTTTATTGACTTAAATAGGATAATTAACTTCGTCTTAATACTAAAAAAAGAAGGTGTTATCTGAAGAAACTGTCGGAGAGACCTTCTAAAGAAAACAGTTAGCAAACTTATTATCATTTGCTTTATAACAAAATCAATGAAAAAGAGTTGTTTTTTTTTTGTTTACTTTTACTAAACCGGAGAACAAAACGGTCGCACGATTAAATCTGAACAAGTCACCAGGAATAAATCAGGAGAGAAGGAGATAAAGAAAAATATGTTCTCCCAAACGAAGAATTCAGGGAAAAAATTGCGTGGATGTAGCCAACAAAGCTTTGTCTACACTGTGGCAACTGCTATTTGATAATAAAGGATAGGACGGGAAACGCTCGGATGCAAAAAGAACAAAACATTTTAATCGAACAGTTTATACGCAATTTTTACGATGATTAGAAATATATATATATATATATATATATTATTAAATGATTTAAAATATGTTTTTTCTTTTTCGCTTTTGGATAACCAAAACTTTCAAATATTTAAGCTGAAATTTCGAATTTAATTTTTTCTTAATTTAATTGAGCACTATTTTGTAAAAAATAAAAATATCTATAAGAACACCGGATTATATATCTTACTGTTCTTTTTTAATATTTTATATAATATATATATATATATATATATATATATATATATATATATAAATATAATTTATATATATTTTCATATATCAGGACAGTATTGGGTAAATTGTATGAACAATGGTTAAAATTAGTTGTGAAAATAAAAATTTATAAGAACACAGGATTATATATCTTACTTGTTCTTTTCTTTATATATATATATATATATATATATATATATATATATATATATATATATATATAGAAAATCCATAATGATATATATTTTTCATATATCAGGACAGTATAGAGTAAATTGTATGAACAATGGTTAAGTTTACTTGTGATGCTTTTCTTCCTTCAGCACATCATCGTACTAAATTTATTATATTGGTAGGACTATATATCAACACGAACGGGAATTTCTGAAATTTTTAGGTGATATATAAGTGAAACCTCAAGGAAACTAAATAAAAGCTTATGTGAAGACGAAAGGGGCATTTTATAAAATAATACATCAAATGCGTTTGTTCCCAACCGTAACGAGCCTGGCAGCAAGGAGAAAATAATTTACTATGACGTAAATATATAGAGTTTGCATTAATCACAAGGTCTTGTACAGAAAAATTGCGCCCTGGGTCTTATAACATTTCTCTATTCCTGGCAGATCGTTTAATATCATAGTATGGAATACCTACTTACAGTAGTTATGAAAAAAAAAAAAATCTCCAAATGAATTCGAGTAGATAAAAAATATATCTGAAACTCCCAGCATCCCTTGCGCTTTGGTAATCCTTCCACCATAACAAATTTTGTCCAATGAATTAAAGGACAAAACGTCTCAAATAAACTCTTTTCTTTTTGTCATAATATATATATATATATATATATATATATATATATATATATATATATATATATATATATATATATATATATATATATATATATATATATATATATATAAATATATAGTAATTCGTCGAATCGACGTATGAAGGTAAAATAGATCAGTTCCCAGGAAACTGACAGCCCGACAACAACACATAGATTGGATTATAGTGGTGAAGGTTTCGTGCAGGACCAGCCACACGTTTTGAAGGGCCGAATTCAGAGACCTGGTGCTCTAAGTGCCACAAGTTCCCCAAACAACCCTCCACAGGTTTTGAATTCAGAGTTGTCCTTCTCCCAGACCAGTTGCCACCCAAGGCTATAGAACCCAGTCTGCCCTGCTATTTATCCATAGCTGGAGGGAGAAGAAGAGGATTCACACCTTTCCCAAGGGTATTAGCACGTAAGTGAATGTAATGGATTCGACTGGAATTCGAACTTTGGAGGAGGCACGGTGGATGGGTGGATATAAATATCTTGATTAAGTTATATATATATATATATATATATATATATATATATATATATATATATATATATATATATATATGATATGAACTCAAATGTTACCTTTTAAACACAAATACTTTAAACATATTAGTTAATCACCGCAACGAAAATGACCTCAATTTTAACCTAAATAATATTACTTAATTAGAAGAGAAAACAACTCACTGAGACAAATATATTTAGAAAATGTAATTTTTACTTCATCCATTAAATTAGCTGTCCAGCTCCTTACAACGTTTCACTATTCTTGGCAGATCTTCTATTATTATAATGTGGAATATTTAATAAAAAATCTGACGGAAAAACAAGATAAACCATAAAAATTAAATAGGTTAGATTATATACCCAATACACGCATACAAAATAAAATTAAATTCCCCAGCGTATCCCGTTCTTGCGTATGTGTAATCGCATTAACGTAAACATAGTCCGATGAATTTCGAAAGACGAAACCCGTCACACGGAAAAAATATTTTTTCATTTTTTTATACAGCTTTACTCAGAATTTTTCTTGCCATATAAATTTTTTTATATAACTATCCTTATATATATGTGTGTGTCTCTTTATGTAATTTGTTTCGATTCGCTTATTCTAGGAAAACATACATTGATGCGTATACTTTATTTATAAACCATGTTTGTGTGAGTTCCTACAAAACCAGACTCATCAATTTTCTAGCCGTGATCATTAAGCAGTTGTTTTTGCAAACACGTTACATGTACTTAGCTATGTAACGTATCGGATTATTGATATTACTTTAATGTAGTTTTTATTATATGGAGATTTTTTTTCTCTATATGTCCTTCTTACGTCATGTATATTTTTTCTGTTCTTTCCTATTTTCTTCCTTTGCACGCAATCCTAATTTTAGTCTATACTTTATCTTTGTCTGGCATCAGTTTAATATTTCCTGAGTCAGTCTGTCGGATAATTTTGCAATACTGTGTATCATACAACCTATCTTGCCAGAATGATGTTTTCTATTGATTCCAGTTATTCGGAATTTTTCTTCCTTTTCATGTTTTCTCTTATTTTTTTATCTGATCCGTTTTTATATAAACATTTATTTCTGAACAAATAATTTCACTCTTACATTAGTTTATTTGTATTGCTCAGTTTTGAAGGGTGTCGAGTCGGGATAGCAACTGCAGCCGAATAACAACGGCACTTATTTGGGAGTGATCTTCCGCGTCGGCACCCTCCCGGCTCCCACCTCTCAAATATGGCTCGAAATAGTTGCTTGCTTATAACAGTGGTCACACGCCATTAATCCGCTTCGACAGGCGGGCAAACCACGTGACAGTAGTCAATGGTTGCAACCCCTCAAAATTCTTTATTTTGTTTAAGGGCATATCAACACCTCATTGGGTCATTTAATGCGTACAAGATTTTTAGGATAGGTTGGTTTGGATAGTATATGTATTATTATTATTTTATAAAACTGTATTGCTGTTAAATTTTTATCACAAATATTTTCATGGTAATATTTTTTTTCAAAAATATACAGCTTATATCTTTTTAATTTTATTTTTCTATATATTGCTGGGATTTTTTTTTTCAAATTTGCTGGTATTATTTTCGTTTCAAGTATATATTGCTGGTATTTTAATCACAAAAAATCCATTCCTTCAATTTTCTGGACTACATGTTATGCGTTAACGATTTACCAATTGCTGGGACCATGAAAGGTGGTACCACCCCTGGTCAGGGTGGACCTTGGGAACAACAGCCACTAAGAGGTGCTTCCACGCTGGTCAAAATCTCCCGAGCAGAGGATTTGCTGCCGGATGTAGTTTATCGTTATACCCACAATCATAGGACGATCTTATATTTAAGCGGTCTTTGGGTACCTCGAGATGATGCAATTGTTAGCAAGCTTGTCTTACTAGAGCAGTTACGACTGAGTAGTGAGTTCGGTCATCACCGACTGCGCCATACTTTTGGCCTTGTGCCACTTCCAAGTTACTCTTGGAAAATAACTATATTTAAGCGGGTTCTTTTATATTATCTCTAATTACTAAGACTTGCTTTTCTATTTAAACTAAAGGTTTGAAAATAGTCATCACTTACTTACCTGATTATCCTTTCTGCGTTGCTTTTGTTCTTTTATGTTCCTTCCTCAACTTTACGGGATTATTCTGTTCTTTGTATTGCTTGAGATTCTGTTTTTTATTCTTTATTTAATTGTCCTCCATTTTATTTTATTTTATTTTTCGTTGACCTTTTTTTATTCTACACGATTCACTACACTTCCATGAGATAACCTTCTTCCCATTCTTCCTCTTGAAATATGATTTCTCTTTGAACAAATTCCGATGTTATTTGATGCTTGACATTGAGTGTTTGTATAAGCCTTAAACTGATTAATTCCACAAAGTGAATTTGTCTTAATCTCTTGTAAACATGGGCTAATAGGGATCTTGTTAATGGACTCAATATATTTTGATCGTGCACATGATTTCAATTTTGATTGGTAGCAAAATGGTTTTATGTGCCACAATTAATTTCAGTTTAATTTCACAACTCATATACCTATATATTGTGCCATATTTTAACATATATATTTTATATGATGGCATGAGAAGACATTGCATGTAATATCTACTGAATGTCTGGTGTATTATATTAATATATCCGTCACTATATTAATATTGTATCAAAGAAGTGTAACTTTATTGACGTCTATGCTACATAATATTTCTCTGCGTATGACGTATTTTAATGGTGACAAATAATAATAATAATAATAATAATAAAGAGAAGAGCGCGATTTAAGAAAAGATAAAGAAAAGAAAAACAAAGTTTAACAATGTTAAAAAATATTTCAACAAAATGTCTGTTTAATTCAAGTTATATTTATACATTTTTTTTCAAATAAAAAAATATATAGAATCCCATTAGTCATTAATTATCACCCAAATTTTGCTAGAATTTCGGAATTATTACAGCTATGAGTACACTGCGCAAAAATAACGGCGTTTGAAAGAGATTTTAATCAAATAACCCTTAGTTTCTTTTAAAAAGAAATAAAAGACCTCAGACAAATTTTAACAAATGTAACCAATTATCCTTACTCAAAACAACATTGGAGTTACGGATCGTTGTACTCCCGAAAACACTCGTACTAGAGAGAAACCCTGTACGTTATACAGCAACATGAGTCAAGTTAATTTTATCACACATTCAAAGAGAAACATTATGAATTCTACAGATGGTGGTAATTGTACTGATTCCCATTTATTATCCGCCGCTTAATGTGCCAAACATGACATAATTTCTGTTGGTTATTGTTATGGTCCAGGTTAGGAGCAAGGAAGAACAACACAAACACAAGAGTAGAAATAACGAAGGTATATTACACGAAATAATAATATGTTATGGTGAAACACACCTATTCTATAGTTAATAGATTCTCCCACCTAATATAAGTAGGAGTAGTAAGAAACGAGGGTCAGTCGATGTCGTACGACAGTAGTCCACAGTTAATGGAATACGAAAGTAGTCAGCGACCACAACAAGATTACTCTGCGTAATACCTATTATATCAAGTTCCTAACGTTTTTTACGTCGGACTATTTAGGACCGATTTAGTACAAATACAAGCCTCCACTGCGAAATAACTCCACAACATAATTCAAGATGTGGCAGGTGTTAGTATGACTGTCAGTCTGGTTTGGAGTGAACTACTATCGGATCGACTCGATTCGTCCCTCTCTCTTGAGAGGCTTAGTATACATAGTGTTAGGAATAGTTTTTTCTGTAATTATAGGTAAGTACCCATGATAGTTACATAACAGAAGAATTAAATAAAAGATTCAATGTACACAAGTATGATGTCAGACAAAATAACGTGACATCAATAGAGCTTGAAGGACATGTTATTACTAACGACTGTAATTTCGAAAACTTGAGGTGCATATTCTAAAAAATATTCAGTATCTACCGATCTGTCAACCCTTAAAAAGAATGAGGATCGTTACGTAACCAAATTTTAACTTCCTGTTTCGGGGGGGATGAACAGAATGTCAGGAGAGTTCCATTAGATTTATAGTCAGTTTAATTTCTCTTAGTAACTAATACTCTAATGGAAAATTTCAAGACGAACAATATCACCATCATATTAAGTAAGTTTATGTTTTCTTCCTTCATGCAGGTTGCGTTTCTTTTGATTTTATGCATTCATTGGCAGTATTTCATTACAATACGGCCAGTAATTAATCTTAGACAAGCAACCTTTGTACAAAGACTTATGGTTTTTGTGGATTTATATATTTTTATATTTGAAAAACGTTTAAATATAACTTGAAGAAGATATTTTGATGAAATATTGTTTAACATTGTCGAACACTGTGTTTTGCTTTTCTTTATCTTTTCTTAAATTGCGTTCTTCTCTTAACTATTGAAAAACATTGGAACAGGTATGTCAATAATGTTTAATAATAATAATAATAATAACAATTATTATTATTATTAAAATCATCATCATTATTATTATTGTTAGTAGTAGTAGTAATAGTAGCAGCAAAAGTATTACTTGTAGTTGTTTTTCCATACATTGAATATATTAAGTTATCAATCAGATCAAGGACCTCAGACAAGACAAATCTTTCCTCGAATTATGAGCAGTACACAAAACAGCCGAATTTTGGATGACTCCCAGTTGGAATTGTATCCGCAGCTGGTCCATGAAGTAACACAGGTTTAATGGGATTGATCTCAGTACGCCAGTTACTACTGGAATCATGGTGACAGTCCCTTCTTGCATTCCAAACAGTCTTGCTATCTAAAATTTCAAATCCGTGTAGTTAATAATATTCTGAATCGTGTTTGATTGCTATAGTTGTGTCATTTTCTGTAACAAGATCAATAATATGACAGTTCCTGGTATCTTTTAGCGAGCACAATTTTATTATTTTTATTATTATTATTACATAATATATTATAATTATTTATTATATTCTAACAATGATAAAGACTACTACAACTACTACTACTAATAATTATTATTGCTATTATCATTATTACTATTATTATTTACTGAGAGACTAGAATGACAAAAATAGGCCCAATATATTCATCATTAAACCCAGTTTCATAACTGTGTAGCAGGAATATGCAGCATAACCAAATCTGTGTGATACATTAACATGTTTTGATAAAAGCAGCACATAACTTGACAGGTTAGGCCAGGTTACAAATACCTTCAAGTTGGGTAATCCAGCCCTCTTGGCCTGCAACTATGATGCAACCACACAACTCCCGCTCACTAGCGGAGATTCTTTGTCTGTCAACTACTATAACTTATAAATGATAATTGACAACTAAATCTGTGCCACTGAACGCTATATTTACCGTAGCTCATCTTAATTCCCTAAGACAAAATATTTTAATACAGCCAATTAATTAGGATCAAAATATAAGCAGGACGCTGCCTGGTATCGAAATCGGTCATGTATTGTTATTATTATTATTATTATTATTATTTTTTTTTTTTTTTTAATTTGGTTTCTGGCGTTTACACATTTCTTTCCGGTTGTCGCCCAGGGACCTAAGGTTAGAAATGGCGTCATGACACTTTCCACTCACAAAAAAAAAAAAAAAAAAAAAAAAAATTAAATTACATAGATAAAGCCCTTCGTAAGGTGTGGGCTGTACTTGTCAGAACAATTTTTTGTATCTCCTTGAGGCATGGACTTCCAGGAATCCCTTCAATTAGTCTACTGCAATCTTTCCCAACCAGTCCTAAGGCTCCAACTACAGCAGGGATTGTTGATGTTCCCATATGCCACATTTTCGAGATTTCTATTTCAAGGTCCTTGTACTTTGACAACTTTTTGAATATCTTCAAAGATACATTGCAGTCAGCAGGGACTGCCATATCAATAAGTAGGCACTTTTTTTGTTTTTGGTCTTTAATAACAATATCTGGCCGTTTGGCCTTGATTGTTCTGTCAGTGTGTATTGTGTAGTCCCATAGAATTGTAACAGGTCTTATCTCCATAACCGTGTCTGGGTGGTGTTCATACCAGTTTCTTTCAGTTTCCTTCCCGTAGAAGTTGCAGATTTTTATTATTATTATTATTATTATTATTATTAATAATAATAATAATAATAATAATAATAATAATATAAATGCACTAATTGTGCTTATACATCCATATGTACCGTTGGCTCCACTGGATTTCAAGTGTCACTAAACGTTCTCAAGTATCGAGACCTCTCTTCACTAATCAAGATGGTTTCAGTAGTGGCCATAATGGTTTCTGTGTCGTTGCATTCCGAACGTCACTGCACAAGATATGATGATATCCAAGGTCGTCTGTATATACGTAAACACACGTTTCGCTATGTTCACAGGTTTATCACGTTGGCCATGATCGAATTCAACAAAGAACAACTACAAATGCTTATTAATACACTGTTTGAGAAACAGCAAACAATACAATTTCTCTCTTAATAGGCAATGTGTTCCTTCGTCTTTGAGAAAGTAAACTCCTATTTTACTAAGTTCCGGCCACGGAAAAAAGGAGCGTACATTAACTGCCTGTGGTCTCGGCGACTGTAAACTCACTCACTGTTTATCCTTTCGTCACTGAATGTCCACTTCCTGCCTAACTGGGTTATTATATGAATACAGGCTGTGGTTTCACCACACCGATCCGTCTACATGTGTTCCGGAAAAGGAGAACACCCATTCCTCATTTGGTGGCCCATTTTTCAAAGAACACTACTTTCATGTTGATCTAAAATCACTAAAACAATTTTGTTTGCCAATTCAAAGGCGGGCTGAAGACAATTACTTAAAACGCCGGTCATTAAATTGGCTTAAAAGATTGACTAAAGACTAGACTCCTCAGAACATTCAGGTCATTAAAATGATTTACAAGAAAAAAGAATCCATCTATTTATATCCTAAGTATGAGTGAGAAATTCTATTGATACATTTCCATTCTTCTTCCAATTTCTTATTCCTCCAGTCTTTTCGCTAGAGTTCTCCTTAAATTTCCTACCACACCGGCAATAATAACCTCACCTAGCTTATGGTCTTAACTTTTATGTCGTTTGTCAGATATTTACCAATATTTTCGTGTCCTTCAACAGATTTCTTCCTTAAAGTTGTCTTTAATTGTCCAGATTGTCTAGAGATATGACTGTATTCGAAAGACTAACATTACTATAATTTTAGTTCAGCTATTAGTAATGCTTGACCTATTCATTAAAAAGAGGTTGATGGACTTGATCTATTAACAGGAACGGAGTAAATAAAAATTTAATAACACCGTAATTATGACTTTAGAAAATTGCAGACATTTAGCAATATCTGTTAATATTAAACATAGCTATGTTATATATGTTTACTATTTTCCTTGATATTTCCCTTTATTTTCTACAATTATCTTTCTTCTTCTTCTTCTTCTTCTTCTTCTTCTTCTTCTTCTTCTTCAACTTTGTATCGTCCATTCGTCTTTTTCTTTATTTCCTTTGCCTCCATTATTGCAAGGTAATGGATTGAATTGTGACGATAATGACAGTACCATTATGATACACCAAATTTTTGTTGTTGTCGTCGCTCACCAGTTGTTATTGTCTTCCACAAATTATTTCCAATCGAAAAATAAAGGAAATAACATGAGGTAAAAGTATTTATATTAACCTTAAGTTCAGATATTTCCAAATATGGAAGCTTGATTGGGTAATTTTAAAACATTTTATAAGCACGAATGAAACAAAGAAGATAAAATAACAACTCCTAATATTTTTGTCGTTTGCTTATCAAGAAAATTTTCCTTAATAATTTTGATACTAGTGAGGAATATGAAGATATGAAAGTGAATTCTCATAACATTAGTAAACATCTATGCAGATGATAAAATTGTTTATAACAAAACAGGATCATCGGCGCCTTTTAGTCGATCTCGCATCTGAATTTGCTCTAAAATTTCAAATTTTTAACTGGTTTGCATAGATTCTCTAGATAAATAAAGAAACTACAGCGAAGGCAGTAAAAAAAGTTAAATGTATTCTTTGAGGAAATGCACTAGCTCTAATTGGTCCATCTCACTGGCCCTCTAAAAGCCTAGATCTGAAAGTTATGGATTATTTTATCTGTCTTAAACTCCGAACTTAACTGAAGCTTGGAATGAAATTCATCTTGACACTATCCGCAAAACAACTGCCTTCTGGTTGCCATGCTTACAACTGTGTTCAGGCAAACATTTCGAACATCTACCATGATTGTTCAGTTTGTGTATGTATTATGATAGAGAAGTGAATTTCTTTCTTTATTTACCTTTTTTTTTTGTTTTTTTTTTACTGGACATCCTGTAGTATATTATAATGAATGTTTCTAGTCTTAATGGATCACTATGAGCTGTATATCCATTGGGTCTCGCTTTTTTTTCCAGATATAAAGTGGGATTTTAATATCACCTGTGAACATATAAAAAATATGATCAAAAAGCTTAAGAAAATAAATCCAGAAAAATTTAATGGGGAGAGCTGGTCATATAATTATACTAAAATACTGTTTATTTTCTGTTTCACTAGGTAAAAATATATGGTGTATATTTTTTGTGAAATATTTTCATGTATTTATATATAATCAAATCTCCAGATGAAAAATTGTGTTTTCTTGAATTCTTTTCTTAAGAATTTTTTTTCATTTTTTTTAAGTGTTCACTGGTAACATTAAATAAATTTTAGAGAGCACCGTTGAACATACATTTATAAAAATGTAAATTTTAAGAAATATTTGAAATTCACTAGTACGGATTAGCCACGACTAAAATCAAAGGGGATATATGTAACCTGATAAATATTACCAAAAACATAAAACAAATTAAGAAAATAATCGATTTAAACTTCATACATTCATAAATAAATGCCTCATATTTCAATTAAATTCAATAATATTGATATTTCTTATTTTTATTTATTTCCTTATTTTTTTAATTTTTATTTATTTATTTATTTTTAGTACAATGGATTGGTTCTTCTTTCGCGCGTTTTTGTTTATTGTTCTATTAACGTGCCGAAAGTACTACATAGCTTTGGAGATAAGACATATAACCCATCGCTCACATAGAAAAAAAATATGCTTATTTTATTTTATCACTCGAGAATCCTTCTACTACGATTTATCTTAACAAGCGTCAGATTAGACTAAAAATATATCATTTAAACTACATTTTTACTGGGTCTGTTATTCTTCTTTCTAACAATGATAGAATTCTTATTCATTTATGCGAATTTCTGTGAGTGAGGGTTAGGATTAGGGTTATTCACTCTTTTTGCGAGGAACGCATTTTTTTTTTCACTCTGCAACTTCTTTCTCACAGGCGAAACTTTCTTACGTTATTTCCTTGGCAAATATTCATATGAGCTCCATGATTTAGTTCCGCCAATTCAGCCGCTGATTTCAGCGCCGACTTTTGACACAAACAGCAGGAGATGTGCATCGGTCGAAGTCTACAAGCAAGTTAATGGCCCGATATAAGTTTACTGCTCCGTGATGTCTGAATACTCAGTTGACGATTTCTTGTGCATCCAGGCGTTGATGATATGCAAATTAAACCTCTTTAACCTAGCTACAAATAAAGCCCCATTACTCATCTATACAAAAAAAAAAGATCCTATCTGTCTCAAACTCACTACCATAGCGATATTAATAGAAATAGAATGGTATAACGACTAGATAATAGAAATTTACTAATATCATGTGAAAGTCAGTATATTAGATTAACAAATTTATACAGATTCAAACACCTCATCAATGGCGTATACTCTTTTCATACGGAGGACAGTGTTGAGCTCGCCAGTGACACTGCCGATTCTACTAGAGGTGTTCCAGAGTATGAACATGTCAAAGTAATCAATCTGGACACATAACACATCTCTACACTTAGAATGTTCTTTATTTTTTACGATATACCCCATGGGGTGAACCAGATTAACATAGAGAATTATTTAAAACAACCAGTACACTGATGCATTCCTCTTGAAAAACGTAAAAAATAGTACCACAGAGCTCGGGGAGTTTCAAAGTTTAAAAAAACGCCCATTTTGACAGTCGCACGGCGTTAAACAGACCTTTATTGGGTAAGTAATCCCAAGAAAACATATTTTCTTTTTTTTTAATACTCTTTTAAAAGTATTAAAAATAGACCACAGTAATATACACGAGAAAAAAATTATACACACATGCACACAAGCACATGAGCATAGTGTTGCAGTGAAATGTTTAGCAAGCTTGTCTCACTAGAAGAAAAGACTGAATAGTTAGTTCGATTCTCAATCTGTGCCCATATTTTGGGCCTTGTGTCATATATAAGTAACCCTTAGAGAATAATCATATTTAGTGAAACATCTTGTCAATTGTACGTGATGTAATGATTAACAAGCTTGCCAATTAATTACGATTGAACAGTGATTTCAATCCTCGCTGGTTCTCCACACTTTCAGCGACGTGCAACATCTAAGCTATGCTTCGTAAATCTCTACATCTCTGACCGTCTGTTTTAGTGAGATTGAAAAATTGTCAATTTCAAATATTTCCATTTGTACCTCCTTACTTCTCAAAATACAGACTCGCCTTCACATTCATGATTGGTATTGCAATATTTTGTCATAGTTGTTAAGCTTAATATTTACTAATTCCATGGGGGAATTTCTACGGATATATTATTGCCGTAGAACTCGCCATGATTTTTTTTCAATACTTAACTAAAGAAGTAAGATTAATCAGGCAATTCAAATAGGAAAACCGTGAACTATTCACTGGTATTCTTCGTAATGAACAGATTAAGAAATGTATGTATTGTTTATATGTGGATGCCGATACTCACTGGGTTCCCCATACTTTCGGACTTGTGCCACATCTAAGCTTGTCTTGGAAAATCACAATATATGTA
>CAHIKZ030001636.1:82500-87500 GCA_903632075.3 Acanthosepion pharaonis | reverse complement strand
TCAGGTATCGGCGGCTAGCATCCAGATTAGAGAATTAAAATTACCATTTAATAAACATATAAACATTTTTATTCAAAACAAATTAAATTGATAAAAATTATTTGAAACTCTATATTCTCTCACTTCACAGGAGACAACAGGATCCAAGATTTCCAAGAATGTCCGATTGAAAAGTTGCATTCCAAATAAGATGCTTATCTTGCTGAAAATCTTCATTCAGTATTAGAACATATAAAAGTGATGTTTTACAAACCTAATAACAATAGAAAGTGTTGATGAACTTAAATGCATGTACAGTAATTTGTTCTACTTTATGATTTATTATTAAACAAATAAACAGAAGTATACTTCAATAAACAAAAAGTTCCATAAAATGCGAAGTTACTGTAGTTCAATAAACAAAATTCTGTAAATAAAAACAAGAAAATGTAAACAATTTTTCTCTCCCTCTCTGAAACTCTCCCGTGGAGTGAATTCATCTTTCGTTGAGATCACTTGGTGTACACAATTTCACTTTCTGCGCTTGAATTAACTCATGGCATGGATTTTATAAACTTTCCTACAGTGCCCCCTGTTGGGATCACCCAGTGACGAACGTACATCTTTGGACCCGTGTAACTTGAACAAATATACCGCCATCCACTTCGCAACCAGCAAAAAATATATTCACGGTTTCAACTATCAAAATGCAGTCTATGAATAGATACTGGTGCGCAAAACGAGGCCATACTGCTGGGAGATGGATGCTGCAATTCCCTTAGAAAATTTTGAAAGTTGACTAATTACAGGGGAATTTTGAGGCCACGTTTTTGTGGGAATATAAATGGAATACTTAATTGGCTCATAAGTAATTCCTCTTTTGTTAGACCAATTGTAATTAATTACAATCACTGGCATTTGACGTATAATGATATAGATATAAGCCCATCTGATAAATTAATTCTTTAATACAATCATATCTGGATAGTCACTCGTCGGAGAGAAACTTTTGTTCGAGTATATGGTTAGACGAGCAGCGGCAACTGAGTTAAGGAACGTTGTTAAAGAAAAAGAATTATTTAGAATCAGAAAAGACTAAGTTTTTGACATACATGAGGATACATATAGGCTGTACGTTCACCAAACAGGACTTAACGGGAAACATGTTTGCGTATTCAGTATAACCAAGAATCTCTAGTATATTATTTAGGGTATTAATTTAATCGAAAACCGTCAATGATTTCAAAATAGAATTATGGACAATAGACGTTTTATTTGTCACGCAGTAAATATGCACTAGTTTTATGAGGTGCATTTCAGCTGAAATAGAAATAGTTTCTTTTCAGAATATCAAAGGAAATATTTTCGTAGATATGAACATAACTCAATTACACTGGAGAATCCAAGTTAGATTTAGAATTCAAATCTCATTGTAAAGAAACATTAATGTTGAAGAACAGAAATATTAGCAGGGGCTAACCATTTATGAAGTGTGGACCCTGGGAATAAATTATTGTTTGGCGATAATTAGATGAATATTAAATTTGCATACTTAATTTCAATAATGAGACACGTCAATGCCAATGTGTAGAGTTCTATATGAATGAATAAGATAATGTTATATGTATCGCAATGGCCTTGTATTTATAATCCCCTACTCGATTCGCAAGGATGCATCTTCTCACCATAACTTCCCAACGTATGCAGCAAGGCCATTCTGCGATATTTAGGAGCCAGAATGAATTATTGGCGGCCGCAATCTTAACAACTTGAGATATGCAGATGACACTGGGCTTATAGACATAGGAAGATTGTACAAAAACTACTACATTCTAAATGGGCATTGTTGATTCAAATAACAGTCCCACTGAAGAATGTACAATTCCAAGAACTTCGAAGCCGGGGAAACAAGATGAAATATTGATATTTACAGTTAAGTAACTTTATCATATTATCAAAGGTCTATTTTTAATATTTATATTATTTTAATATTTTTTAATATTGAGCACTCTATGAAACTATCTGCTTTATATTATATTCTTAAATCATATATATATATATATATATATATATATGTGTGTGTGTGTGTGTGTGTGTGAGTGTGATTGCATAAATTAAAAACTTTAATTCTGCTTATTTTTATCATAATCCATTCGTGAATATGATAGGATATGATAAAAATAACCAGACATATTTTTAATTTATTCAATCAGATATACCTAAAAGAGAATTTGCTTCCGAAAAACAGATATATGTGTGTGTGTGCGTACGCGTTTGTGTGTACATGCGCGTTTGTGTGTGTGTGTGCGTGCTAAAAAGTTTTTATTCAATTAAAAAAAGAAGATGATTAAATTTAAGCGTTATTTTATCGTTACAATTTTAATATAAATTGCGGTGTATGACGATTTTTGTCATGTTGTGTTAGAATACATTTGACGGCCGCAGTGACAACTAAGAGATACATATTGCTCGTATTATAGACTCTAGCTAGATCTTTTCAATTTTGTATAGTTGCATTTTTGAATTAATACAGAGGCTTTGTTAATCTCTTAATATACAATCTATCCACAATATACGAGATATCTCTCACCAGAGGAGAAATCAATTTAAACCATGTACAAAATATTTATACTATATCTATTGGTATTCATTTTCAGCCGCTGTCAAGTGCTATTAAACAGTCCATATATGGTGCCCCTTAAAAGACAGAAGTATATTTAAATATGATGTTTCCATCTAAACAACAACAACAACAACAACAACAAAAATTCCAAAGAGGTTCTAATAAACATTTTTTCACAATACTAATCAAACTTACTTCAGGAATGCACATCCCTTATTAAAACAGAAAAATAAACATAGGTGTCCACAGTTGCTGTTTACTAACGTTACTGAAATGTTATCTCAGATTACACACACCTTTAAGATGGAATTCCAAGTAGGCAAGAATGTGAATGTTCGACATATTCTCTTTACTTTTAATCAAGCTCGCAAAGCAGTCAAAATGTGCTCGAGATATTCATTACGTACAGAATGGCGCAGAAAAGGTTTCCCCGTTTCCAGGAGGGAAGTTTTTGGACTCAGAGACTCTTCGGGTTCTGGCCGACCTGTTCAGTTTGATGGGAACCAATTGCATAGGCCGATTAAATCCATGCAGTCGAAGTACCAAGGAGGAAAAAAATAATTGCAGAAATTGCCAAGAAAAGTACTGACAACGAATATCATGCGTACTGTAACTTCTAATTGTATTAAAAAATTATATATTATAATTGATACATAGCACTCTTTTTAGGGTGGTCTCATTTCGTCTTCTCTCGGCCGGCGATAACAAGTTGTTTTGTTTCAGCTATGAAAGATTTCAAACATAGAGAATTTTAGCTTAACTATTTTTATTATGCTTGTCGGAATGTGCATTATCTATTCTGTGTGGTTGACCACTTCACTGGGAAGCCGTTTTGGACACGAAAGAGAGCACGTCTACATCACTTGACGGGTAAGAATTAACTTATTAAAAAGTTTCTCCTATCTAACTTTCTCACGCTAACTCAGCCAATCAAAATTGACTTCCCTATTGTAGCTCACATCTGACCCCGAATGTCAAACTCCGAAATTCGGAGCCGAGTTACATTCCACTAAAAATAATAATCTGCTAAACTATTATTTAACATACTATCCTATTTACTATAGCTTATAATTATATAAAAATATGCGAATAAAAATGCAAAGATAATATAAAGAAAAACTTGAATCAATAAAATTAATTTTATTATTAAGAAAAGAAAGTATTTAAAAGTCATAAAAACAATAAATATTCCAAGCGAGAGAAAACAATTCAAGAAAACCAAGAAAAAGTTTCAATATGCGTAGATTTGTGTGTGTGTACGTGTCTGTGTGTGTGTGTGTGTTTTTTTTTCAGATAGGAGGATGCAGCGGACGCCAAGCGTGAGAGACAAATCGAAAGTGTTCGGACGAACTACCCTCAATACTACCAGTACTTCCCATTCACGGCTAAAACCTTCTATGTCTCACACATTCTAAAGAACCACCGTCATTCACATTGTATGCCACGTCCCTGCCCTTTGGTCACAGTACTACCAATCGGACGCGGATACTCGGTCAAGAGCACCGCCGACTGCGTACGCGCGCAAAACATACACGATGATGATGATCGTTTAGGTAGGTATTGTAAGGCCACAGGAAAATGGAGCGAAGGGAAAGGGAGGCGACCGAGCGGCGGTGGGGAAGACAACGACGGCGAGACGGAGCGATAACACGAAGCCCTTTATGTGACGACAACGACGCAGACGAAGAGGGAAGGCCGTTAGCTGCCGTCGACAGACCCCGAACCGGGGCATGAAGTCCGCCGCCGCATGATGCTTGCCGCCGCATGAACTAGGCCGTCGAATGAACCGCCTATGTTTACCGCCGAAGGAATCCGTCGCCGCCGACGACACTCGCGATACCCACGCAACTCTGCGAC
Organism: Acanthosepion pharaonis; assembly: GCA_903632075.3. Lineage (NCBI taxonomy): Eukaryota > Metazoa > Mollusca > Cephalopoda > Sepiida > Sepiidae > Acanthosepion > Acanthosepion pharaonis. Next base: position 83,041 of record CAHIKZ030001636.1, on the reverse strand, counting down.
TACGCAACCAGCACCTCGGGTAACTTCGGTGACAGGACTGCATGGCGTATGTGCAAACAGTTAACACCGGTGCAAATGTCTGCGAATACGCATGGACGACCAAATCGAAGACGGACGATGGCGCTTCTTCCCACGAAGCGCTGCTTTGTGGAACCGACTCTTAAGAGTTCGCTTACCCGTTGACTACATTCTTAACTTGTTCAGGTGTAGGATAAACAATTATTTTCCTCTCATATCAGCATAAACTGTGTAACACTCTACCTCGAGTGGTTCTCCGGACGAGTACTTGGTCATCATCATTTTCTTTTTAAAAGGAAAAATACTTCAAAACTTTTCCTAATCTCTTTTCTCGGATATCGCCTGTGCATACAGTGTCGAGTTTTCTGAAAATACCGTTGAGAACTTTTACACTCGCCAAATATATATTGCCTGTTTACCCTTTGTGAATCAGTGTTAATTACACTTCAAAATAACCAAATAGACGAAGGTTTGACTTAAAATCTGTGATGATATTGGCATCTAGATCCAACTATTTTCCTGT
>CAHIKZ030001636.1:72500-75000 GCA_903632075.3 Acanthosepion pharaonis | reverse complement strand
CAGCTTTTTATTGCTGCTTCCAGTTCCATTTTCTAATTCTTTATGTTAAATTCTTTACAAGATTGATTTTTTTTTTCTTCAAATTCTAGTGCATTTTTCGATATCTTTTTTTTTTTCTTTACTCTCATTTAAATATCAATTTTTATTCCGCTTAATTTCCATTAAATGATTTCCAATTAATTGCTATTCGTCGTTTTATATCATTTTTTTTAGCTAGATGTTTATAGATGCCCTATTGTTGAATAACAACTCATATCCTGGGTCCTACATTGTTTTTAACAGTTCTTATTAACGAACTTCCTGATGACATACTGAGAATAATTTGTATATATTCGATACGTAATTTTTAAGACGATAGATTATTAAACCTTTTATTATCTTTTTTTTTCGCTGGCATTCTGAAAATTAAAAAATAAATAAAAAGAACTGCAGTCTTTTCCAAAATATACCAAAGAAATAACTTGTTTTTTAAATAGGTCGGAAATGCGATAATTTTTCTGAGAGGGCATCTTCAGTTTCCATAGAATTGTCTATCCATAAACTGAAACTCTAAGGAATCTTTGCTTTTTCTGGCTAACATTCTAAAAAGTTTCGACAAAAAGTTGTAAGACTTTTCACCATCCATTTTTAAAAGTTAGTTACGATGCCATATTCTGCTATTGTTTACTGTTTCAGAGGTAGCCATTTTTTTTCTTCAGAATCTATCTTAGCTTTTCTACGAATAAACCATTTACTAATCCATTTAGTTTGGAATATTACTATAATTATAGTGCCCTCAGGTCCTATGGAAAATAAACTCAGTCGTAATAATCAAACAGATGAATCAAATTTATTGTCTAACTTTTGTGTTTCTAGTTCACTTCATTTCCACCAAAAGACTTTCACTGTAATTTGGGGATAATTTTTTTTGGTTACATTATCTCTTTTTCAAATTTAATGATTATAGATTGACGTAAGTAAATCAATTTTCGAGTCCATGGGCGGAAGCGGTCCTATGTTAACTGTTTTTGACCGGCGTCTGAAAGAGGGAGAGTTCGTCTGGGTCCATGCGTTCCAGGAACTTGTTTGAGAGAAAAATTAAATTCCGTGAATCGAGACCATCTTTATCTAAAAGGGTGAGTTCTGATTAAATCCCACGAAACGTTTTCGTATTGACGGAACGAACGAACGAACTAATTGGATACAAGACAGAGAACAACAATAAATACTGGGAAGCCGGTGCACAGGGGCAAATTCGAAAAATTTCCCAAACTGAAATTCAGTCCAACAACAGAGTCGTTAATTTCTTTTGTACCACAAGATTTGCCCTAAAAGTTGCTTTATTCTAACATAATATGCTAAGAATGCATATTCAACGCTCGTTTTTTCCTCCATTAAACAGGATCATCATTTCTTCAATGCGGCCAAATAAATGTCCATAGTTTTTTGTATCCGTCAGAGTCCGTGACGAAATTGTTCATAGGCAATTTACATTAATGGATTATCGCCTTATAGCGTACAGCCTTTATTCTAAACTGGATCTTCCTTCTCCTTATCACCTTCCTATATACAGCGAATGTCGAACTGAACATATACAGCGAATGCTCCGCCGGTCACTTTTCTAGGAATCACATGTTTTGATGGATTTAACCCCAGACAGGCGACAAATTAGTTCGACATTTTCCACCCATTCCAACACAGAAGTAGTGCCATCGAAATCTTTTGGATGAGTTTTCAGTCAACTTTGTCTCTCATTTCCACTGTGCAGTTTGTGGTCAAAAAAAATTTGGTAATTGGTTTTCCCAATTTACTGATAAAATGTTCTTCTACTTTTAAAATCCATTTTCAAGAAGTAAAAAATTCTGTTCATTTCCCGTGTCCACAACATTATCAATTTTAATGGAATCTATAATTTTAACCACACTCTATAATTTTATTTCCTATAATTGTTTCAAGCATTTACTCATCCAATGTATCGTTAAATTCATTACTAAAATGACGCTTGAAAAATCAGTTTTCTTGTATTTTTTTCCCTATGTTCCGCTTTTTGTTTGATATTAAAGATGATAATTTAGTTAATTTCATGTATTTCGCCAATTTTTGTAATATTCTGCATCATTACTTGTTGGTTTATCTCCACATGTTAACACCATGTTGACAATGTATTATCATATAGAAACAAAATGTCTTATATAAATCTTTCATATTATGAAGTCAATTTTTGAAGGAAACAACTTCTTATTTTCACTTTCTTCATTATTGTTTCTTTCAAATGCCTGACGATCACAACAAATATTATTCAATTGAAATCAGGTAGCACACAAATAGTATAGTAGACACACACACACACACACACACATGGTATATATATATATATATAAGATAAATGTGTGTTTGAAAGAAACGTAGCGAACATTAACAGGTTAATAATTTTTTATTATGTTCGTCTCGCGGAAAATTTTAATTATGCATATTCACATAATATGAACATTTTTTATAATGTTGAAAAAAAAATAGCGTT
>CAHIKZ030001636.1:0-62500 GCA_903632075.3 Acanthosepion pharaonis | reverse complement strand
AAACCTATTTTATGTAAACAATGATAACATATAATAAAATGTACTGAGTTTGACTATTGTTTAATATATTTTCTGTTTATACGTTATTTTTATAGATACATTGTATTTAAGCAGTTTTTCTGCTTTGTTAACTAAACGGCATTAATTACACACACACACACACACACACACACACACACACACATATATATATATATATATATATATATGAGGGAAAACTGGGAGTATATAAGGTCGCTACGCCTGAGCCACAAACAGTATGGGTGTCGCTCGTCTAGCTTTACTGCTTATGTATGAACTGTCATTATGCCTAAAACAATAGAAGCACTTTCGATGCATTTGCCAAATTGCGGCGTAGGTGTTTGTTATACATAGTGTCAAGATTTGAGATCTCTGGAAGAGTTATCAAGTTCTTCCTGCCCGATATGTTATTGAACGTAGTCATTAATGTCTCATCCTCTGAGGCGCATTTGGTCGATGCCGGCGTCCCTCAAGTTTCCAAGGTCCTACTCTCTTTTAACTTTATACTAATTATCTGATAAACAATATAAACATATCAGTAGTAAATACATAGTTCCACTTTGTGCAAATTCAGATTTACCTGTACCTCTTCCGGCATTCACCCGAGGTGGGTTGAGCTGGCTCCAATATTGGAGTTTCATGGGAATTTGGAATTCACAAGCGGTCCCCAACCCGCATGTATAGCACATGAGATTTGATTATACTGGTGAAGGTTTCGTGCAGGACCATCCACACTTTTTGAAGGGCCGATTACAGAGACCTGGTGCACTACGTGCCACAAGGTCCCCAAAAGACCCTCCGCAGGTTTTGAATTCAGAGTTTTCCTTCTCCTAGACCAGTTGTCATCCAAGTCTGTCCCGCTATTTACCCATACCTGGAGGGAGAAGAAATTCAGATTTCCACGGTCTCTGCCATAAACTATCAATTTATAATATGCAAGACAAATATAATCGGTATTTCTTCCCGTAATAGTTTTGCTAATTTTAAATCCCTATATGCGTGTGTGTGTGTGTGTGTGTGTGTGTGTGTGTGTGTGTGTGTGTGTGTGTGTGTGTGTGTGTGTGTGTGTGTGTGTGTGTGTGAAATTAGATCAGACAATTCCGCCATCTTTGTTTCAACCTTTCCGTATCTTCAGACGATTTCGTTCAATTGATTTCATAAAGCTTTATTTTTTTAAAAATAAAAAAAAAATATGAATTCTAAAATTTTAATAAATAAATAAATAGTCACACGACCTGAGGTGCGGCAATATGTGATGAGGCCGAGGAGAAGGGGATATAAAGTGTGTAGGACATGTATCGGTGGGTGTTTAAATGAAATATTTACGCTTTCTTTTTATCCCATTTCATATGAACTTTTTAGGAACGGGTCATAATTTCCGTTCTCGGATTCAAATGCTCTTTTTTTTAGTCTGGAAATGTTATTATCGTTAGATTATCTTGTTGCTAATGGTTGCAGATGTTGCTATGACTGTTTAAGCTTTTGCTTTCTTTTGAATAATTTCCAATTTACTTCCCACACATGATTGGCTTGTTTAGTAGAATTTCGAAGGCTTTCTAATTTAAAAGATGAGTTATTATTATAAGACTTATTTTTAAATTTACCCTCGTTGCCCTATTTATATTTTTAAGGTTATTTGTATCTATTACTCCTGCTTTGTAAATTACTCCATCAGTTTGTAAATTCCATCTAATGGAAATCTATTTTGTTACTACAATTGCATATTTCTCTTTTAACGATTTTCTTCTGCGCGTCAGTTTGAAATTTCTAGCGTTTTGTCTTTTAAGTGTGGTTTCTAAATTGCTAGTAAAGCTTTAGCTTAATTTAAGTGTGATTTTATTAAAAATATTTATGCAATTCGGAATTTTACCGGAAGGATTTTTAAGAAATTTAAAAAAAAAAATTCCTTATTTTACACTTGATCTCTAATTTAAAATTGTGTTCAATATTTTCCTCGAAGTGTTCATCATTTTTTTGTTTTGCTTGTTTTAAATTCCAGTTTGCTTTTATCCCCCTCTTTTTTTTAAAGACTTTTCATATTGTATTATCTTCGGAAATTATTTTGCTAGAAGAAATTCTAGATAACATGGACTATTTGGGGATTTGCTTTGTTATACTCGCTGGGTGGTTGGATCTAACAATTATGTATTTTAACTTTGTGTTGGGTTTAATATTGGAGAGAGACAGCCAGTTTGTAGATTTAATTCTACATTTAAATATTTATTCATATTCACTCATTCATATCGACTTTTATTTCAAAGCTGAGCCATTTGAAGCCTTCAAACTCCTTTTTCTTATATTGTCATTTGTTCGTCTGTTGTCTGACTTTGTCACCAGTCCGTCATCCCTATACAAGCCGTGGTTGTTTATGTGTACAATTGTGTTGATTTCATACAAAATATGTAGGTCTATTAATTCTGAAACATCATCACACCATCAAACAAACCTTGTTTTACATCGAATTGTCCTTTTTTATATTTTAATGTAAAATTATGTCCATTTGTTCAAGTGTTATATTTACGAAGCTTTTGGCGAATTATGAAGTCTCAAGCAGACCTTTTTTGGATAGAGATCGATAAAAGATCTTTGATTTATTTTATAAATACATAGTTTTCTTTATTTGTTATTTTGTGGAAGCAAGCAATGCAATCATCTGTATCCTTCAATTCATTGGCTTTTGTTGCGACCCTTAATGAATTCCATATATTTTTAGTTATTTGTGGCTTATTTTAACCAATTCAGCTTTGATTTACTATCCCGAAAGAAGCATTATTGAGGAATTCGTCTTTCTCTTCATTTATTGTTACAAATGCTCGCTTAGAGCATAATATATGGACTGTCACTTTCAATAGTTTGGCTGTGATATTTTTCGCCTCATCGTTTATATTTTCAGCGTACGAGGTTGATGTAGCTTCTTTTTTTTAAATACAGCGTTCATAAGAACAATAGTTGCACGTTCGGGAAAAAAACAGTGCAATAGTGAATTAATACACCTAAAATATATAGTATGTTAGGATGTACTGGCTAAGATGGCTTATGGAAACATAAAAACACATTGAAAATGAAAGTGTCCAACTGGAATATAGGAGCGCAATTTATATTAATAAATTAGAACTTTAAACTCGTACATATATATTTCATTTAATCGCATACCAATACATTACCAATACACTTGATTTTTCCCTCCTCCACCACGCCTCACCTTCTACCACGCCTCGAATCTATTTACTTGTTTAAGAAATATAACTTCCAGGAATTAATTTTTTTTATAAAATAATGTTTTAGGAAAATAATTGACCGAAATCACCTGAAGATGAAGAAACTAAGGTATCGGAATCAGTTGATCACTTTGTTTTCTATATTTAAGAGCGCTGAATGTTATTTTTTTACATTTTCATATGTGTAATGAGCACTATTTTAATACTTCTTTTTCATGGTCTAATAAAACACTTACCATTAACTTTTTATTACACACACACACACACAAACACACACACACACACACACATATTGTTATATATATATATATATATATATATATATATATATATATATATATATATATATATATATATATAAAACATTAAATATTTACATAAAAGAAATAATCATATATATATATATATATATATATATAGATATATAATATATGCATTAAAAATCCTGTTCATCCATAGTGATTTTGATCCTAAGAAAAACTTGTTGTCTGAAATAATCAACAGATATTCAGAATTAATCATCGTCTCAAGTTTTGATTTTATAGGAAAAAAACAATGCCTGATGATGGATGGAAGACCGTCCCGTAAGTACTAGCATTTTAACATCGAATAAACTGAAAAATATCACAACAAAAAAATTTCTTCAAGGAAAAACATAATATATGCATTAAAATCCTGTTCATCCATCGCATTGATATTTTCAATTCTTGTGATTATTCTTGATATTTTATATATAAAAATATATATATGTATATATATTATATATATATATATAAAGAAAAGAAATGGCCTAAATACGTTCCGATATTTTTTTCTTACAAAATAATGCCGTCAATAAACAGATATTCAAAATTTCTTTTTAAAATATGGTTTTCGGTCGACATAAAAATAAAATATATTATAAAGAATTTCTATATATATATATATATATATATATATATATATATATATATATATATATATGTTTTGCATATACAAAAATTATAAAATAGATTTTATAATATTACACTACAAAAAAAAATCACATGCCTGATGATGGATGGAAAAGAAATTAATCGTCCGTCAAAATACAAATATATGAAAATTCAAAAAATTGACATTTTGTTTACATTATTTAATGACTTAATGAATAAACTTCTGAAAAATCTACACAAAATTCACAAAAAATTACACATTTAATTTATTAAGTTTAAAATACACATATATATATGTATAAAATTTCAATAAACGTTAATCTAACGAGATAAAAATTGAACACCTTAGATATATATATATATATATATATATATATATATATATATATATATATATATAAACACACACATACACATACACATATATACAATGAAAGGCAGTTATAGACAATGCATAAAAATAAATATACAGTGAAAACAACCTAAACACAAACTATTAAACTATTATATTAAAAAAAAATAATAGATCAAAAACAAATGGGAAAAACAAATTCTAACAAAGCAAAAGTAAAAAGACAACATTAAACGCCTACAAAATGGAGACAAAATATACAGTGCATAAAAAAACTATCAAATGTCCAATCAAAAATGCAACATGGAAAATAAAACAGACATATAAAAAAAACCCACAAAACAACATTGACAGACGAATATATACTAAAAAAATACGCATCCTAATATTATACACAAATATATATATATAAATATATATAAAATTACAGATATATGTAAATCATTCACACACATGTTAAAATATATAATATTCAATAGACACTCTATATATTATATATATATATATATATATATAAACAATTTTTTACATACATATATATATACACATAAAAATAAAATCACTGTCAAAAAACAAATGTAAAGATTATAATTATGTGCAGATACAACTATCAAAGTATAACAGACATATAAAATTTAAAAAATTTTAAATATACATGATATATCATTCAAACACACATATACGATTAAGTCATATATATAACAAATATATATATACATTTAAAACATTTAAATATACACATATACATACATATATATATATATATATATATATATATATATATATATATATATATATATATATATATATATATACACACACACAAGTCATACAGGGAATAAATCACCAAAGTTATTGTAATTAATGGCGAACTCATTTCGCTTACAGATTAAATCACTCATTTACCCACTAGTCACTCGATGAACGACAAGATCCTTTTTATAAAAAACTGTAAAATAGATTAGATGTTCAGTACTTTCGATACCACTTCGGAATGCATGTCATTTTTCAGATAATTTAATTTCAGGTAAAATTCTTCGACGAAACAAAATGGAATTCTGGTCAAATTTTGTATCATTTTATGCATTATTTTAGCTGTTAGTAAAGTGATTTCGACATTTATTTCATTAAATTTACTGATTTATTCTTTGTATGACTACTTCTTTACAATATTAACTAAACTGGACATATATATATATATATATATATATATATATATATATATATATATATATATATATGTGTGTGTGTGTGTGTGTGTGTGTGTGTGTGTTTTGCGTTTTCCTTTATGATATTTTATTCTGAAACTAAACGTTTATTTGATATTCATTAACAAATGTATATATCTACTGTCATCCCTCAACATTTAACTGACAAGATGAAGTTAGATGATACATATCCAAATTGGATTTCGTTCGTAAATATAAGGCCAATATTTTCAACACAATTCGTTCTCGCATTCTTGACCTGACTGTATTTTTTTTTTTTTAGACTTACTCAGCAGGATGTACTTTTTCGATTCATATGCAATTTGGAAGATATACACATGTTATAATATAAACAAATTAACACAAATATATTATTGGACATTTTTCCCTATATTATTGGACATTTTTCCCTCAAAATATCTTTCCCGATCAATGAGTTTTTATCGATCAGATGTATCTTCAGAAAATCTGAAGAAAATTAAAAGTCCAATAATATACATAATGAACACATTACTTGCATTATTTACATTACTCGGACTGTTATCCTCAACTTCATTGTCATCATCTTCATTGACATATTCACAACGTTTCGACGTTTTTACGCTCTGGCCTTCTTCAGGTCATAGTAATTTCGAAACAAACCCTTTTTTTGTTCGCCAGAATAGATTATTCTACTTCCATAAGCTATGCCTCTTCTGGATGCCTCAGTTATGTCCCTTTAAATCAACTCTGCAACGGCCGAAACATTGTGGAATATGACAAAGGAGTTGGTAATAACAGTCCGAGTAAGGTAAATAATGCAAGTAATCATAATACCTCATCTCAGAGATATCGACAGATAATGAATGGATTATCGAAATTAATATTTTTCACTTTTCGAAATTTGACCAAATCCTAACGCATTTCAGATCGAGGTCAGCTTTGGACACATTCAGTTACTTAGGCTAAAGGTGTTTTAATCATTTATCATGAGGTTTCCTATCTTTAAGGTGAATTGGAATGACATGCCGTCGGTGAATTGTGCGACTGTAGTTAATTCTACAATCATGTGCTAAAGATATAACGGAGAACAGAACTTGATGGAGCTTCAGTGCATCTACACTTTGAAGCTAGGAAATTATATGCACTTGAATTGGGAAGCGTTGCAAATTGATTGCACACTTTTCATGAGAAAAATATATTTAATTTAACTGATTCAATCTTGATAAATTTAAAATAAAAACCTTGGAATATGAAATTAACAAGAATCTCATGTATGATTATGACAAGTATAACAATTCTCACACGCAGACTGACGCACACACATACACACACACACACACATATATATATATATGTGCGTATGTGTGTGCCTGTTTGTCTGTGTGTCCCATTTGATAATATTTTATTTTAAAAATCACCGTTTATTTGATATTCTTTAGCAAACATATGTATCGCTTCATGCCTCTACTGTCATACGTCATAGGTTATCTGACAAGATGAAGTTAGATGATACATATCCTGATTCGTTCGTAAATATAACGTAAATATTTTCAACCAAATTCGTTCACCTAGTTTTCACGCGATCATGAGATTCGCTTACTGGCATTCTTGACCTGACATTTTTTTATGTTTACTCAACAGGATGTAGTTTTGACTCATATAAAATACACCCATCTTATAATATAAAACTCTCGTGAGGAACAGAACAAATATTATTGGATTTTTCACAGCTTATTTAGTATTTTTTTCGATAACTGAATTATTAAAGATCAGATATCACTTCACAAAATCGTAGGAAAAGAAGAAAGTTGAATACTATTACTAATGAAGGAATTATCAATGTCTATGTTTTTCACTTTTCGAAATTTGACCAAATCCTAACGCATTTCAGATCGAGGTGAGCTTTAGACACATTCAGTTACTTAGGGTAAAGATTTTTTCATCATTTGTCATGAGGTTTCCTATCTTTAAGGTGAACTGAAAAGACGTGCCGTTGGTGAATTGTGCGACTGCAGTTAATTCTAAAAATCAAGTGGATTACAACGGAAACCAGAATTTTGATGGAAGTTCAGTGCGCCTACACGAGGAAATTATATGCAGCTGAGTGCCAAAATAAAAATGGAAATTTCCTACATAACGCTTATCTCATGTTGAAAAATGATCTTCAAACTTATAATTGATATAAAGATTGAATAATAACCACACATGTGTGTACGCGCGTACGTACACACACACATACATACATACATACACACACACGCGCAAAAACACACATATATATATATATATATATATATATATATAGTTTCTGTGAATTTTCATCACATCTCTACGAAAAAAAAATCCTCCCTTCTTCTCCTATATATATATATATATATATATATATATATATATATATATATATATATATATATATATATATATATGTACATTGATTCTATGCGTGATTATTTCTTTGTATAATATATATATATATACACAGGAGGGGAGAAGGAGTAGGACGATTTTCATGGAAAAGTGAAGATACACTATATATATATATATATATATATATATATATATATATATATATATATATTTATATAAATATATATAGAATATAGGAAAGAACTGGTTAGGTAGATCCAAAAGTTCCTTAGTATTTTAGCTATTATTTTTAAAAATATGCTTGATACTAATGTAGAGCGTAAATATAATTATTTATTTAAATAGTTGGAATAATAATTATATATATATATATATATATATATATATATATATATATAGCAAATTTACAAATAAGTTATGTACTCAGAGTGGATCATAGTAATATAAAATATTAAACCTGATCCACAAAAAAGCAAAATATATTTATTATTACAAAGCAGTATATTTAATAAATAATTAAATCCAAATTCTCCTCGTATAGGAATAGCCTTCTTCGGTAGACGAAGATATCAGTCGTCTGTCTTATCAACACCGGTTTGGCCCAATAACACTTTTAATATTGTATACAACTAAGATCCACTTGGCATATATATATATATATATATATATATATATATATATATATATATATATATATATATATATATATTTTTTATCATATAGACAAAAATATTTGACTCACTACAAAGAGGCAACTCCGTTTTGGTGCATTTCAGTTGTTCTCGACTGGTGAGAAGAAAAATTGTTATGCATAAACATTTTTGCTTCTTACCCGTCCAGTCGAGGTGCAATTGAAATACACCAAAATGAAGTGGCATCATTGTAGTGTGTAAACTGTTTTTGTCTATATGATTAAATTATAATAAATAATCATCGCCCTACTATAGGAATCGGACCCTCTTTTGGATTAATATTGTGAACTTTAGAATTTATATATTACTTTCGTTCTCATTACATCGGATATCTATCTATCTATCTAGCTAACTCTCTCTCTCTCTCTCTCTATATATATATATATATATATATATATATATATATATATATATATACACAAAACACATACATAATTGTATATATATATATATATATATATATATATATATATATATATATATATATTATTAAGTGTATATTCCGTGACTTAGCAGTATCATAGTAAATACGAATGCACTCTTATTACCATAATCCTCTCCTCACTGTCATATTCCTATAAACATTAACCTTGTTTAACTTTTGAATTTTGAAAGTAATTTTATTTTTTTAGTTTTAGAAGAATTTCCTTCTCTCTCTTCTTTGTTGAAATATTTTATAATTCGCATAAATCTGCTTGACTGCCATTATTAATGGTATCGTCAAATTTGAATGTTGGTAAAATGTACGTGACATGTCAAAATGCTGATTGCATAATATTAACATAGTACTTTGTCCGCTTCCATTATATTTGTTTCATTCTCATTTTTATGAGAATGATATATTGTTGTCAGTCCACGTTTCAAACAATTCTAGCATTCTAATAATTCTTCGCCTCGCTTTGGAAATCCTTTCTTTAAATGAAAGAGTGTTAGGCACTTTTTGAAAACGTGGCCATTAGTAAATAATACAATTTTTTGTTTGTTTTTCCGTTATTTATTCGTTTATCTATGAGCGAAAATCGATAGCCTTTTCTGCCCCAAAATGTATTTATTTTATTTAACTCTTTGTTACTCTTTCAAATTATTTTTTTTAATTTATTTTGTTATTCACAAACAGAAGCGATCATCCATGTCCTTTTATAAATAAATGTTATGCCTTTGCAAATGTCGATAGTTTTGTTTTGTTTGTTAAAATATATATATCTTCAACGACGGATTTCGTGTTTTGAGTTAAAACAAAAACGTGACTCTGAACTTTTTTGATTTTCCATTGTATATCTACACGATTACTTATACACAATTTAAATGCATATATTATTACGCAATGTGAAACAGAGAAATTTTACTCACTGATAATAACAACGTAGAGAAGGACTAAATTTTTAGAGCTACACGGAATAGAAAAATCCGGAGAGTCTTATCCCCAGACCCAGGAGCGACACTGCCTATGAAAATAAAGGAGTTGAATGTCAAGGTATCGTAACAGTTATCTGTAAGAGAAAAGTAATTGGTAAGCTGAATTTAATTCACAGAGTGATCCTTCTGAAAAATGGCGCGTATCCAAAAATCCCCCTCAAAGCTATGGATTAAATAACAGCGTTGACATGGATTTAAATAATGTATATAGAATTACTATACCTATTATTACTTCTTTTTTTACATAGTATGCTTACAAATTTAGTATGTATTATAAATGCCGTTGGAAATAAAGAAAACATTGCCGAAATGTACGGGATATCTGTCAACATATACGCAATGAATTATGGACTATCCCCTCAAAGATGAAGAGGAGGCTTGAAGCAGCAGTAATGGGGTTTTACAGAAAGTTGCTGAGGTTACCATGGGCGGAAAATGTTAGCAACGACCTGGTTTTGAAGAAAATGGAAACAAAGTGTCACCTTATACTTAACATCAGCAAGAGGCGGTTGAAATTTCTGGATCATGTAATGAGGAAGGAGGGCTGCGGAGGACAGACTGAGGGAAAGCGGGACATAGAAAAGCAGCGTGTAACATATTTGATGGGCTTGAGCAAATGTATTGTAGAACAGTGTAGGGGGAAATAATAAAATAAACAAAATGTATTAAGAGCAACAAGTGACAGGAATATGCGGAGGGCCATGATCGTCTGTTTCCTGAAGGGACACGGTACATAGAAAAAGAAGAAGAAGAAGAAGAAGAATTATTCTTATGTAATTTAATGATTCATTGAACTGGAAATTCTCTTTTTTAGAAAAAAGAAAATTCTGTTTCGTTAGCATTGATTTATATTTCGGCGATAAAGCTACTTGTTCTAACTTTGAAATTTTTTCATATATGAACCTATGCATTTTTATATGCATTTTAGCTTGTTAGAGAAAATGTGTCATTGACCTGTTTTCATGTCTACAGACATCGACTTAAAATCTCCCCACCGAATTTAGAAGTAAAATACTCCTCCAGCAACATTTACAATGATTATACAGGAAGGAGGTACGGTGATGTGTAATGGATAGCGGCTCGGATTGAGGAACCGGTGAACCGATTTCAAATTCCAATAGAATCCATTACATTCACTTTCGGGCTAATACCTTTGGGAAACATAAAAATCCTCTTCTTCCCCACCACCAGCTATGGGTAAGTCGCAGAACAGACCGGGTTCTTTAGCCTTTGAACTGTTCTACCACACAAAGAAATGGCAACCTTCTGCGGGAAAAAAATCAACCTCGCCAGTCATGTATCGAAAAATACATGATCGCCTAAGCGTATATCACGTATGACACGTAACTGACTGATATATGATGGTTGAAAAATAACTGAAATTTGATACATGAAGGACTCTTTCGTATTGTAAAATTAATTGTTAGTCGGGACAATCCATCGTAGATAAAATACGGAATTACTTTTCAATCACCATGTATTTCTCATATATTAACAGTAATTTAACCAGAAATACAAATTGTTTTTGCTGCCAAATATTGCGCAAAAATATGGACTCAAATTATTGGCACTCATCTTGCATAGTCGACGGAATTATGATATATCAGTAGTAAATAATATATAATGCCAGCAATACTATGATTACGACATATACAAAAGTCGATCGATAGTAGGTATCCGGAAAATTACGCTGCCTATATTTTGATATATCTTGTTAATATTTACATCAGGATTAATTGTATTGAAAACGAGTTTGTTATGTTGAAAACTAACCAAATCATTAACGTTCCATCATCAACAAAAAGACCCAGACTTTTCTCTGACAGCGATGAACGGGTGTTTCCTCAGAGTTACCCCGTGTCTTAAGCGCCTGTTGGGACGAAAACTCAACTCAGGCCTCAATTAGAACTTCATGACATCGCTAAATATGTTCGAAAAATGGTCAGATTCTTTTACCTTTTTCAATAAGTACGCGACACCTTTATGCTATCCTCTACCTTTACATTAGCCAGATCAGGACGAAAATTTAGTACTGCCGATATATATGTCTAGGAGATACACAGTCTTGACGTCCCAGTTTCGATAGAGTCGATCAGCGTATCTGCGTCCTTCTGGGTGATCAATTATTTTCCACCATACAACCCATTTCCATCAGAAGAAATGCCGCAAGACTCGTTTCTATATCGCTATTTCCATGGAAAGTGTTCAGGCGAACTACATTCCTTAGTTTCACTATTTGTAGCAGAGCTATGACCCACAATAATACCCACATTGTAACGTACCACCCTCACTCTCTCTTTATTCCATTGGTGAGATGTAAGCCCTACACGAGCAAATTCTTATTTCAAACTACTGATTTGTGGAACTGACTCTCAAATGGATTCTTCCCCGATCACTGCAATATTAAACTGTTGAAAGCTAGGGTCAACCGTTATATTCCCCAGATATTCCTAGAAACAATGCATCTTATCCTGTTACCCACTACCTCCAGTGGCTCTTTGTCCTTGTAAGGGGTGAAGTTTACAGTATAAAAAAGAAGGAAAACATTCATTGAGTAAAATATGTATTTCATCATTTATTGGGATTTTCCCAATTATATTTGGTAACAAAAATATTGTGACGCCGGCAAGAAGAAAGGAACACAAACACAGTTGAAAATGTTTGAAAAAAAACTTGTATTGTAGGAAAAGAGAGGAAAGTTTCAATTGCAAACAGTCGGGTTTACGGAACTTATCTGAAAGATACGTCCTTATAACAGTTTTATATTTCCTGTGTCGTTTTGGCTGGGTCTTGACTTCTGTGCTTCAGTTGCTGTCTAAATCCACACACTTGTCCTGGTGTTTAGATGACGGAGTGCTGACGGGGAACGTGTTGTCTCTGAGGGTCCCCACAAGCAAAAGAGGAAGAGAGTTTGTAAAAACCGCTGACGTGGGGGTTTGGTGAAAGTCTAAAAAGGTAGCCTCTGATTGGTTGTTTTTCATGCAATCACAGGGCTCCCAGTTAGCGACTCCATAATAATTTCAATACATTAATCCGTAAACTTATTGATGGGTTTAACAGTAAAATTATCCAAATCGTGTAACAGCATAATTGTTCATACTACATAATCTTTAAAATCTAAAGAACCAATAAACTCAATGAGTTTCTTTTTCGAGGCTATCAAATGAGACATATAGACATCTTGACTCCATTTGTCATAAGAATCCATGAAAACATTTCGTGTTAATCAGCTTGAAAGAGAACCGGTAAAAAGTGTTTTTGTGTAAGGCCCACTGTCTTCACATTGAGCAATGGTTGTAGATATAAAAATCCTTCAGGCCTTCAGTAATGCTACCAATATTGATGATGTCGCTTCCATCTTCAAAGTCCATGCAAGAAACATCAAGAGAACGGTGAATAAGTTTTAAATAAAAGGGAATAGTTGAGAGGAAAACTGAATCAGGAGGTCACAACATGAAGACGGTCAAAATTTCAACTTAGAGCTAAAGAGATCAATTAGAAAACTTCCAACTCAATCTACATGACGTTTTGCATGTGAGTGAGAAGTTTCAACTATGACAGTTCAAAGAGCAGTGGAAAAAACTTGAAAATGAAATCGTATGAGAAAATTGCGAGGCACCTTTTTTTACTCTAGGATGAAAAGTTAGAAGGTTAGAGGGCGAAGATCCACTTGCATAAGTTGAAAATGATCCTGGAATATATATATATATATATATATATATATATATATATATATATATATATATATATATATATATTAACTTAATTTCAATCCTTCATTACCTTCCTATCCTTGGCTATGATTAATTAATTATGAACATGTTATTTCCGTTTATGATCGAATTCATCACAAGAGTTCTGTTAAGCTTATAGTGTAATTGTATATACGTATTGCTGAAAGTAGAGCCCAATAACGTTATAAAAACCCTGGAGAAATGCAAGTAAGATATATTTAATCATTTGTAAGGTACAAGTGTTAAAAGCTTAATCTAAGAATAGTACAATTTTACTGTTATACAATTTGGACAATTTTGTTGTTACACACTCTATGTAAATTTTAATAATGATTAAGTTTGTGAGAATCGTATTTCTCGCTCGTCTGCTTCAATTAAAAAGCTTCGGTTCATTCAACATATTTACGCTGATGTTTCGGATCATCCACAGAATTTTAAGTACGCATAATCCCAGTATAAGTTATCGGTAAATGTTTACGTTTTCAGTATTGAGCTAGAAATAGTTTCGCTATTTGGCAAGTGTATATTCTCATTTTGGATATATACGATATAATATCTATGTTATGCTCGATATTATGCTTGTAAGTCTTCTGTTAATTTTTCCTTGTTATTTAATCCTTTCATATTATGTAAATTACACATTTGCCACTATGGCTTAAATATCACAGCAGACTTATTTCTTGCCTTGGATGGAAATCAGTCTAGCAGAAAGAAAACTGCAAATATAGAATCTCTTAAATAATACGGCGAATTAGGTTCTTTACCTTTGTAATACAAGATATACTATAATACAAGAGCTGTCATTGAAGACCAGCCTGAAGATTGTCTCTTTCAGGCAATTTTGGCGTGGACGCATCCACTGTTTTTCCGGCTGTTTTATGTTTCGTCCTTCCAATTCAATTGGGTTGCGTGAATTGTATTTATGATCTAAATTAATTTTATTAGTGTCCTTGAAATTAACTTTATTCAATCTCCGAGTCAATTTCCTACATAAAAATATACAATTTTCTGCAGTTAAGCAATTGGCATCAGGTTATTACTCAACACGAAAACTCAGCGGAATATAAGATTGTAATTGCTAAAAACTGACTAAAGAATAATGAGGAAACTACCGGACCGTTGTGTAATATCAGTCCTGTATTGCAACACTTCTGGACAATTTATTCGCAGATGAAGAATAGATTCAGAGCAACGTGATTCTACAGAAGGATGCTGAGAATAACATGAGCCAAACAAGTGAGAATGACGGAATCTTCCAGAAAATGGAAAAAAAACAAATTAACTACACTTATTACCAGAAAGATACAGTTGAAATTTCTATGACTCATTAGAGGGCTTGGAAAAAATCGATGTACAGGAGGACAGATTAATAGCATGAGTAACCGAGTAAAGCAGCGTGTAACATATCCAACGAGTTGGCAGAATCGAGATTAGGAGCTATAGCAAAAATAATGATTACGCTAAGGGCTACAAAACACAGGAAAATATGGAGTGCCATGATCACGAACTTCCTGAAGGGACACGGGTCATAACAGAAAAAGAAGTGCAATTTCAGGAAGGGAAAATGTATAATAATCTACTTACTTCAAATGCAATTATATCAGTGATATATTTTCATCATATAAATAGAAAAATAAGTAGAAAAATCATCAAAATTCAACTAACAACTTTAATTAATTATATGGATTAATTGCTTTCGATGAATGTTGTACTCTCAGCACAAAGTTTAATCTATTACATGCTAATAATTTGTAGTTTCCTGAGAAAAAAACTTGAACCTCATCACATAACTGATTGGATAAATCAAATTTAAAATAAGTTTTCACAATAGTGACTTTAACGGCAATATAGAATACTTTATACGGAATCATATTTAATTAAGAAGATATGCGAAAGAAAAATTTCAGGACACACTCATAGCGTGATTAAATTCAGATTAATAAAGTATTTGTAAATTGTATAATATAATTGTTATTACTTCTTTAAGAATTTGCCTATATGGCATATACGGAAAAAATGTTAGTAGTTAAAACAAAGCTAGTTTTACGGTTAAAATTCCTGATTGAGGTTTTAAGTACAAATGCTCTTCAACATAAAAGTAACATAATATATTCTGCGTGCAGACAATACCGAAATGGTTACGAATGGCCTGATCTAATGCCACTTATCTTATATGATATGATTGAATTGAGATAGCTCATATCACTAAACATGTGATAGGAATCATGTGACCACATGATATGTGCTTCTCCATAGAAATCCTAGAAAAGAACTGATGAGTAAGCATTTTATAAAACAGAAAGTGATGTTTTCTTCTTTCATTTGCTAACTCTTTTCAGGTCGGAAGTGTTAATGCCTCTCCACAAATTCTTGTTTTATCTTGCTGTAACTGTTTATTAAAATTTTTATTTAAATTCTTTTCTTTGTTTTAAAATATATTTACAAAAGATCGTTCGCAGTTTCCCCCGCTTTTCTTACCTTCATTATTTCTTGAAAGTTAAATTCTATTGGCCCTCTTTCCTCATTATATGTTTCATGAAATTCATCTCTCTCTCTTTCTGATTGTAAGTATACGCTTTCTTGATGTTCTTATATTCCTTATAACTGCAACGTCTTTCCAGAGTTCTTTCTATGGTATTCATAGAAATTCTTCGATAGAAACACGTAATCATTGCTTTAACTCTGTGTGCAAAAGTTAGTTCAGAGGTTTACTTGAGAACAGCAAGTTTGACGTTGGTCAAGGGTATCGTATCTTACATAGTGTACAAGAATTAACAATTTACAAATAAGAACATTTCCTGCATTTGAAACCCGGCACAAGTGTTACACAATAGACAATGAGAGCTAGTATGGCCTGGTTAGCACCTCATGTGATGTAAGTTGATCTATCATTCTCCTTATTTTAGCTGGGAAATGTTGTTCAGTCTCAGCAATTTCAACCCTGTGGTAACACCTTCCACGTTGCACTAAAGTTATTGGATCGATGTATATAGCGATGCCAGCGTAACAGTGATCGCGGGGGCTGGGCAACTACACTATTTTTTCTATGCCCATATGCCTAAGTATTACGTTGGAGCTCCCAAATTGAAAACGACCTTGTGTCAAATCCAGCCTTGGTTGAGAGGCCGGGTAATTATACCCAATTTATTTCAAATAATAAAAGTTTTACCATTGTTCGATCTTACGTCCTTTATTCACTCTACGTCCGAGTAAATATAAGTTTCTTCATCAGACAGCAACAAGTTCTGATGTGGCTATCTACAAGACGATGACAGAGGTAGATATTAAGGAAAGTGTCCTTTATTAAAACTGGTACTCTCACTTCACCATAAAGGTGTATATTACAGTAAATGCCTTGGCAGTTCACAGTAACCAAACATTGCTCTGTGAAACACAATTTAGGTGAACTAAATTCATAATGTAATTTACTCTATGGGGAATAATCATAAATACCTTCCTAAGCAAAGAGAAGTTAGAGGAAGCGAAACGAGTTGGATAAAGAGACAATAGCCTCATAAATCATTGTTTGTTAAGGCATAGGTTGATTACATTTAGATTAATAAAATATCCTTTCATTATCTTCCCCTTCTTCAAACTTTCTACATTTCATTTTGGCTTACAGATATTAAGCCGTTTCGTTTAAACGTATTAGAGATGTATTCAGTCATTAGGCTTAAGACTGTAATCTTTATTTATATCTTACTGTAGAACATTAAGCCTCAATGAAGCAATCTTCATCTATCTTCACTGCTGCTCTTGTTGATCTATGTATTGTAATTTCTCATTATTAACAGTTCGGGCTTTCATATCAGTAAATTCGTTTTCTTTCTTTCAATTCACAAGCCTCTTAGGGGACCCTGGATGAATAATTCGTATGACAACATTATTCTAATAACCATGAGTGCACTGATATAATTTGAAACAATATTTTTAATGTCATATTTGCAACAATATTTGTAATGTAAAATCACACTAAGAACGAATTGTAACAGGAAGTTTTATAAACGATAGATTGTTTTATATAGGGTCCCAATGTCTACGTATGAACGGCTGAGTACATAAAGAAAATGTTACCTTTAGACCTATTTTATCTGTGCTAGGATCCGTACAACATACATTAGCCAAAGAGGTGGCTGAATTTCTTCAGCCAGTCTGTCATCAGTTTACCATTTATTGTGATTCCGATTCATTTAAGTTTTCTAATTTCGTTAGAGATACTGAATGGTGTTCTGAAAGCAGGCAGAGGTTGTCCATTGAAATTGTTAGTTTGTACACAAAATATCACCCTTCAGATATCTTAAAATTCGGACTGTCGTTCTTTATAGAGCTCACCTAGGTCCCGCTTTATTTCCCGACGGTTGTTTTTTGGAGTTTAGCAACGGAGGTGGTGAAAATAACCAGGCCACTAACAATATATCAACGAACTTCGATCAACAGAGATATCTTCAGATAGCGACGAAACCAGTGGCGATAATAGAGCTTAATTTTCGATTACTACACTGAGATAATTCGTGTTGATTAGCTACACTTTTCTATCTCAACAACTACATCGAATCAACTCCTAATTCACTGATATACGATGTCCCTGAACGATCTAACCGTCTAAATCCCTGCAATTGAAAAATATATATTTTAATTACCTCAATCATGTCTTATCTCTATTTGTTTCTATGTCACTTCTCTTTTTTTGAATTCAATCCATAGGAATGAACCAGAGAGTTGACACAAAAAATCAATGCGCGATCTTCAATATTCCATAAACAACTTGAGAATTAATACACCTAGCTAAACGAAAAATCTGTGTTTCTCATGAGATTTCACATGAAAAACGAACACAAATTTCGACATTCTGCAAAAGACTTTTAGATAAAATTTCATTTTTCAAACCAGCTTTTCATTTCCGCCAGAAATTTTTACACGTGATGAAAAATGGGTTTTGCATGTCACCAGAAAACGAAAGTAACAGTTATTATCATAAAATGAGAAAGCAGTGCTAATATCAAAACCAGAACGTTATCCTTAGTAGCCTCTGCTTTGGGTCTGGAAGTTTATGAAAGTTGTCATCGATTAAGCAGTCGCGGAACATGAACCGATTATCACTTCAGACGTTTATTACCAGCAAATTTATCAGATAAACGGACCATTAAGGCGATCGTTTTCGGCATTGATGAATATAAATTGCTTTATACAAGGACAATATCTGCAGTATAAAACCGATAAAACATAACACCATTCGCATGGAATGTTCGACAAATGATCGGAGATTATTGATCCATTATTTCATTTATATAACATAGACTAAAGTAATCTGTATTACTCGTTTGACAGCATTATCACTTACACTATCAATTTATCAAAAAATAAATGAGAGTAGAAAAACTAAAATTGATAACTTTAGGTAAGCAGAAAAGTAAAAATGAGACGAACAATCTTCAGGATAGTTGAACAAAACAAATAAATACTGATGCGGGAGAAACGGTAACTGTGGAAAAGTTAAAGGAACTAGTAATAAATACCACTAATATAAATAAAATTATACTCAATAATTATAGCATATATAACAATTTAAAAAAGGCACCTCGAGTTGGTGCAATGGCTAGCAAGCTTGTCTTACTAGAACAATTACGACTGAGTAGTGAGTTCGATCCTCACTGGATGCCCCATGCTTCCGGCCTTTTGCCACATCTAAGCTACACTTGGAAAATAACTATAACAATTTAAACAAAAGATATAATTAGAATCATTTATCCTATTATAATTGTGCTTGACCCTCCATTCGCTAGTTATCAAGATCGTTATCAATATCGTATAAATAATGAACTATTCCGTATTTTAATCACGTGGAAAGAGGAAAAAATGCATTAGTTATTTTCAGCGAGAAAATTAAGGAAAGAAAGTTTTTGATCTAACCAACACAGCCAAGGTACGATGGTGATAACGATGTATGCGGATTTTTTCAGATACCCACTATAGAAAGATGGTAATCGAATAAGGCATATATATATATATATATATATATATATATATATATATATTGCAATAAATCAAATAACATCGTCCGTTGAATTATTTTTGATTTGTTATTAAGAGAAATAGTCGTAAAACGGGGATTTCACTATTAAGAAAGAAAGAAAGAAAGAAAGAAAGAAAGAAGTCCTTAAGATCTCCTGCCAATGCCCCGTAAATGATGGGCTATTCCACATTTTGATCGCGTGTAAAGAGGGGAAAATGCATTACTTGTTTTTAGTTAGAAAATGAAGGAAAGAAAGAAGGGTATATGAAATGGGATAGAGTGAATACGATTAAGTTAATAAGAACAGTTTCTACTCTTTGATCTAACCAAAAAGCCTGAGATACGATAGTGACCGCGATATATGTGGCATTTTTCAGATGCCCACTATAGTACTATGGTAACCGAGTAGGGCAAAAAAATATAAATATCAATAAATAAAATAACATTGTCCGATGAATTATTTTTAAGTTACTATTAAGTGACATGATCGTAAAACGGGGATTTAACTATTAAGAAAGAAAGAAGGGAAGACAGAGTTTTAAAGATCTCCTGCCAATACTTCATAAATAATAAACTATTTCGTTTTGATTTCGGAGATGATTGACAGTAAGGAAAGCAAGATAGTAGTGTTTAGCGGCTGTTTCAATGAAATGGAAAAATTTTCAGTTTCAAATCTTTTCATAGGTACTTATTACTTAACATAACAATCATCGGTTCGGTTTGATTTATTGTTTTTTTTGTTTTGTTTTGTTTTACGGCCTGTCAACCTCAATGGCTTATTTCATGCCGGCAAAACTTTTATTGTTGGTAATATTCCTTTTTCAAAAATATATTTCTGTTAATTTTTTCCGTCAAATATGTATCGCTGGTAATATTTCTTACAATGTATTTCGGATATTAAAACCTATTTTTACACTTTCATTATGTATTTACCCGTTTAGGGGTTAACTATTTGTCCAAATCTGGGACTCTACCAGGTGCTACCAACCCGGGTCATGGTGGATCTGTGAACGCCAGTAATTAAGAGTTGGTTCAATGCTCCTCAAAACCTCCTGATCAGAGGCCTTGCTGTTAGACGTAGTTTATCATCTTACCCAAGACGCGGATATAAATTTTTCGACATACGCAGGAGGCGGATGTAGTTTATCGTCTGACCCAAGACGCGGATATAGTTTATCGTCTTACAGAAGTCGCGGATGTAGTTTATCGTCTTACCCAAGACGCGGATGTAGTTTATCGTCTTACACAGGACGCGGATGTAGTTTATCTTCTTGCCCAGGACGCGGATGTAGTTTATCGTCTTACCCAGAACGCGGATGTAGTTTATCGTCTTACACAGGACGCGGATGTAGTTTATCTTCTTGCCCAGAATGCGGATGTAGTTTATCGTCTTACACAGGACGCGGATGTAGTTTATCTTCTTGCCCAGGACGCGGATGTAATTTATCTTCTTACCCAGAACGCGGATGTAGTTTATCGTCTTACACAGGACGCGGATGCAGTTTATCTTCTTGCCCAGAATGCGGATGTAGTTTATCGTCTTACTCAGGACGCGTGTGTAGTTTATCTTCTTGCCCAGGACGCGGATATAGTTTATCGTCTTACACAGGGCGCTGAAGATCATCAGTCATAATTCTGATTGTTATTGCAATATTTTGTTCAAGTTGTTAAGCTCCTATATTTTACGATGTGATTGGGGAATTCTTACGGATATTTTATTGTCATAGAACTCTCCATGGCCTTATTCAATTATTAACTTAAGAAAGAAGCTTAATCAGAAATGAAAAGTAGGAAAACCGTGAGATTTTAACGAATTTTTCTAGTATTAAGTTCTTATATTTCTTCTTGAATATATATATATATATATATATATATATATATATATATATATATATATATGTATTATTTTTTAGTTAAACTTAGTTTAACTAATATCCGATAATATTTTGAGCTTAAAAAAAAAAATTCTTGTTGAGTTCATATTTCTTCCACAATCCCACTTTTCACGAGATTAACACCATTTCCATTACTTTTGATTGTTTGAACATTTCATAGGAGTTAGACCATTAAAAATCGAATCAAAAACTGTTTACTGAAATATCTTTAGAAGAAAATCAGAATTCTTTAAGCGAGGACTAGAAAGAAAATGTCTTTACATTTTAAATAGATAATATTTAAATAAATACAAATTTTATTTGTTTTATATCTATTCTGTTGAACCGAACCACTCTTATATACTGCTGAAACTTAGATGCTGGATGTTTCAGCATATTACTAGTATTAAGATTAAGGGAAACTGTTACAAATTTTCTCAGAATATCTCTATGCACGCAATTAATAAAGTTTCCTTCTGTTCAGTAATGTAACGGCTTTTTATCAAAGGCAACAATGGAGCTCTATTCAGGCAAATCTCAAGCGGAAAGATACAATACTGTCGACGATGTCTTATGAACCCCACACAACAACCTCCACCTGGCAATACCGAAAAACACCAGACCGTAGGGCAATCCAGATAATAATTCACTTACCAATCATGGCTAAGGCGTTTTAAATATCCCTTTGTTAGCGGATTATGGAAAAGCTTGCAGTGTTTGAAAAGAACTGTCAAACTTTCAGATGTCTGGCGCCGGTAGCATTTCGCTACACTTGATTGGTGGTCGGAAAGCTGCAAGCAATAATCAAAGTTATATAAGGGGAGTAGCATTAATCAAAATCAAATGTAAAAAAAAGCACTAACAATGGATAGATTAAAAGAGAATATATTCTAGTTTGAATGAAATAACTTTTTTCTGAAGCAGTGAAATACAGGAACACACACAATATATATACTGATTTTCCAAGCTTAGCTTACATGTGGCACGAGACCGAAAGAATGGGGACTCAGTGAGTATGAAACTCACCACTCAGTCGTAATTGTTCTAGCGAGACAAGACTGCTAACCATTACGCCGGGGTACCAAGACGCACAAGATATATATATATATATATATATATATATATATATATATATATATATATATATATATATATGTCAAATTCACTAATTCAATTATAGTTCAATGCATTTTTCACAACTGAATGACTAGAGTTTGACATCAAAATTTGTTAGGTTCAGATATTTAATAAATCTGTTGAAATTATTATAGGATCTCACTTTCGGAAAGTTGCTGATCACACATTTCATATTTGAAATACTCATTAACTGGTTCGTTAATAATGATAATTATTATTAGTCGTAGTAGTAGTAGCAGTAGGATTAATGGAGTAATGGATAGCGGCTTTGATTGAGGAATCGCAGAGCCGATTTCGAATTCCAGTTGAATCCATTACATTCATTTACGTGCTAATACCCTTAGGAAGTATGAATATTCTCTCTCCAGCTATGGGTAAAATAGCAGGACAGACTGGGTTCTATAGACTTGGATGGCAACTGGTCTAGGAGAAGGACAACTCTGAATTCAAAACCTGCGGAGAGTCGTTTGGGAACCTTGTGGCATTCGGTGCACCAAGTCTCTGTATTCGTCCCTTCAAAAAGTGTGGATGGTCCTGCACGAGGCCTTCACTACTATAGTCAAATCTCATGTGTCGGTTTCCTTGACTCTCATAAACGAATCTCGACCCTCATTGTTTGATTATATATATATATATATATATATATATATATATATATATATATATATATATATATATTATATAATGTGTGTGTGTAAAGCAACTATATGGATATAGATCCGACAGTAAGAAGAAAAATATACGGAAAAAACAAACAAAAATCCTAATATGCAATTATGCTGTTTTAATGTTAATATAATGTCAACGTCAGACGTTTCGGTCTAGTAGACCATCTTCAGTTTTAGATTAAAATAAAATTATTTTCATTCTTCAATCAAAATACTCTATTTTAGGAATACGTTTTCACAACATCGCCCACGTGACGCCGACGTGATCATATTGAAACGGAACGCTGATCTTAAAAAAATTTCAGTTGTCTGTTTTGATTACTCTTATGACCATCGTCTTTTCATGTTGAATTAAATATAGTCTAATGTTAATTATGTTTTATGAATATGTCCTGAAATTTACTTGTTTTAAAAATTGAAATAAAATTCTCCATGGTAACAGCAAGGGCGAATTGTTTAAAATTAAAAAATGCAACGTGTATTTGTGTTAATAATAAGTATCCTTATAGAGATTTTTTAAACAAATAAATTTCAGATATACGTTATTCCAACAAAATTTCGCTTGAAGATGGAACGGATAAATTCATTTTTATTTAAACTCAATTTAATTTAAAGGATTATATTGAAGTTTTCGGCTCTTGTTTTGAAACATGAGACCTCTTATGTAGCGATTTGGAATCATATTTTTAAATAAATAATTATATTTATGCTCTACTTTTGTATCGAGCACTATTTTTTAAAAAAATAATAACTAAAATACTAAGGGACTTTGGATTATTTACCTAACCAGTTCCTTCCTATTTTCTATATATTTTCAATATATATATATATATATATATATATATATATATATATATATATATATAAATCTCTCTCTCTCTATATATATATATATATATATATATATATATATATATATAATCTCAACATCCCACAAACATTTTACATAAAAAAAATACACTGTAATAAGCCATTTAGACCACAACATACAGGCACCAATCAAGGCTTTTGTCCTGGAAAGTCTTAAATCCGGTGCTTATTCAGGATTACTAAATTAAACAAGCTCCTTAAAATCCTTAGAATTACCAACTTCTCCATAGATGACATCATTACAACCGCTAACAAGATGCATGATTTGAATGTCTTGAGATCCATCCATAGCTATATCAAAACAAACACCGTCAATTTTCCTAAGGATCCAGAACAATATAGATATATTACATGACAATGCACTCCTAGCGACCAGGGAAATATCAACACTATATTCTTACATCCCAAATGAGAAGGGAATACAAACCAGTAAAATACTTTGAGGCATTAGAGGCTTCCGCGAACAATATATACAAATTGTTTCTAACATTATACATTTTATATTCAGACACAACAATTTTTAATTCAACGAGAACTATCATCTTCAAGTCAGAGACACAGCGATGGGAATGAAAATGGCCCCCAGCTATGCTACAATTTTCATGAATGCCCTTGAACAAGATATATTTAGTAGATAACTAACATCCCTGCATTCCACATGTATATATATATCTTCTTCATATTGACATACGGACAAAATAAACTAGTAGACCTTAAAATGCATCCCAATTAATTCACTGTACCATCCAATTACTATTAGCCTTTCCGTTCCGTTTCTGTATACACTGGCACTCCTCAACAATAACCGCATCTCACTACACTCTATACCAAACCTACTGATGGTCATTGCTACTTCAGTTTCAATGGCTTTCAACCCACCAATTAACAAAAAACGTATAATCTTCAGCCGATGCTTTCTTATAAAAGGCATCTGTTCACCTAAGGAAGATTACAAAGGCACATAAGATAAAATTGCAATCACTTTCTTAATAAGAAAAACTCACTTACCACAATCAAAGAATCTATCACCAAGGATTCCAGACATAACAGATACACTCTTCTTAGCTATGAAACTAAAAATAAAATATAGAGTCCCCATCGTCTGCTTTTTTAATTACAGCGTACGCAAACTTTCCAACACCTTAATCAAAGATTTCCAAAATTTAAAACCAGACAATACAATTAGAAACATTATTTAGCGATAACCCCCGACATGCGAGGCGCCACCCACTAAACACAACAGATTTTTAACATCTTCCAACATATGTAACTCTTCACCTCACCAAGGGATTTTCACTTGTAACAAACCCCGGTGACTGCTCTGCAGACACACCATCACTCGCAACATTTTCCCACTCCGTATTGGGCACCTCGACGTGGTGTAATTGTTAGGAAGCTTGTCTTGCTAGATCAGTTACGACTGAGTAGTGAGTTCGATCCTCACTGGGTACCCCATACTTTCGGCCATGTGCCACATCTAAGCCGGGCTTAGAAAATTGCTTTACCCACTCGGTACTCACGTGGTATTCAAACCTCCGCCTCTGAGCTGTGACTGTTCCAATCTCGTCACAAATTGGACAAGGACAATTATGTGGGATAAACCGTAACAGTGTTCCGTATCCGGATCAAAAACTACACACAAAGACAGGAAAATAAAACAAAACAAACAATGTACCGGTCTCTATACATTCAAACCAACCTTGTCATAGTATCGATGACATCAGATGCGTGCTCTTGCCGTCTTGGCTTGGCAGCTGGAAGGACAGAAGCAAATCGGAGTTGAAGTTCACCCTAAAAGTAAATTCTCAGATTGAGGGAATAAACAGTGATTAGTGTTTACTCAGATTACAATTTTCTACAGTATGTATCACACCAAATTTTCCCATCAATTTTAATTTCCATCACCACATCTTCATACTACATTTTATGTTCTACTCTCTGTGTTCTCACTTTCTCACCTTGGTGATTGGAATAACTCACTTTATACCATCATAGAATATGTCACTAATGGTCCTTTGCATAGAGGATTATTTTATGAAAGAGAAGTTTAGTGATGATACATATTGATTTTGTACATGTATTTACACACCTACTACGGGTAAAAAATTGCCACGTCAGATATGTATCTAAAGATACCTGATCGCCTAAGCTGGTATCACGTATGTCACATAACTGACTGATTTACATCTATAGTGTATCCCTTCACTACAAACAAAGCGATAATGTAAATAAGACTCAAGGGAATAGCGTTTGTGAAAGAGAATGAAAAGACATTAGACGGAACTGTAAACCCAATCTTTAAGAGAAATTAAGGGACAAACCTCTACTCCTGTTCAAAATACTGGCGTACAGGGATTGCGAACCGGGTGATAGGCGAATCTATCTATTCCTATTGAGTAAATAATTGCAAATGCAAATACAGAATTATGGCGGAGGTATGAGAAAAATGCAGTTGAAGTAGACTAAAGAAAAGACCGGAAATGCAATCCTAAAAAGGAAACAAAATATAAAACCGTATTCCTGTGCAATAGACCAGAGAGGATTGTGATTCGCGAGTATCTTTTAGCAATCTGAATTCAGATTTTATTTTTAGCATTTCCCTTCATGCAAGGCAGTAAAGCAACTAGGAAACAAGCGGTTACTGATTGTGAAAGTATAAAGAAACAACGTTATTACGTTTGAACCCACCCCCCAAAAATACAATTGTAAATAAGAGAGTAGATATCCATTGATATTGCATTTAAAGTCAAGATCAAATTTGTCTAAAACGTATAAAACCAGAAGACAGTACAGCAATTGATAAGTACGCGAAAAGAAACTGTTAGAATAGAATTTACATTTACCTTTGGCCAATCCGAAATTCACATGACTTTTACGTTAATCTGGCAATGCGCTTAAATCGATAAAGTCGACGGACCATAGAGGACAGTTCATCCGAACAATTACAATGAAAATATTTGTAGAAAAGTCACAGTTAAGCTACATTAAGGCAGTGGAAAATGATTTGAAGCCGAGATGAAAGCATGAATTTAAAAAGATATCATTTACTTCATAAACAATTTCAAATTAAAATCAAATACACATATTGTCAACAACACTTTCGAGATACCTTAAGCTATTTGAATTAATATCAGTTTATTCACCTGTGCGTTGAGCCACATGATTATATTTATGCATTTGTTTATGATTATTTATGAATGCAAATCCAGGACGTTTATCTATCTAATCTATCTATCTGTTCATCTGTTCGTATGTCTGCAGACAGACGTAAATATTTTGTGATAAAAACTTTTCACAACAAATTCATCAGACGATGACTTGAAGCCAAATGTAGATCATGATCTCAAGAAAATAAAAATAATGATTTTCAGACTCATGGAAATAAATCTTTAGAGACGCATGCAGACACAACCCCCAGCTGATTAATAAATTTCTTATCTTCGAAGTTTATTCATATATATTGAATTTAATTGGGGGATAACATCCGCACATCTTGTAGCGAGACGAAGAGGGGCAATATGCATAAGTCTTATGTATTTTTCACGTACATCTTCAAAATTTGTCTTTTCATAAACAACAAAATATTATATATATATATATATATATATATATATATATATATATAGAGAGAGAGAGAGAGAGATAGATAGATAGATAGATAGATAGATAGATAGATTGCTGTTCGATAAAAGTGACTCACCTGATTTTTTTTACAAAAAATTTTTTTTTTGTCTTTTGTTTTTTGGGTTAAAATAATTTTTAATCTTACTAATAAAAAGTTCCCTTCCTGACCACCCTGGAAAAAACTTTATTCACCCTAAGGTATTCTATTAATAATTATGAATTTGGATATAAATGAGATTTAGGAAAAGAATCTGTGCAAAAAAGTGACTCAGATATCGCATTCTAATGAGTAAACTCGTAAATTTAAAGAGCTTTTGACAAAATATTGAAAACTATTTTACAATACACCCAGAACAATATTCTAGAGAAGATTAGAATAGCTTAAATTAAATCCAGAGTATTCAAGAATATTCTGGAAAGACTCATACAGTATAAAAACAGCTTGAAATAGCCATTCAGAACCACTTACTGCATCTATTATTGCCCTCTCAAAAGCAGGCAAGTCTACGAGAGAAATTGCAGAAATTACTATAACCTCGCAATCAAATGTCTCTAGAGTGCTCAGGGCACATAATGATGCCACTCCTACTCCAAGAAAGGAAACAAGGAAAAGTAAGAAAAAAGATTGATGATATAACTGGCAGTGTAATCAAGAGAGTAGTTGCGAAGAATAAGACTATAACTAGCCAAGAAATTGCAGGCAGTCTAAGCGAAGAGCAAGGTGTTAGTCTTGCCTCTTCAACAGTCTTTCAGTGGCTGTTAGAACAAGGCTACAAATCTTGTACACGAAGGTTTAAGCCGCTAATAAGCAAAGCCAACAAAGCCAAGAGAATTGAATGGGCTCACTATTGCAATATATATATATATATATATATATATATATATATGAGGACAAGTGTCATATCTTTTATTATTAAAATAGTTATAAAAGTATCTCGTTTGCCATAATAGTAGCCTTCCATTCATCTTTGGTCTTACAAGGAATTTTTTTGTCTCACGCTCAACCGAGTTCCACACATAATAATCAAGCTGGTCGCAGTCTGTAGTGTTAAGTGGCCAGAAATAAGAGCTTACGTGGTTGCAGTAATAGTTTGACAGCCATGAGAGGGTTCTCCCGCTTGTGTTGAATGAGGCAGAGTCCTGTAACCAGACATAAGGTCTTTCAGCAGCCACCCTCCTGACCCAGGACAACACGATCTCCTCAAGGCACTTGATGAGCCTCTGTATGCGCCTTTCGTCCGACTCTGACTCAGATACAGAAACCTCGGCAATATAAAACAAAGATGCTGACGAGAAATGTTTTATCAACAAATGGTTTTTATAAAACAATTACCCAATAGTCATATAAAGGCAAAATGTTACTAAATATGTTCCTAGTCAGGCAGTAGTTTCCCCGAATAGGTCCAACCTACATTTCATCTCCCGTTGTCTACACAGGGCAGGACGCTGCATATTAATAATAATAGACCCCAAGCTGTCTAAATTGTGTCTTGTCCTAGCCCTGTGTATGACAGAAAAGAAGTCAGGAGAATAGTTCGTCCTTCAAACAACAGAATTTAATAGGTGCTAACCAATAGCAGACACTCGTTTGCGAACACATGGATGTTATAGGTTCATGTCTTCGCGCCATGCACGGAACATCCTTACCTCTAAACGTTAGATGGTCTTGCCCACATAGTCGATCTCACTTCGAAATTTACATTGATATATAACTAAACTTTTTTTGACTAGAAGCAAGACATCCTTACGACAAGGTGGAGAAGCCTTTTTGATAGTAAAAATTACTCCGGCCAATAACGACTTAAAGCCGTTATTGTCCGAAGTATTTTTACTAAAACGGTTTAATTAAATTAGCAATTCTGTCTGCATATGTTTGACTCCCGGATCCGATTCACGGCAGTATCATATAAACAGGACACTTAGAGGGAAAATATTTCTTAGACACTTTGAACTTTATTATCTTTTGTTCAATGGTAGCTGTCGAAATATATTCAGAGTAACAATTCATTAATAAAAGCTGTTTAAATTTTTTTTGTTTGTTTCTTAGCTCGGCGTCGAGTCTACATTCAGAGCACAACATCAATGCACGATGAGTAGGGAGCTTTCTTACAAGTGTTTAATATAAACCCACTTTTTGGGGGTTTATTTAATTTTGGGATACTTTTGCACCCAAATCCAGAAAAAATTATCTTAATAGTCCCCTAATGCAGTGTGGCATTAAGAAAAATCTGATGATATATATATATATATATATATATATATATATATATATATATATATATATATATATATATGAATTATTGTCTAAATAACGCAAAAATTAAAATAAAACTGACATCTCATTTTAACAGATATGTTTACCAAACTTATACAAAAATATGTTTAAGTGCTAAAGGATAAATTTATTCAATAAAACATCCATTCGGAATCTCCGACAACTCTTCTGGTAAGTGTCCATATGTAATCTGGTGAATTCTGCCATAATAGTAGCCTTCAGTTCATCTTTGGTCTTACAAGGAATTTTTTTGTCTCACGATCAACCGAGTTCCACACATAATAATCAAGCTGGTCGCAGTCTGTAGTGTTAAGTTGCCAGAAATAAGAGCTTACGTGGTTGCAGTAATAGTTTGCAGCCATGAGAGGGTTCTCCCGCTTGTGTTGAATGAGGCAGAGTCCTGTTACCAGACATAAGATCTTTCAGCAGCCACCCTCCTGACCCAGGGCAACACTATCTCCTCAAGGCACTTGATGAGCCTCTGTAGGAAAATAAATGGAGGCATAACGCTGCCATCACGGGTGATCACTCCAAACACCTACGTAATCACCATTCGACTCATCCAACTCTTCATGAATCCTCTGCCATGTCCTCATATTGAAAAAAAAATGCTCTGAAATGTTCGTTTTGGAGTTTCCGTTGCAAATACAAGGCAGTACAGCATGACGTTTCCAAATTTGTGGTAAAGTGAATTGCGTCATGGGGCTCTTTTTCTCAAAGATGGTGCCCAACTGATATACTGCAGTCGACAAAATGAAAAAATAAAATCGCATGCGCGAAATTACAAGGATAATATGGCGACAGTCTACCTACGCACTCTGTGTATGGTGGGGGGCGGTAACGATATCTATCTATCTATATATATATATATATCATTTTTAGGCATTTAAAACAACATGCCTGCCCGCACACACAATTCCGTAAAATACTTGTCGAAAACACAACTATACTTCGACATGAAAACAATAGACAAAAACTAAAAATACTTGAAGCATTATACATCAAACAGTTAAAACCCAACCTAAACAAAATCAACTATGGAATCTCTTCAAATATTCTTAAATGTCTATAATTTCAATAATTGGTAACAGAAGCCATTGATTATACCAACGGCTTTCCTTATTTCATTCTCCAATTCACTCTCGTGTAGTCATGTGTGACGTCATGAGATGCGGTGCGATTTTCGCTTCTAGCGTCTTATATGCGCGTGTTCATCGTTGCTTAGTGATTCACTATGTAAACAAAACAATGACAGACTATATCATCACTGTCGTGTCCGTATATTGTTTGATATGTTTGTATTTACATCTTTGATAATGGCTTGAGTAAGCCGAAAGCTTAGATTTTATTAAAAAATAATGGATAAATATTGTGAATTTCTTTTTTTCGGTTAATGATAATGTTACCAAACTTATCAGAAGATACGAAAAAATTTTACATAAAATAAATAGACAACACTTGTCTATATTATTTAATGAAACGTGTATAAATCTATATATATATATATATATATATATATATATATATATATATATATATATATATAGCCCGAACACTTTCCGAGGAAAGAAGTATGAGAAATAATTTTTTTTCGTGCGTAGCGTTTTCTCCTTGAGTATGATCGGTCAAATTTTATGTTTATGTGATGTGACCGCACATGCGCACGCAGAGAGAGAGAGAGAGAGAGAGAGAGAGACAGATATGCTTGGAATGTTAAATTTTAAAATAAGTGTATATATTTAATATGAGTTTTGGATGTATAATCTAGCTGATTTCATTAAGATGCTTTTACTTATTTGATGTAATGGAATAACCTGTCATCTCCATAAGGGACTACACTATAGGTAGTAATTATCTATAAAGAAGCTGTAAATGAACGGACAACAGAGACCAGCCGAAGCCTTTCGGCTGTGCGGTTGAACTCTCTGCCTTCGGACAGAGAGGAACCCGGACGAGACTACGCCGAAAGGAAGAGCCTCGTTCGGGGAGTTTTACCAACCCGATCCCATTTATGCGGGTTCTACTGGCATTTTTTGGCCGAGGCTACGGGGTCGAAGAACCCACGGTAAACCCGGCCTTGTCCCACATGCAGCCCTCGTGTGTGGGTAGCTGAATATTCCAGCTGAAACCGTTTCGGTTGGCAGGTCGAACTCTTGGCCTCTGCGCAGAGAGGCACCCGGACGAGGCTATGCCGAAGGGCAGAGACATATTCGGGAAGATTGACCAACCCGATCCCGTTTATACGCGTACTACGCGCTCGGAGAACACACGATAAACTTTAAATCTTTTTGGCTGTAATGGTCAAAATCTCTACCTTCGCGCAGAAAGGAATGCAGGTGAGGAGACTATGCCAAATGGCAAACCCTCGTTCGGTCATGTAGACCGATCCGATCCCGTTTATGCGGGTTCTACGGGGATTTTTAGGCCGAGCCTACGGGTTCGGGACCCCAGGTTAAATTTGTGCGTGTGCCACATGTGACAGCGTGGGGCAGTTAATAAATACTTCAGCTGAAATCTTTTTAGCTGTGATGGTCGAACTCTCTGCTTTCTGGCAGAGAGGTACCCGACTGAGGCTATGCCGCAAGTCCCGGGGAGGTATACCAACACTGAACCCATTTATACGGATTCAAAAGGAATACTTTTGGCCGAACCTACGGGCTCGAAGAACCAACGATATACTCGGCCTTGCACCACATACGACTCACGTGAGGGGACAGTTAAATATTCTAGCTGAAATCTTTTCGGGTTGCTGGTTGAACTCCCTGCCTCTGAGCAGAGAGTAACACGGGCGAGGCTATGTCGAAGGGCAGGGTCTCGTTCGGGGAGGTTGACCAAACCGATTCTGTTTATGCGTGTTCTACGGGGATTTTTTGTCCGTTCGTTAATTCTATCCTCGTGTGGGTGGAGGCCAGTAAATAAAGACTAGCTGAAATCTTTTCAGCTATAGGGTTCAACTCTCGGCATTCTGGCAAAGAGAGACCCAGACGAGGCTATGCCATAGGGCAGAGTCTCGTCTTGTCTGGTAGACCGACCCGATCCCGTTTATACGGTGTTTACGGGGATATTTTGATCGAACCTACGGGCTCGGGAACCCCAGATTAAATTGAGACATTTTCTAGATACCTTAGCTGACATCTTTTCAGCTGTGTTGGTCGAACTCTCTGATTTCGGGCAGAGAGGAACCCGGACAAGGCTATGCCGAAGGGCAGAGTCTCGTTCGAGGAGGTAGACTGACCCGATCCCGTTTATTCGGGGTCTACGAGGATTTTCTGGACGAGCCTACGGGCTCGGGAATCCCACATTAGATTCGACCTTCTGCCACTTTTGACTGCATGGGGCACTTGCTATATATAATAGCAGAAATCTTTTTCGGCTGTGCTGTTCGAACTCTCTGCTTTCGGGCTATGTCAAAGGGCAGAATCTCGTCTCGGGAAACAGCTATATATATATATATATATATATATATATATATGTGTGTGTGTGTGTGTGTGTGTGTGTGTGTGTGTGTGTGTGTGTTTATATTGATATAATAGGAAAGACCTCTTAGATTGATGTTCAGAATTCTTTAGTATTTTTGTTTTTATTTTTAAAAATCAGTTCCCGATACATAAGTAGAGCCTAGATTAGAATTTTTTTTTTTAAATATAATTCCTTCGCGACACAGAATTTATATGCTTGAAAACTTGTCAGCAATATTTTAGTTTAATTCCAGTACTAAACCTTCATCACTGGGTAGCAGTTTCATCCTCAAGCGTTGTTTTGGAATAACTATAGTACGGTATGTTTTACTGATTTAAAGGTTTCAAATGGAGGAGTGGTCTAGGGTTCGTTTTTTCGTAATGAAGGGGTCACTGCTTTGATAGAAGTAGGGGTGTTTGTGATATGTCAACTTTTGGAGTCGTGTAAAGTTGGCTTGTTTTGTTTTTTTTGTCTGGCTACAATGGCTAATCTTATCACACTCATTGCTAAAACTCTAACTGATTGATGTAGTAGTTTTGTTGTTGTTGTTTTTTTTTATTACGGTATGCTGAGACTTTAACTGATTTTTGTTGCCGTTCCGGTAGTCCAAAGACAAAAACAAGAAAATAAAAAAACACAACCTTACACGACTCCAAAAACTTGACATATCACAAATACCCCTAGCAGTGACCCCTTGATTAAAAAAAAACAAAAAAAAAATTAAACCAAGCCGCCTTTTCAAATCTATTATTGAGTAAAACAACGACTGAGGATGAAACTGCCACTCAGTGGTTAACGTTTAATATTGGAATTAAACTTAAATACTGCAGACTTCGAAACATTGTAATTTCTCTTTCGCGATGGAATAATATTTTTAAAAAAATAATTATAATATATATGTATGTTTATATGTGTGTCTGTGTAGAGGAATTACCGGACGAAAAGCGAAAAAAATTAACAATTTTCTAACACAATTCTACAAATTTTACTATTGAGTATTTCTTGTCTTTCAAGTTGAAAGAAACGAATTACAAAGATCCTGACTAAATAAAGCCCCACAAGACTAGTTTTGTTTTTGTTCTTTACACAAGACAGAAAAATTGCGATAGTGTGATAATAAACAGAACGAGGCTACATAAGGAGGGTTTCACGTATTTATGTTGTTTCATGAATGCCGGAAAGTTTCTAGCAGTAGCAGATGGAAAATGTGTATTATATGTACTACTAACGCAATGTTTGCAAAACTACTTTTTTATGTTTCATGTGTACTTAATTTAATTTTAAATTTGCTAGTCTCTTGTAATAATTTACTCGATAAATGATGTGAAATTGTGAGTAATAAATTATACAAAAAGTTTTGAGTAATCAGCTGTGTATAACCTTGGCCAGTACTCATTTTCTTAATTTACGCAATCATATTTATACAGAAAGATAAGCTCTGAGGATCTAAACTGAAATTTACTAAACTCAGAATTTTATTTGTTAATAGAGATTTTTAGCAATTTTTGAATAGCTATATTTAAGAGGGAAGATATAGTTGATTATTCTATAGATTGATCTTTCAAATTTCGTAGAAGGCAACAAACATGTCTGTTTGATTTCTAAAGACATTAACGTGTTTGGAATAAAGTCGCTGATTGGTTAGTAAATGCGAATGTGGAAATTCAAAATCGGAACTACATTCTGCACAAAAAACGTCGACTTTGTGTGAGCTGGTTCTGCAAAAAATTGAAATTGTTAATATTATTTAATTTTTTTACAATTACGTAATGACCCCAAATATATATATATATATATATATATATATATATATATATATATATGAAGAAACAAAAAGACAAAAGTTCTTTGTGAACAACTTTACACGAAATATTTTATGAACAAATGAATGTATTGCGTTAGTATATCTTAAACGATAAATGCGTTTATATGTGTACAGATATATGTAAAACGTCTAGTAGCCTTATGATACAAGTCTCGTGTCTATGCCTTCTACTTGTAGATCTTATGAGCTAGACGCCACGGTTGCATGTGTGCAGGTGTATATGTCACATGTTTACGTTGTATGCTCAGTGTGACACATAAAGTTAGCGGAGTGTTGTCTCTGAACGTAATTTTTGTAAAGTTTAATACTCGAAATAAATAAGCGAAAAAAAAATGAGTAATTATCCATGAGAATTTCAGTTCGTCTGCGTGACAAACACTCGAACAAACTTGGTCAAGGCAACTGAAGGATAATTTTTGATATTTATAAAAATCTTGTGAATAAAACCGACTCGGAAAGAAACTAAAATTCATGCTTTCTTTTCCGTTTTTTTTAGTTTTTTTTTTTTAAATTAAGAGCTTATTGACTAATAAATAATTTTGCTAATTTAAATATAAATTTTAAGGAAGAAAAATATTGACGTTGTATTCTGAAGTCGATTCTCTAAAGCTCTCATTCGGCGTCACTGGTTGGTTAATATATAGGAATTCAAAGATTCAAATATTTGGAGCCAGAAAAATACAAACATTGTGTTAATTTCTGTATGATGAATTTTCAGTACTTAAATCTATTAGCATTTTTCTACAATTTTTCTTCCACGCAAACATACATAAACACACACACACACACACATATATATATATATATATGTATATATATATATATATATATATATATATATATATATATATATATATATATATATTGTTTCATTAAATAATATAGACACGTTTTGTTGATTTATTTTAAGTTCCTTTCATATTGTCTGATAAGATTTTAGGTAACATGTCTGACCGCGTACACAATTCAGGAAAATCCTTGTTGAAAACACAACTATACTTAAACATGAAAACAATGAACAAAAATTAAAAAAATTTGACGCTTTATACATAAAACTGTTGAAACCTAACCTGAACAAAATAAACTACAAAATCTTCATAAATATTCCTAAATGCCTATAATTGATAACAGAAAGCATTAGTTTATACCAATGGCTTCACATACCTAATACTTATCGTTTTAACTCTCGCGTGGACATGTGTAACGTCAAGAGCTGCGACGCGATTTTCGTTTCCTCCTCTCGTATACACGAGTTCGTCATTGCTTTGAAATTTTTCATGCAACAAAAACAGACTTCCATTATTGCTTCGTCCGTGTATTGGTTGATATATTGAAAAGTAATTGTCATCTTTGATAATGGCTTATGTAAGACGTAAGCTTAGATTGTATTTAAACAGTATGGTGATTTCCTTTCGGCTTTCAATGATAATGCTATTAAGCTTATCAGACAATATGAAAGGTACGTACGTAAAACAAATAGACAAAACTTGCCTATATTATTTAATGAAACAAGCATTAATGAAAAATATACACAATATATATATATATATATATATATATATATATTTAAATAATATTTATTGGGTACCCGGAGTTTATAAGCCGCCCTGTTTTTTACTAGTGAAATTAATGTCAACTGCCCAAGAAATGAAAGCGTCCAATTAAAGAATTGTTCCTCCTAATTGGTAGTAAAATTTTTGCCTGATGGAAAACCAGACTAAATAACTATCGGCAAGCATGTTTTCGTTATATAAGCCGATTGACATTTTAATCATTTTTTAAAATATAACAATCAATCAATGCGACATTTTTATACTTTTCAAATTATACTGGACTGACCGAATGAGAAAAGAGAACAAAAATTTCTAAAAAAATTATAGCTTATAGTTAAAAAATCATAATAGATTTCTCCAAAATTGATTAATTCCCACTATTAAAATTAATTTTTTTTATCGAGCGAAGTAGCGAACATATCTAGAGAGAGTATGACTGATAAATGACTCCAGCCCAGATTAAGGTCAGTGAGTCTCGATCCTGGTGCGTTATTATTAAAAAATAATTTTAAAAAGTTTGAAAATATTCGGTTTTTTTTTTACGTTCATTTTGATAACTTAAAAACAACATATCTTGATTATTTTCAATAAAATAAAATAAGAAAATGAGAATAAACGGTGAGAGATTTGGAGAAGTGAGCTTTATAAAATTATACAGAATTTTATTTTTAAAAAATGCTTTACAATAAATGATAGAGGACACGGAACAAATTAAAAATTCTGAATCGTAATTATTTTCTGTTTAAAATTGTAGTCGTTATTTTGAGGTAAAACAGCTTACCGCTTAAGATATAATTTAATTATCTAATCACTTGATCCTAAACGAGAACTTACAGATATCAATCGTTTGAAATTATGTTTACAATCATTTTAATCTTAAGAGAAGTGGTCAAAGGAGCTCCAAACTACAAGTATGTTTCCATTATCCGCCAGTTGAATTCAATTGATCTGATTACAGAAGATTAGCAGAAATCTCAGAAATTAAGAAAACATTTATGTTTTTCAGGATATAAGTACAAATATATTACAGAACTAGTATCCATTAATCGTCAAAAGAAAATAATCTGTTCGCTAAAATGAGTTATGTTTCTTTAATTAAGTAGAACATAACAAAAAATGTTATGAATAAGTGGAAGAGAATAATGTATAAGAAATTCACTAACTCTAATCAATGTATATTAGCAAGAACACACTCACAGAAACACACACGTATATATATATATATATATATATATATATATATATATATATATATATATATATATATATATATATATATATATTGGGGTGGTGACCGATTGAGCATTATGGAGAAGGGGATTTTAAAACGGCTGCTGCGGCTTTAACGATTTGCTCTTCGTAAGAAATGAGCGCTATAACGCCCGGTAAGGCGTATATATAGCACGTAAATAAGGCCTTAAAATTCCCTTTCTCTGATTGCCGATACCATAGGGTAAGATCCTCTAATTGATGAAAAATCAGTTGTATTTCGATCCGGTTTGAAGCAATCCGATGTCTAACCCTTCTGATGAACTGTGATACTGCGAATTCAGCTGTATGTGGATGAATATATATATATATATATATATATATATATATATATATATATATATATATATATATATATATATATATCAAACGATGATTAAAATGCTTCGGATATATGCACGCAGCACACACACACATGCACACACACATACACATATATATGCATGCATACAAAATTCTGATATAACTACAATATACATTTCTGTGGAATATATGAATAAAGACAAAAAGCAAAACTTTATATATATATATATATATATATATATATGTGTGTGTGTGTGTGTGTGTGTGTGTGTGTGTGTGTGTGTGTGTGTGTGGCTGTGTGAATTTGTGTTTATCTGTGTGTTTTATCTCTGTGTGTGTATGTGTGTGTGTGCGGCTGTGTGAATTTGTGTTTATCTCTGTGTGTGTGTGTGTGTGTGTGTGTGTGTGTGTGTGTGTGTGTGTGTGTGTGTGTGTGTGTGTGTGGAGATGGAGGCCAATAAGTGTTCGTATTACCATGCTATAATTATACAGTTATCGCACCGGAAGTCGAGACGAGGAGAAAATGTAAAAAAGAAAAAAAAAAAATTCTTCATCCGGGGTCGTAGTGACCGAGAATATTTTTACTTATATAGCTGGGCATCATTTCAGAAAAGAAATGTCCAGATATAAA
Organism: Acanthosepion pharaonis; assembly: GCA_903632075.3. Lineage (NCBI taxonomy): Eukaryota > Metazoa > Mollusca > Cephalopoda > Sepiida > Sepiidae > Acanthosepion > Acanthosepion pharaonis. Next base: position 23,095 of record CAHIKZ030001636.1, on the reverse strand, counting down.
CATATAAGTAAAAATATTCTCGGTTTACCACACCGGATGCAGATTTTTGTTTTTTCTTGCACCTCCTTCTCTTCTCGACTTCTGTTGCCATAGCTGTATAATTGTAGTAAGGCATTACGAAAACTTATTGACGGCCATCTGAAGGGACCTTAAGGCCGAATCCAAGGGTGTGTGTGGTTTCATTACGTGTTTTTGCACCCTTTATAATATTTACTTACCCTGCATGTCATTTCTCAAGGAAGCTCCTTCGATCACTTTTGATATACATCCGTTTTGTGCTATGGTATTTTCCGGTTTCTTAATAGATCATATCTATCTATCTATCTATCTATCTATCTATCTATATATATATATATATATATATATATATATATATATATATATGTGTGTGGGTATGTGTCTCAAATATAAAAGAGAGTGTCTTCAAAGATATAGAATAATTGCTATACAGAACATGATTATCCATGCGAAAATTATTTTTTTCGAACACTTTTTATAAAATACTAGCATCATGGCCCGGCGTTGTCTGTGCTTGATTCAAAAATAGTACGAATAATACAGCAATCGCTATCACTTGACTTAAAATATTTTTGACTTTCCTTGCCTTTAGAGGAGTGCGCTTTGCCGTGCTGATGTTGTTACATGACTTACTTCTTGCCTATATCACACTGCCAACTTTTTCTAAGCTCCATAGTAAACATTAAATCTGTTACGAAAAAAGAACTAAACAAAATAAACACAATACGATCAGCTTCTAAAAAACGGAAAAAAACATTTTTAATGGTTGACCGATTGTCGCTTTGCACTCTGTTTGTGGGGTGCTCAGATTTTAAACTTCACATGATGACTCCCAATGGCCTCTTCATAAATCCGCTCAGTTTTCGCTAAAAACCGACATGCGGTTCAGACGCAATCTGGGCGTATCGGTTTTTGGGTTTTATCGATTTTCCGCGCTGTTTAGGGGTCCGTGGTCATGAAACTTCTGGACAACTAATGGTAGACTCTAAGAGGATGTCAAATTTGGTTGAAATGCGATCATTCCTTCTGTAAGCAGACTTTTCGATTATCGATTTTTTCGATTATCGATTTTTTCGGAACCTGATTCCGAACTCAAAAATCGGGCTCGGTCATGTCCTTACGGCAGCCATTTGCAAACTTGTGTTGAAAACCGCATCGAAATCGGGTGAGAAATGCGGTCTGGGCGAGGTAACAACCCCCACGACAGACAAACAGACAGACAACATGAGAAATATAGATAGTAGATTAAGCAAAGTAAAACAAAAACCTGTCAATATTTTTCAAAATTATTGTTGATGAACAATTAATAGTGGCCTCAAAGAAATTTATAAACGATAACAAGAGCAATCACACTGATATCAATATAAAAAATAGCCGGTACTTCCTAATTATAAACAAGCTGAAAATAGCATTAAAGTATAAACCACCTGTATAACACAGATAACGACACTAAGAAATAGCTTAGATTTATAATTTACTAAAAGGTCTAAAGATACCTTGAAGGTGGCTTTTTTCTTTTTTGCTGCCAAAACACACCTTAGACCCGATAGGAAAGAAAAGCCCAGCTGGCCTCCTCCTGACATTGTGGAATTATTTTTTTACAAATTTAGTAAGTAAATTATCACTCAAGAGACTTAAAGTCTACTTCATCCTAGCGAGTGGCCTAAAGGCAACATAAGAGAGAGAGAAAACAAATTGTTAAATAAAAAGTGGAAATAAGAGAGGAACATCTGTCAGTTTCTCGGATAATAAAAAGAAACATAATTGATTTTACCTAATAATGTAGTGTTTACCGAAATCAACACACACACACACACACACATACACACAGATATATATATATATATATATATATATATATATATATATATATATATATATATATTGTTATTTGGAGATCTGAGTCACGAAGTGCATTGATAATCAAGCGAAGTTGAATAGTGCCTTTAACCTCAACTTTTTCCTGGCTCTCGCCTTTTTTTTAAAACCTACGCAGTTTCTTATTCAAACGTGCACAAAGCAATTTCTAAAGAAGACGTGGATTTTTATTTAGTACTCCGACAGATTTTATTACTAAAACTCTATGAATAGATGCTCCGTTTATTTATTTAACATTATATATATTTTCGTTTAATGACCAGAATATTCCAGTAATATTTTCAAAGAAATATATGCACTCGCCGAAGACCACATTTTTTCTTACGTTACCAGCATGACTGCCAATGTCTTTTGAACTCCGTGTCCCGTCAAATTGCCAGTATTACCGGATCCTTACTTTTCCAAAAGCTAGCAGTACGAAACTGAACGCAACAAATTATATCGTGAATTGAACTTATCGACCGAGTCGAATTCCCGAATCGATAACTAAACGGCTACCTTCACTTCATCGAATGAAAAAGAAATAGTCAAACTGCTTATAGTCGCCTCAATCATATATACTGAAGATTTGAGCATATATATATATATATATATATATATATATATATATATATATAAATTTTCATCCACGGAGTGATTGTTTCGCTGTATCACATCTCTTTAATGTGGCTAGACATCCTGACTTAAAGCCGGTGTCTAAACCCGGCAGTTGTGTCATCAGTCGGAGATTTTACGTCTGAGCTATCGGCGCCCGATAGAGTGAAAGACACATTTTTGCGTATTTATTCTATGGATAAATACGCCAATAACCGGAAATAGCTTGCATTATCAGCAGCAGTAATCACTATTTCTAAATTTTCGCTTTCTCTCCAGAGTGCTCGACCGAAATTTATTTTTGTTGGGCGCATTCAATGAGGTTTGTTTGAATAATATCGACAAGTTCTGTATTAACATTTTTAATTCTTTTTTATTAAGTTTTTAATGTTTGCCAAGGATAGGAAGCTGTGGATAGCTATGATTGCCCGCAAAATGATGGTTGTTAATACACAGCACACACAAGAAGAAGTATAATTAATTCCTGAAGACATCGAAATGTGTTAATAACAACAAAGATGAGGACAACAGTGCGCATTTAAATAGTATAAATATCATATAGCGTCTTCAGAATTTGCTGACACCGGTAGATTTCTAGTCCTAAAAATAAATGAAAAACCAGTGATGATGAAGATTAATGTGCATGGGACCGAATTAATAATACATTCTGGTACTTGAAAAAGCTTCGTATTTCGATGTACGCCATTAATCTTGGTCGTGTGTCTCGTGTTAAACTAAATAAAACAACTATTTCACAAACATTTCATTTTTCTGTTTTTTGGCTTTACGTTAACGTCGCTTGCGCTATCAAACCAATTCTTCGAAAGTTGAAGCATTACTACTCTTGCAATAGGATTTCCTTAGTTTGTTTGATAACGGAAATAGCTACCATGGAGTCTAAATTAATCCGGTATAAATGTATACTACCTCTTTTCCGTACGCTTGAATAATTTCCGGTGAATCTATGAATTGCATTCATTTTTTATTCGATTGTTTTCTTTCTTAATGTCGTCAAAACAATACACGTTTTTACACTCTCATCTACTATACACATAATGTTACAAGACAAATTACGAAATCCATATTCTAGTTTTTATTATTTTCCGTTATTAAAAGTATGTAATTTTCCTGATGATATGGATGTAGTCTAACTCTTATGTGCGTGTGAAATGAAATCGAAGAACCGAGTTCGCTTTATACCTAAGTCAGTTACGTTCATTTTCATACGGTGCACTCTAGTAAATACATGAATCCATTTCTTCTCTCCATTCGATATCAGTTATACTGCGTGATCCTGACTTGGGTACCAACCTGTCTAGGAGAACAAAAAATGTAAAGCATAAACCCTGAAGAATGAAAGGAGTTAACTATCCAATTATATTTCCCAAGAAAATTTGACAATTCACCGATAATGAAGGAAAGAAATCTGTGAAGTCCAATAATTGTACATGCTGGAATCATTTCAAACATCATGAAGAGTAGGACAAAGAGAAAATGAGACTCACTTAAGGCTATTCAGTGCGCGTGTACAAGCACAGACGTGAACAGCACTGTTCGTTAAAGCATTTCATACCATATACCAAATTAATCTGCCAATAGAAAACGGCGAACAAGGTTTCCTCCTGAAATATTTGTCATGATTATGACAGTGCATATGCTGGTGACATATGCATACATAATTGGGATATGAATTATCTTGATGACATATTCAGTATTCCCTAGGAAGTCTTCTAATAATTAGGCCTCAAGATAAACCTTTCCAAAACGGAAACTATGAACTGAAATCGGAACGAAAGTAGGGATGAATCCATTATAAATAATTTAGAAGGTTGAATTATTAAATATTAGACATCAAATAACTCGGTGTATATAGAAATTATAACAAGTTTAATAAAGGATATAATGATAATGAATATCGAATAGACTATGATAAGGTTAGTTTTATCAAATAGTGAAAACCGTGACAAAATCCAAATAATTATCGTAAGAAGTCGATATATGGATAAATTATAACAAGTTTAATAAAGGATATAATGTTAATAAACATAGACTAGTCAACGCTACGTTACGCTCTTATATGGATGTCATGGGTGGCGTTCATCTCGTTCAGAAATATATAAACTCTCATCTGTCATCAACGTCTAAAAATGACTTCGAGTGAAAAAAAACCCTGTCGATCTTAGAGAGAACTTTTCTTCATGAGACCATGTGGACTGGAGATGCTGAATCGTAAACGAATAACATTAGCAAATAACATAAACATGAATTTCAATAACAGCATTAATTTAACGAAAAAGTTGAGAATATAATGTCATAATCAAGCTATCGACTTTCTACATTACTTCAAACAAAATGTCAGGGCGGAAACTGCCTTGATTGTTGGAAAGATCAACAATAGTTAATGGACAAGAAAAGTACTTTTCTGGAAAAAATATCCTGAGGCACAGATCGTTTTATTTTTAATCGACAGTAATGCTATATGTTCACTCAATTAATGCTGAATGTTTTTGCATAAGGAAACGGCTATCTTCTTACCAGTATCATAATTGCCTATACACTGCTTTGTGTTTCCCTTTCTCATGTATCATTTCATGAATATGATAGTTGTTCTGTGAGAGGAAAACGCGCAAATATTCAAATCCTACTATGTACACGTCAAGCTTAAGCTTCTGAAAACAAAAAAATATTTTTATAAATTATTCATTAAATTGTATATATTAAGACTTCATTGATTCTAATCTTCAGGAACTGCAACTTCTTGTTTTCAAATTTTCTACTGCTAGCAAGTGAAACGATAATACTGCTGTTAAGAAGTTTGATTATCTATGTCGCCTCATATATGTTCTTAATGAGAATCCATCTTGCACATTTATTGGTCCGTGAATTAGAATATCGCTGTCATATCTGGTCTGGTGCCTCGACTCCATAACTCAAGCTTCTCGACGAAATCGAAAGAAGGGTCTGTAATAATATCGGCCCTGACCTGGAATCATTCCTTAGCCTTTTCTATAAAAATCTTCATGGAATTTGTTTTAATTAGCATTTCAGAGAATGGTATTTACTTAACTCTCACGGGGTCAAGATGTGACACAAGGTCGTTTAACGTGGGAGACCCGAGTGCTTCCACTCAAGGGCCACTGGTTCAAAAGTGGTCATAGCTTGTCCAAGCTGGTCAGAGCCTAGTCAAAGTTGGTCATGACTTGTCCTAGCAAGTCCAGGCCGGAGCCAGTCCCAGCTGGTCGAAGCCTTGATCGAATCTCAGCCATAGGCCAAGAAAACGATCCAATATTTGTCAAAAAACCCAACGAAAAAAATTCGTCGGTCGAATTAGCATTTCAGAGAATTATTAGATTGACATGTAACTGTTTAAATAACTAAAGGAAGCCTACGTTCTTTTCTACAGGTTTATATAATTTATATTTACATTTATATAAAAATGAACAATTAAGCGTATTACGTGAATTTACAGTTTTAACTTTTCAAATGACTGAAGGTAACCAAAATTTCTGTTCCAAGTAGTTTATATTTCATTTATTACTACATTAAATTGAAGAAAACAAAAGGTAGCAATAATTTCTATTTTACTAATTTATATAATGTACATTTACATTTATATAAAAATGAACAATTAAGAGTATTACTAGATTGGAAACAAGGACTCGTCATTTCACTTTTGAGATGACTGAATGTAACCAAAAGTTCTGTTACTACTATTTTATATTTCATTTATTACTACATTGCATCGAAAAAAAAGGTAGCGATACTTTCTATTCTACTAGTAAATATTTTCGTACCTATCATCTGTGGAATTCTCTTACGATTTTCTGCTTCCCTGCTAAGAGAGTCAAAGATTCAAATGCAGTCAGCATCTGCATGAATTCAGCTCCTTTATTTCCATTTATCCTACAGTCTTCTCATTCTCTTGCAACCTTAGTAAACCATTGCGTCTTAGTGGCATTATCGCCTTGCTTGGGTGTGAAAGGACATTTTTTAAAAATCCAACTTATGAAAATAATAAACGTCAGATGTATAATAAAATCTTCTGACCCTGATTTTTGTTTTGTTTTCGCCTTGTCCTTGATTCGAAATTACGTGATACCGACTGGCTTAGCGTTTATACTTTACATTGACTTTTTTTTTTTTATTTCTGCGACTGGAGAAAAGGTAGTAAAGAAAAGAAAGAATTTCTTACGGCTCAGTAGAGTTGAAACGCTGCATTTGATTATCCGGTGATGGATGATGTGTTAAAAAAATAATTCCACAAATTAATCCTCAGTTTACTTGAGATGATCTGACTTGATCAATATACAGTGTTAATTTTCCTAAACATTTGACGCGTCCATGCTAATGTTCTTCACCATATCAATTAGAAATGTCATCATGCAAAATGGACGATATTACCGAATAAATATCCAAAATTTTAAAAAGATAGAATAAACTCGCTTGCATTTACAGTCACGACAGCAAATTTGAACGGTTTACGGCAATCTCACATTACACTCTAACCTTGTGTCACATTCAGTTACGATTTTGGCGTGCGGATGAATACCTATAGTAAAACTAAGTTGGAAAATAGTACTACTATTTCTGATTGTCTTGAAATATTGTCAAAATAATTTCGTACAGTATATCATGGCAAATATATTACTTTTATATACCATGTGCTTTCAGACAACAATCATGACATTCCACAACGTCCTCTCCCGTCCCGCGTTTTGCTATCCCATCACAGAAACTCACCAAGTTCAGCGCAGTCAGTTTTTTCCCTATATCTTCTCGCAGCTTTAAGGTTTTCAGTCTCTCTTTTCTCATTATATGTCCAAGAAATTTCTGTGGCCTCTTTCGGGTTATGAGTATATGTCTTTTTTTATTTTCGTTCAATTTAAGACTTATTCGGACTTTTCATATAATTCTCAGCATCCATCTAAGAACCACATTTCTATTAGCTTCATCTGTGAGACGATTATCCAATATTCTCTGCCATATGAGTGAATGGATATCACATAGCAATCCAGCACTCATTTCTTTCTTTGTTACGATTTTTCAGTTTCTTAGTATTTTAACTTATCTACGAATTACTTGTCCCCAAAGCGGTTAAAAGTTCATATAAGTAAATAAATGGGATTTATTTCTATAAAACAAATTGGTTCTGTTCTCTATGCACATTTAGTCATTATGCATCTGTGTAAAGTTAATTATATGGAAAGAATGATTATTCATTAGTTGGAAATACAATAAGTTAAAAATATGTATGTGTGCGAATATTTGTTTCCTCCTACTGTATTATACATATACATACACACATATGTGTGTGTGTGTGTGTGTGTGTGTGTGTGTGTGTGTGTGTGTGTGTGTGTGTGTGTATATCATTATTCTCGCTTGGCCCTACTTCCAAAAATTTTACCAATTTATTAGTCATCATAAATTTCCTTTCTTAGCGGAGTTGCTAAAATTTCTTCACGCCTTATGTAACACATTTTTATATATATATATATATATATATATATATATATATATATATATATATATATATATATATATATGAATCATTCATACAAAAATCAGATAGTTAACTTCTATATCTTATTTTTGAATGAATGATATATATATATATATATATATATATATTTAAAAATATGATTTCATCGCTACATAAGAGTTCTCATGTTTCAAAAGAAGAACCGAAAACTTCAATATTATTATTTGAATTAAATTGAATTAAAGTACCAAGCAATTATTTGAATTAAATTGAATTAAATTACCAAGCATATTTATTCTCTACTTTTGTATCGAGCACTATTTTTTTCTTAAATACTAACAAAAATACTAAAGAATTTTGGATTATTTACCTAACGTGTTCTTTTCCTATTTTCTATATTCATTCACACACACACACACACACACACACACACACACACACACATATATACATATATATATATACATATATATATATATATATATATATATATATATATATATATATATATATATATATATATATATATATATATATATATATACCCAAGTATATAATTTGTATACGGAATGAATTCCAAAACCAACAATTACTATTCTTAAAAGAGGGCTCAATACAAACTAGAGCAGATATAATTATTTATTTAAGAAAATTTATAACATACATATATTTATAAAATCACTACAAAAATAGCCATTTTGTTTCAACACCCCGTGGTGTTGAAACAAAATGGCTATTTTTGTAGTGATTTTATAACATAATGTTATAAATTTTTTAAATGAATAATTATATATATATATATATATATATATATATATACTACTGGGGCTATATTTATCGAGAAGAGTATTCTAGAAATTGTTTAGTTATACAACAATTATGGACATAGAAATTAACATTTGTTTGTGACTCAGTTTCAAGCCTCAATGTGAAATCCTCCGTTAATCAACTGTATTCGATTGTTGGGTGAAACTGATAATCATCACGCATTTTTTTTACTTTTATGTCTGCACACGCACACCTTTCTCTCTCTCTCTCTCTCTATATATATATATATATATATATATATATATAAAATATAACGTCATCCACAGACATACTGTTTCGCTGTTTACAGCTCATCAGTGTGGCTAGACATCCGGTTGCCTCTAGCTAGGATCGAAACCCGACTGAATTGGTGTCAGTCGAAGCTTCTAACCGGCGCACGGTAGGAATGAAGGTGGATTTTAGCATATTTATTTTTAGAAACATGCCCAGTGACTGACAGTGACTCAATTCGCTTTCGTGAAGAGTCTCGCTATATAGCTATAATAGTCACTGTTTATATATATATATATATATATATATATATATATATATATATATATATATATATATATATTTATATATTGTATATGCGCGGTACTTATTGAAATGTGCTCAATATCAGTGATAGAGCTAACATATTTAGTTGGATTGATGTGAGTTTGTGGCCCTGCGTTTCACGCTATATAAAAACAACGATATATGCAGCCATATATAAAAAAATTAAAAGTTAATCAGAATCTGGCGATTGCAAAAGCGTGAAACCCAGGGTTACAAACTCACATCAATCCAACTATATATATATATATATATATATATATATATATATATATATATATATATATATATATATATATATATTTTCATCAAACGACAAAAAAGGTACTACGATTAAGTTGTTTATTTCTTGTGTTCGAAAATTATTTAATTTTTTGTGAAACAGAGTGTGTAGAAACTGTCCAAACGCTCTATAATTCAGAGCGCTTTCGGCTATACTTTTAGCTGTTATCAAGGATGATATTTGTTATTCAGTTTAATTCAGTGTGTGCTTTGTGTGTATACTTTTAGTGTTAGAGAGAGGCTTTATTTTACAAACGTTGTGGCTGTGTTCGTAGTTAATAATATTAAGTCCTGCCTTTTTTATAATTTAAGGCTTCCAATATTTTTAATCTTTTTTACAGGTGGACTTGTTTCTTCTATTTGTATTTTCTACCTGTATGTTTTGGGTGGAGTCTGGTAGGTTTGTGTGTGTGTTTAAATGGATTCTAATAGAGCTGTGATTAGATAGGTGCCTGGATAGTCATCTAATTGTGTGACCGATGTAATTATTTATTATTTCGGTTTGATATAATTATTTATGTATTGAGATAGATATATAATTTAACAGTGGTCAACACAAAACGAAAACAGTCTGTTTTATATTTCAGTAAATGCTTCAGTATATATATATATATATATATATATATATATATATATATATATATATATATATATGCGCGTATGTGTGTGTAGATGAATACTTTTCAGTTGTGATACCTAAATATTAAATGGAAAGTGAGACGAAATTTTCTATATGATCACTATTTACTATTAAAATGAATTTTTTAATATTGAAACATGTTTTTTGGCGACATATATTTTTTCTTATCTTGACACAATTTATAGACGGACATATACCCCGATGGATATAGATAAGTATGTAACGAATTCTCGGATCTTCTCAATAACACCTCCTACCATAAAAGATCTTCAAATATTTTTGCACTTTATCTGTCTCTAAAACAAAATTTAAAATAAAAATACGAACGAAAGAAATTAATTTTCTCAAGAAAATATTATTATAGGCACAAATAGTCACGATTTTTCAGGAAAACATTACTACTTAAAAGAATTGAAATGAATGGCAGTTCTTAAATATATGTATTGGTTGTAATTTAAATGACTATTGTCTTTCTACTTTTTCCTGACCTGTAGAATATGACCGTACATAACTAGACACAGTTTCTTGTATTTCTGGGCTCTAAGTTATTCTTGCTAGTTTTTAATTAATTCGCTCCTAGCAAGGAGATAACGCTGCTAAGACGCAAGTGACAAATGGGAGAATGAAAGATTTTAGATGGAACAGGAAACAAGATCTTAAACTGCGAACATGTTATACACCCTAAACCTTTTAAAATAAACAGATAATAGTGTTAACCGGACTATAAGTATCTACTCCAATTGAGGATGGAGAACAGTTTAATAAATATTAGTAAATTTTCAGACGAAGACGTTAGAAGTATAGAGTTTAAATTTCAAACCTAATCTTAAAACAAACAACAAGGGCTAAACCGCTACGAGTAAAAAGTGGGCGTAGATCGAAGCGAGTGATAAGTGAACCTAGCTACCCCTATAGAGTGCGCTCAGGGGCTTTTCTGTCTAAGGACAGAGGGGCAAGTGAGAAAATTACACTGAAGCGGTGCCCATTGCACATTGTGCACGCACTGAGGCCAGCGCAACCGACGGTTGCGGTGGCTATGGGGAATTTTTGCCCCTTGCCCGAGTGTATGTGCTCGGGTCCCCACTTTAAAACGACCTTGTGTCACATCTCATTCTGGCGGGGAAACGAGTAAACACCCTAGAGAGGAGAAAAATAATAAACACTTAATAAATAAAATCTGTGAGCTGTGGCAGAGACGTTAGAAGAATAGAATTGAAGTAGTATTTAGAATTTTTTTAAGAGGAAACTGAAATCTTATTCTAAACAGGGAAAGACTAATAAACCACTCCTCCTGTGAAAAAGACCAGGTAGGAATGTGAAGCGGATAATAGGCGAACATAACTACCCCTATTAAACTTATGATATATGTTCGTCATCCATATTTTTCCAAAATTCAAGTAGGTTAAATTTTTCTTTCCTTAAATTCAGTTTGACTTAGCCAGCATTCTTTTCTCATTACATTTTCATAAATGTTCAGCTATCTCCTGTTGTTTGTTAGCAGTTGCTTCCTTTTCTTTTCCTGTTGTTTGTTAGCAGTTGCTTGCTTTTCTTTTCTCCTATACTATGTACATCGTATTTCCGAAGCACTTTTTTCACTGCAAGGTTTTTCTTTTCTTAATAATTTGCCCAGATTCTAAGCACCGACCTTTTTTATTCTGATGTGTTTTCGGGTTTCTTTGTCGATATTTTCGTCTCTTGTCACAAAAGTATATTAACAGGCAATGTTTTCTTCGAGGATTCTTTTTTTTGTTTGTTGATTTCCTGTTTAAGCCTGACATTGGATTGTCTTCAAGCTTTCGTTGACTATAAGTCTAATAATTTTCAGTTGTATTTTCATAATCTGAAATCAACGCAATGTCCTCTGAGAAGCGAAGCTTAAAATTACTGATAACACAAGGAAACACGTTTTATTTTTTGTCTACACAATTGGATTTGACAATTAGTTTTTTTTGTAATCTGGGTGCACTGAGCACGAATTTGTACTCGGTTTTGCTCTATAAGATATTGATTTTGATCAACACACCTCCTCTTACGTCATATTCATATAAAGTTTTTTCTCAATACGCGCTAAGTATTTTGCAGTTACATATGATACAACAAGGTTTTTATCTTGGGATTTGTATCTATTGTTATGGTATTGCTTAATAATATACACTTTTATATATAAAACCCTAAAAACATTTATTGTTGTATACTTAAAGAGGTTACAAATAGACAAAGGTTGGACAAAGTAACAGCATAACGCGCATAGATGAAAAGAGAGTTTTATTGAAAAAGAGAATACACTACTGAAAGACAGGGAATCGGGTGGCAGGCTAGTAATTCCTGAAGCAAACTCCCGGGTATATCCTGTTTTCACTATATATAGCTACTGATATAGTCAGTTTACATAGACGATAGGGAATGTGGGACGTTCCATTACAACATTTATAATTTTGTCATTTTAAGCACATTTTAGTATTAGTAAATTTAGCTAAAATTATAGAATTTTAGAATTATCTAGAGCGTTCCTGTTTTATGTAGAATGTTCTGAAGGGACAATTAAATATATATATATATATATATATATATATATATATATCAGCGACTCGTTTCCGGAGCTAATCAGCTAATTCTTTAAGTCGGCCAGTTAATTAAGTTTGGGCATTAACATAATTTTGAGGTCTTATATGATTTACTGAGTAATTCTGTCATCGGAATTAACAATTGATTTAATTAGATGTAGTTTATATTATACCTAATCATCCGATATATTGAAAGTACCTAGCTCATAATAAGTTCTTATTTAAACTAGTGTTTGTGTTTATATTTCAGATTTTCTTAAATGTTTATGACTTTAGGGCTTTAAATATCTTTACAAATTGGCAGAACAATCAAGCTATATGTCCTCTAGCACGAGAGAATGCTAAAACAACGCAGATTCCTTTTGTTTCATGCGGGGTTATTTTACACTTCCACATCAACGAGCAAATATAACTGATTTCAGATTTATTTTTCACAGTGAAAGCTTTTTTATCATTTTGTTTTTATATTCTAAGTCATTTCTAGCGTTATAATGCAATTTTACTGTAGTTTGAAAATGCTTATATTCGTGAAACTTGAAACCACATTTTACCACATGTCTTGACTTTATTTTTTAATCCTAATTGAAAATAAATCCTGTTAATTTGTAATAAATGCTCTTAATTTTTTTGTCACTCTTAAAATCATATCACTATAAATATCAGTATATAATATCATTTCTTCTTACTCCTCTTTCTAATTTCACGCATTTGCTTTACTTGATTTCTATTCGGATTGTGTTTGTTTGAAAGACAGATTTTTGCATTATTTGATTATCAAGCTTTCCTAACGATTCATGAAATTCTTCGTGCTGTATTTTGTCGAGTAGCTTTGCGTAATCTATGAAACATGGATTTCTATCTCTTCGACTTGTCCATAACATTGAGTTCGGAAAGAATCTCTCTGCGATTTTGCATATCCTGCAAGTTTAACAGACAATTATTGCGGATTACTGAGTATGATTTTCTTTCGGTGAACAGTTCTTGTAAACATCCTTGTGAAAGAAAACCTAGGATTTTTATTTTTACTATAATCTCCCCGCTCCCAACACAATATGCAAAATCTATTAGGGTGTAAGAGGCACAGTTTTTGTCAAGACTAAATTATTTTCTTCTTGACTTCTTAATTCACAGTAGATCAGAAAGCCACGAAAGAAAGCTGTTGCTACCATTACCTACGTAGTAATTAGTCTTCCAAGATGAAATTATTCTTGCTATGCACAACCGGTTTGGGTTTCAGATTTCAGGAATATGAATGCAATGGCGATCGTACGCTACAGTGTCGGTGGCATGGAGTGTTTATCCATAAAGATCAAAACTGGCGAAACAAATGAGTGTCGTTTTTTTTTTTTTCGGAACATTACATGGAAATAGCGATAGATAGGCTTGGACGTCTCATCTGGGCTGTAGAGGGGGAAATAATTTGTCACCCACAGGGACGCGGATAAAATTTCGGACTGAACAGCAGCAACCCATATAGGGTAGCAGTATTCTATTTTTGGCCTGATCTGACTTTTTTTAAAGAGAGAAGACAACAGGAAGCGTCAGGTACTGGATCGGTACGGGAAACAGACTTCCAGTATCTTTAGCGATGGATCATGTGTAGGATTTCCACTTGAGGTCTCTGCTGAGTTCCAATCTCAGTAAGCGCTCATGGCACGGGGCGTCATTGAGGGCACATTGCGATTGGTGTATGTTTTGTGTCCGAATCAGTTGAATAGATAGATCCGTGCCTTTCCAAAGGGTATTGTTAGGAAGGTGAACGTATTTTCTTCGGACAGAATATTAATTCAGCTTGCTTGTTCTATTTTCAGTGCCGATAATCGCTAGGCTGCAAGAACATCCATTCTTCCGTATTTAAAAAAAAATAAAAATAAAAAAATAAAAAAAACTTTTCCAAATATCTTCAATAAACAGAGAGAAAAATCAGTGATAAATTAAAGACAATAGATATTTATGTTACAGAGTGGAACTGGTATAAAGTTCAGTTTTTAAAAAGAAGAAAATCTATTTAAAAATCAGAACATTGTCTATTCTCCTCGAACGAATCTTGCATTGGGATGTCTAAAAATAACGCTCACTGATGGCGATCACGTAATATTTGAACAGTGGTCACGCATTTCCCAAAGCGGCATACTAGACTGACATATAATATATCTCGCGGATTGTAGCTGTTAGCCGCCTTTCCATTCGTTTATTCACACTGGGTCAAAATATTTCTGTAGAGAAAAAGTTAACATATGAAGGTGAGACATGACTGATCACGTTTGAACTGCGTTTGCATTTAAACTACATGAGCTTAGGTAAACTTTTACCCAGGCTATGAATTTACGTCCGTCAGCAGACAGCGAACATTTTTATAAAATTAGTTCTCGGTGAGGTTCACATTCACGGTAAGGTTTGTTGAACGTACCAGTAAATATCGCGAAACAGCAAGTAAACGTTTATTGAAAATAAATATCAGTAAAAATTAATAATAATAACAACAACAAAAAATAGTAATACTACTACTACTACTACTACTACTACTACTAATAATAATAATAATAATAACAATCATAATGCAAACAACACCAGAATGATGTCACAAATGGTGAAGGAGTTAATATACTGTGGAATTTAAGAATCCTCACAGAGAAATCATTTGTTAGTAATAGAGCAGTCATAGTCATAAAATATTTTAAAAAAAAGGAACCTGCCAAAGAATTGATATGATTTCCCCGCAGAATTCCAGTATTTCTAAGAACGAATTTCAAAATCTATCAAATCCTGCAAATCGAAGTAGCAAAAATATGGAAACTTCAATCTAAGATTATACAAATTTTGACAGGAGCATTGAGTAAGATGAAGAAGGGTACCGAAAATCATGTGGGTAAAATTTCTGGATACATCAGCATCAGACATCTACAAAAGACTATTTACAAAACCCTCTCCATCTGAACGAAACACCCCAAATGTGCTCTGCTACAGCGTCCATTTTACTCATAAACCCCGTATGTAAACTGGTAAGATGATATCACACAAACTATAATACCAATAATAATAATATTAATAATTGTGTGATAAATATCCAGAAACGATTGATCATCTTGTATCAGGTTGCGCGATGTTGGCACCCACTGAATATAAAACCCGACATGACAGAGTGGGTCAATATCTGCAATGGAAAATCTGCAACTTCTACGGGAAGGAAACTGAAAGAAAATGGTATGGACATCACCCAGACCCGGTTAAGGAGATAGGACCTGTTACAATTCTATGGGACTACACAATACACACTGACAGAACAATCAAAGCCAACCTCCCAGATATTGTTATTAAAGACCAAAAACAAAAAAAGTGCCTCCTTATTGATATGGCAGTCCCTGCTGAGTGCAATGTATCTTTGAAGATATTCAAAAAGCTGTCAAAATACAAGGATCTTGAAATAGAAATCTTTAAAATGTGGCATATGGGACCATCAACAATCCCTGTTGTAGTTGGAGCCCTAGGACTGGTTGGAAAAGATTGCAGTAGACTAATTGAAAGGATTCCTGGAAATCCATGCCTCAAGGAGATGCAAAAATTGTTCTTACAAGTACAGTCCACACTTTACGAAGAGCTTTATCTATGTAGTTTTTTTTTTTTTGTCAGTGGAAAGTGTCATGATGCCATCTCTAACCTTAGGTCCCTGAGCGGGTCCGGAAAGAAATGTGTAAACTCCAGAAATCAAAGACGTCTCTGGTATCATACTTGTACATAAGATCAACCATAAACGGATGCTGATTGAGCTTGATACACCTTGGGAAAAGAACATTCTGAAGACGGATCAGACAGAGATACCAAAACCTGGCCGAACAAATTAGAGAAATATACTAAACAGAAGTTCAACTTAATTTTTTTGCGTGTGGCGTACATGATTCCCTCTCCAAGAATCTCTAAGCATTGGAAGACGCCACGGCCATTATTTGGAATAAACAGGTGGAAACCCTGATTGCAATTACTCACGTACTAAGGAAAGATCTTTCTCTCTAAGATGGATATAAAACCTGTGTTATGAACACCATCAACTGGCAGAAATAACTGTGTAATAATAAGTTAGTGATGATTTTTTCATAAAACAACATATATGCCCTCTCGACAAATACACGTAGTTCAGAACAAGCAGTGTTTAGGAAAGAATTTGATCTAAATAAAAAGACAAACACATATTTCCTGTTATATATACATATACAGACAGATTGTAATATTACGATATAACTATAGATTTATAGTTGATTTCCGTCCTTTACAACTTTATTTTGTGTGGAAACAAATAATGTGTCAGCATGATAAAATTGGCTGAAATTTACCCAGTAATTCCCGAATCTAAGGAGACACACGAACAGAAATAAATACGTTTATTTCTATAGATAAGTAATGCTTGATGATAGAATCATACAAAAAATAAAGTAGTAATTTTAACTTATTCGTTTGGTATAAAGGCTTAATTCAGGTTGACTTTTTTTAAAAATAAAGATATGAAAATTCACTTGATAGTTATTTAATAAGCTTATCTTAGTCCAACGTAACTGAAGAACAGAGTTCGATATGCTACAGTAGTAATAATATAGCATTCTGTTCTGTGGCGAAAATGTTGACAGTAAACTTTGTTTAGTTCTGTATAAATCCGCAGGTAATTCGGATCAACGATGAATTAGAATAAATATTGCCAAGGTGGCTACTTTGAAAACCGGTGATTCCTACTAAGTTATCCTTGCTTACTAAGATTAATCTGGTGGAAGACAACATCAGTGATGATTTAGAAAGATCGTAATCTTTACAATGTACAAACAGAATAGCACATGATTATCCACTTAATCCCAACTGTCGTTGGTGTCACCTGCATTATAAATAACATCTTTTCAGTAGGACAACCCATACCTGTTGAACTCGGGAATACCTCTATCTCGTGTCTAACTGATATTGTTCAACTTGACATTTTAAATAAGTGCCTTTTTCTTAAACTGGTTGCAAAACAAGGCTATAGAAACCTTGTTATTTAACTTATGGCTGCTTGTGAATGTGGTTTATACGATTCCACTAGGTATTTGTGTGAAATTAAATAGAATGCAGTCGACCGGAATTATAACTCACTAGGCGGTAACAATTTGCATATACGTTCTGTAGTAGTATTTACCATACAACCAATTTGTTTTAATGTTCTCGTATTGGTATAGAAACAGGGCTTCGACGAAGTACTCTGATCAACCGTCTATTAATTGGCAGACATGGAATATCTCTTGATTATACTGATATTTTACCCGTTGATGTCAGTTATTATACCTTCCGGCTTGATAGTAGATTGAACCCACGACCACAAGATGACAGTAAAACGTACATTATCAACTCCTGCATCCACTACCCCACCGTTATCAAGGATATTAACTATGTGTTTTTGTGGCCTTTTATATTCATATCAGACGGTTTTTGATATTTCTATATGGCGGCTGGGACGAAGCGGCCGTCATAAAGAAATATCAAAAACACGAAGTTGGCCAAGCATAGAAATGAATACAATATGGGAACTAGTAATACTGAGTGCTGGAGAAAAGCAATATTAAAAACAAAATCTGCTCTGATAAAAAAAAAAATGGTTACCGAGACATTAATTTTATAAGTGGCAAAAATTCATCACCGATGTCCTCAAGGACGCACGGCTCAGCGGATAAAGTCGTTGGTTGGATCCAGTGATTTAACACAAAGTGAGTTCAATATCTGGCTATCAATTAAGTTTTTTTTTTTTTTTACAATTCAAGAAAATATGAAGTGTGATCCAAAATAAAAGAGAATTAAGATATTTCTGTTGCCAGTGATAGCAAACTAAAGAAAAAAATCCAAAAAGAAACGAAACAATGTCATGGTAGATAAAAATACATTTAATCAGGGATCCTTGAAACTGTCCACAAAATAATATCACTATATAGTTTTGCACCACTACTTTGCATAGTTGTGTACTAAGCAACAAATCAGAAAGTCAAGAGAGACATTTTATAAAGTCCCTGTTGATTTTTCATTTTATAAAGTCACTGATTTCGTCAAACTATGTCAATACTAACACAGCATCTATATCAACCAATGTGAGAACAATAGTTTGATATAATA
Organism: Acanthosepion pharaonis; assembly: GCA_903632075.3. Taxonomy (NCBI): domain Eukaryota; kingdom Metazoa; phylum Mollusca; class Cephalopoda; order Sepiida; family Sepiidae; genus Acanthosepion; species Acanthosepion pharaonis. The sequence goes on along the minus strand of CAHIKZ030001636.1, from coordinate 4,158 downwards.
AAAATATACTGAAAATTACTAATCTCTGAAATGAAATACTAAGCTAAGCTGTTTATAGTAACATCGCATTAAAACACCGGTTCACATACAATCACCGAAAGAACCGTCGAACCTGATCAGTACATAGATAGATAACCACTTGAGAACAACCCGTGCTGTTAGCTCGTATGTACGGATGATATAATGGCTAATGGTTCGGAATTGTTAATAGGAGAGCCGAGATCTAATTCTCGATGATTTGGTTATATTCACCTAGGCGAATAAAACTTTGGCAATTGTAGAAATCCACCTCTTATCCCCGAGTTAGGTGTTAATTAGTAAGACATATCCCTAAACCATTATTATCTCCCCAAAATTTCTTACAGTTTAAAAATATTATCTGGCTTTAACTAGCTTGAAAATGGTTGATAAACCATAGAATACGAATCAATCAACTGAACCAAAATAAGAGAATATTTGATTTTATTTTTTTTAAATCTACTAAATGGGAAGTGAGTAATATGGATTGTTGAAATTTATTTTGTTCCGTCACAAAGCTTATAAGTGTAATATACCACTTGTTAATCAAACTTTCTAAAATTAATATGATCTGCGAAACAATTTAATCACTTAGATTTTCAAGTGGAAAATTCCATCCTAATATTTTATTAAAGTCTGAAATTAAGTCATTAGCTATTTAAGAAGAAGGCTGTATCATATCTTGAGTTGACAATTAATATGTGTCATTATTTATTGTTATTATCAAATATCGACAGTTTTTGGAAGTAAGGGGATGATAATTACCTAAAATGGTGGCTGACATATTAGTTTTATATATTAGTGAATGTTAGACACATCAAAGTAGATGAATTGACTTAAAGCAACAATGATGTGTTTTTACCAACTGATGTTGATAATATCATGTACTGGACATGTGAGCAATGGGTAATCTTATATCTATAATTCGCAAAATGTGTGTGTGTATGTATGCGTTTGTGTGATTGGATATTGTTTATGAGTTTCCACAGTTTTCATTCGATTTCGATTATTTTTTTTGATTGAAAGATAATTCTTGTATGTCGGTTTTGAGACATTTTACCAAAAAATTCGACCTTGAAGTAGAAAAATCGAAAAAACTGAATTTTTACACTTTGCACAAAAATCAAAGCAAAATTTAATGTCTGTAAAAACAGCATAAAATCAAGTTAGAGAGCTGAAGTCTAACGCAAATGATTTATTAGAATTATAAAAAATTTATATTATAAATAAAAGTGTTCTTATATTATTATTATGACGATTCATGGAAGAGGTTCCTTACTTGCAAGATTGAGAACGCAAAAACGGTCACACCCGACATTCAAATTGTTAACCCCTACCCATTTGTGGATATTCCTCAGTTGCACGAAATTGTTGTTACTAATATTGATTTTCGTGTGGGCTGACTATAACGTACACTGCTCCAAGTGAATGGCAAACATTCAGTCGAGGACGAGTTATACTGCTAGTGTTTAAGTAAAATAGGAAAAAGAAGATGCTTATACCGAACAATACGTAAGATAAAGTTGAATTTTCTGGGACATATAATGAGGAAAGAAGGTCTGTAGAATACAATACACACAGGACACAAAGAGAGTAAATGAAGCAAGGGGGAAAATCGAGTCACCTACTTGATAGGTTTGCCTGAATTGGTGGCATGGTAGTAAATGAGGCGGTAAAGCGTCAAATGCTACTTTGAACAAAATAAGTTAAGCAAATTTTGTGAACCATGATGGTCCATGTCGACAAGGTATATGTTACACAAAGGGAGATGTAGTTTATACTAAGTCTGAACTATACCAGGTCCGCTGAGTGGGATCACCTTATCAAACAAACTTACATATCTGCTATGTTTCATACTTTATTTTTATCGTTCATGCAACGAATGACTTCGGTAACCTTCTATCTGGCTGTTGGAACTTATGTCGGGTGTACACTAGTACATATATATAATGAAAACCACAGTTTATTGTATATTTTTCAGATTTAGGACTATTTTAAAAGTATTTTTAGAACCAAGGAAAGTAAAAATAAGTCAGTTAATTCCATAATTATGTTTCATGTAAATCATTAGTGAATTAATTTTTATTTGAAAGTGTCTCTTAATTTCCACTGAATGCGCAATTCGACTTATGAGTACATTTCGAAGTCATTGCTAAGAATTGTTCTTTTCTTTTCCCACCAGAAGAGATCAATGAAACTATATTCACCTCACTGCAGTATATCTCATTTTCAATTAATATTGCTTATTAATAATCATTAGAATAATTTATTAATATTTATTAATTATGCCGAATTTAATAAATATAATTAAAAGACGCAAATCATCTCATTTTCAGCGCATTACTTTCTTTTTTTTTTTTTTTGGTTGAAATATATTTACAATTATGGATATTTGAGTCACCCTTAAAACGAAACTAATCTGAAAAAAAAATTAAACGCGTATAAATTAGTGTTTTTTTTTCTGAATACAAGATAAACATCACACAGTAACTTAAAAAACAGCAGTTGTTGATCTATGTTTTCAACTAGTATTACGTTTTTTTTTTTATTTCATTAATTAAGGAGTTAATATTCAATTTGTGAAATTTAAGATTTAATTTAAAATGCAAATGATTCAATAGAATTTTAAATCGCCTCGTGATATTTCCTCTTTAATTGGAAGGAAAAAAACAATCGTATAGAAAGTCATTTTGCCATTAAAGCTCATGTAAATTAATGGAAAAGCGATGTTTTTTTTTGCTATAGTATGTAATGTAATAGATACATCGTCAATAATTATTAATAAAGACATACAAAATGTGTTTATGGACAGCAGATGCTATTACTTTAAGGCACCGCGCTGATGTGATAAGAATCAATATATGTAAAAAGGTAGCCAGCAATATGAGATAAAAACCTTCAGGGTACGTTCTTCTATCAGTCGTGACTCTTCAGGGTGTTGGCCATCATGGCTTCCTACTATTTTATGTAATTTGTAACTCTTAGTAATTTTTGTATTTTTTATATCGCTCATATATGTTGTTCCATCATCCATGTACTTGAGTACGTTAGGTTGATTGTTTTACCCTATCTCGCTTGCTTTCAATTTCTCCTCTGAGTGTGAATTTTTTAAAGACCTTTTTTGTTAATTATGTGCCCTAGAACTTTCAATAGTCTATTCCTGGTTTTGAGCATAAGTGTAGATAATATAAAGTTTGATTCGAGATAAAAAAAAAGGCTTTACATAGATCTGCGTATGGTGTTTGATAAAGCACAAAAAAGAAGCGACGCACTACAATGAAAGGGAGAATTGACTTGAATCGCTGAACGTTGAAACAAGTTACAAGAAAAGAAATTCTGAATACTTTTTGTTTCGGTCTTCCAAACTTCATTATCGACGTGTGCTAAACGACAATTCTGACATGCAAGCAGCATCGGCATTTGATAATTTCTCTGCTGTTTTCGCTGAGCGGGGATTGTGGTTAAGAAGACTGAAAAATGTAAATATGCAAGACGGATACAAAACAATCTCTAAAAAGTGGTCCATTCTTTATTATAAGTTAAACAAGAAAACAAACGCCTTCTAATTATTAACATTAAAAGGATGTATGGACATCGGTCTGCAAGACTGTCATTAAAAAAACACATTGAAGAGAAACAGACGCCCAGTCTTATTCATCTTTCCTTGGAGCACAATACAGCTAATAAACAAAACTGGTGGAGAAGCGGTCGCAATTGCGTTTTCCTTAATGCTTAGATCAATTAAGCGCATGAATCATGCAACATTATTGTTCCTACATTCATAAGTACACTGCAATTTTTAAGCCCATTTCTGTTGCGTCGTATATAGGGAAGGTTGACACACATATAGAAAATAAATAGTTTATACCGGAGAATAATATGGTAAATGGTTGAGAAGGAAGTCTAACGTAATAAGGTGTTAATCGTTAACTCAAGTTAATTTACCAAGACGAGATGTGGCACAAGGCCGTTTTTATTACGTTTGGCAAACATTCCCCATATATACGGGGCCGGGTTGCTGTCTATCACCCCAGACAAGTCTCTTCCCTTCGGCATACCCTCGTTTTGGTTCTTCTCGCCCCGGAGTCAGAGAAGTCGACAAACTCGTTAATCGTTAACTCCTCCGTATTTACCAGAGAC